>QXTE01000292.1:1040416-1237787 GCA_003942145.1 Platysternon megacephalum | reverse complement strand
TGCAAGAAGCGGGTTGTGCCTAGGGTGTGAGGCCATGGAAGAGAGCTCGGGACAGTGGGATGGTGGAGGCAGCAGGGGGTAAAGGTGGGAGGCTGGAGGAGGCAGCGGAGAAGACAGCAGAGCCTGGGGGCATGGGTGGGGAGGCCAGGGAGATAGCAGGGGATGGGAGGGCGGGGGAGTGGGGAGGCAGGGGCCAGGGGCGCCAAAATGCAAGTTCACCCCGGGTGCCATTTTCCTTAAGGCCAGCCCTGGGAGAGTGCCTACCCCAGAGAGCTTTCAATCTAAGTACACAAGACAACAACAGGTGAGAGGGGAAACTCAGGCACTGAGCGGGGAAAATGACTTGCCCCAAGTTGCACAGCAGGTCAGTGGCAGAGCTGGGAATAGGCCCCAGGCCTGACTCCCAGTCCAGTGCCCCTAGCCACTAGGCCTCCCCATCACACACTGCCTTCCTTAGGCATCAGCGAATGTTTTCCACCGGGTCACAGAGAACGAAGGGGACATGCCGCACGCTAAAGGCAGCAAGGCCGACCTCAGCCAGCCTGTGGCACTACGCAAGGGCATTAAACTGAAGAATAAAAAAAACAGGCTCAACCATGAATGAAACAGCAATTCATAAAGTTGGACGTGCCTTCGGTTACTTACAGTCAGCAGGAAGCAGCCGCCGCTGTGGTCCTCCGTAGCGCAGCAAGGGAGAGATGATGACGGGATACCTCTTCCTGCATCCACAGGGTCACAGACCCTCCTAGAGGAGGGGGACTGCAGTGGGGGAAGCATGCATGGGGAGGAGGGGGGCATAGCCAGGAGGGACAGCCCAGTCAATGCCTTTGTGCGTCTGCAATGCCAGGAAAAACTCCGGCCAAACCAAACCGGGGTCCTCTAAATACCAAGACCAAGGCAGCTCACATGCCGGAGGGTGGGGAGACGGGACACAGTTCTGGACACACACCCAGGCAGCTCCCATCCCAGAGCTGGCACCTCCACTACTGAGATTTCCCAGAAGCAACTTGTGTAGCTAAGTGGCCATGATAGGCTTACCTGGGTGACCCAGAGTATTATGGGCTGGAGCCTGGCTCCCCTCCCTTACTTCCTGTTTCATCAGAGGGAATTCCCTCCCCCTCAACCCAGCTGTTGTCATGCATTTAAACACAGCAGCAAGGGCCCAGCCTGCAAGTGCTGTGAGGAGATTTATTTTTGTTGCCCAGAGCAGCTCCGATAGGAAAGCTAGGGACTTTGGGTGCCGTCTTTGAAACACTGCAAAGGGACCTTGTTTTCAGAGAGGCGGAAGCTCTGCACGCCCTAAAAATCAGGCCTTTGTCAGGTGTCGCAAGTTACCCAAAAATAAACCAACCCCCAGGGTTCTGAAAAAGAAAAAAAATCACGGGCCACTTTAATAGGCTTAGCCGGTGTGCACTAAATATCCAGAGACACCATCCTTGGAGAGTCAGGGCTGGAGGCAGCTGTCACAAAGAACTGCAGTTCCTCCTGTCCCAGCAATTTCTCTCTAGTTGCTCCTTCTGACTGGCTTGGCAGGCTGGGCAGGTTTTTCGCCCTGCCGAACTGCTGAGTCTGGGATCAGTGTGGGTATCCTGTGGCTCTTACAGAAGATGTTGGCAAAAGAACAATTAGCAGCCCTCCTGTTTAGGTGTCATGTTTACTAAGCAACGAAGTTGGAACTAAAAACATATGGCGGCGAGCTCATTGTGGAGCAGCTTCTGTGACGAAGTGGGAATGTTCTTAATGTTTTCTCTGGATACTGTGTAGGTGCCTCAGTTTCCCCTATGCATTTCTTAAGTATCTAGGTGGTGGGATCAGGGTGTGTGATTGTTGCAGAGCCCTAGAGGGCCAGGGTGATGCTGTCTGCACAGAGAATGGCTGACACCCTGTCTCCTGGCAACTGATGGCCTGGGCCCCTCCTCTGCAAAGGTGCCAACCGAAGGTGTTGGAGAACAAAGAGATCAGGTGGCCTCCTGCTTCACGTCCTTGGAGCGCATTGCTCGTACGGGCACAAGCCCTTTATTAGCAAGGCCCCACTGGGCCGGTATGTGCACGCCCTCCCCCTGGAGACGTTGCCAGGCTCCATTAGGCCCATTTAAAGACAGAGATGCCGATCGCATGGGTCTGAGCCAGCCATCTCGGTTGTTCCTTGGGGATATTTCGGATCGAGCTCTCCCCTGAAGCAGTGACCTCAACCCAGGTCTTCCACCCCTAGGGGAGCGCCCTAACCACCGGTTTATAGCGTCCTTCTCACCCTCTCTGGTTCTTTAATGTTACAGAAAGTGGAACAGCTTCAGCAGGAGAGAGCCCGACCCAGAAGGTTGGCTGTTTTCTGCTCTAGGAATTGTTCTGGGGGCAGTTCTCTGGCCTGTGTTATACGGGGGGTCAAACTAGATGATCCCAGTGGTTCCTTCTGGGCTTGGCACCTGTGAATATCCTATAGCCCCAGTGGTTAGGTACTGCCTCCTCGGATATGGGGAAAGATGGGTTCAAATCCCTTCTCTACATCAGGCAGCGGAGAGATCTGAACCCAGGTCTCTCACTACCTGGGTGAGGATGCTAACTATTGGGTGAAGACGGTGGCAGCGGCATCTAAACCAGGTCAGTCCTAAGTCCAGGACGGGGCTCACAGCTTCCCATCCCAGATGGCTCGAGGTGCCTAACTCCCTTTGAGGGGGGCAGTTTAGGCCTCACCCTTCTCCTTGGCATTTCCCATTGGCTATCAAGCTGCTCCCCGTTCAGCATGCCGGCTTTTTTGTGAAGCCCATTCTTGGGTGCCTAACTCCCCCCGCTAACTCAGAGCAGGGGATCCCAGGAGGCAGCGGGGCACCGAGAAGGTAGGCGTTGCAACGCTGAGGCTAAGTCCCCTTAGAAACCGGCCACCAGCCCATCAAGAGACATTCAGGCCTAGCCCAGGTTTTGACTACGGCTTTTGTGGCGCTCAGTCCATGGTGCTGAGGCTGCCATCACGCCCCTGGGGATTGGTCCTGCTTTGAGCAGGGGGTTGGACTAGATGACCCTGATATTCTATGNCTGACCTCGCTCATGGAAGCCTCTGGTTGCTGTCACTCCAAAGCGGGACTAGCTTCCTACAGGTGACGTACTCCCTTACCAATCTCAGTGCCCTCCAGCCCCTCGCCATCCCGGAGCGATACAGACCAAGGGAGAACAAGGCTGCTAGATAGTCCGTTAACACGTAGCAATGTCCTCCGAGCGTTTGCTAGGTATTTAGGGTCTGAGCCAATGGCTACTGAGCCTTGCCACCCACGTCAGTGGGCTTTGGGTCAGGCTGTTAATTCCAAACACACCTGGGGATTTCATATATACATCTTAGGGCTAAATGGGCCTTTCAGTTTCTAGGCTGGAAAAAAAATTTTTTTGCTGACACGGGTCCTGGGGCTTTTGAATGGTTTACGGTGACAGTCTCAAGGCGTCTTTATTGTTTTTAGGTTAACTGCTTTCGCCCAGCCCCTTACGTGACCTTGTTTTATAACACGATGTATTTTTGTCCAGGTAGCAGGGTGCTGCCCGTCAGAGGCTGTTTGCGCAGCTGGGAAAGGAGTGGTTCCCGGCTTGGCAAAACACAGCTGGCAGGAAGCAGAAAACAGTGAGCCTTCTAGTAAAGGGAGAGCCTTATGCCAGCATGCCCTGGGAGCGCAGGGTTAGATTTGATCCTCAGTTCCCAGGGGAAAAACAACAACAAAACAGTACGTTTCCTTCCAAGTGGCTCCATCTGCCAGAGGAAGCAGATCTCTAGGCAGATTCAGCAATGCTTAGTGCTATGGCTGTGACAATTTATAGGGCATTTTCCTGCACTAGCCATGGGAAAGCCTATTGCATTAAGTTTAAATGTCTTTGAGGTCCATTGTTAAATGAATGGTTTATGTAGTACTGTGGGCTGGGATGGTGTGTAACCACTCCCGGAGGGAGATGGGATATGAACCCTGAGAAGTAATAGTACTTCAGAGGACTATATTGAACAATGTGCCAGGCAAGAATGTACTTTTGCGACAAATAGTATCAAGTGTTTTGCCTGGGGACGCTTGAGAGGGGGGAGGCGGATGCAGATTTCTCCCTTCGGCTATGGCAAACCCCAGCCTTTTGAAGCTATGCCCTGAAGAGAGGGCTACTCTCTGCTGATTATCTGTGCCGGAGTCTGAAGATCAAAGGGACAAGCTGTTATAAAGGGAAGCCTGAACTGTTCCTGGGCCTTCTGGTTCTGAGCTAAGGCTGCTGTGAACTTGTAACCACAGAAAACCCCCTTGGTGGGGTTCGAAGGATTGACTCCAACATACGCTGGAGTTAGAGGATGATCTCTGGTGACCGTATAGGATCTTTTATTGGTTTTAGGATTTTTTTTTCTGTAATGCTTTCCCCTTAAGAATACATGTGCTTGCTTAGAAAGGGCCGTTTGGTACCTTTTAACTGCAGGCACTTACAGCTGTCCAGAGCCTTTGAAGAGAAAGTAAAGCACAGGGATATTACCGTGTAGGCAGGGAACTGTGCAGCTTGGAAAAACACCGATCAGGAGGGAGATGTGGGTCTCCGCCCAAGAGAGGTGATGGCTGAGGAGCCGTGGGTGGGTGCCGTCGAGGGACTACGGAGGGAGATTACAGGTGCAGTTTTCCTGGACTGTGACAGGGTCTTGGGGAGAGCGGGTGGGAAGCCCAATAGCCGGGAACGTAGGTGGGATTCCTGCCCACAGTATATAGTCAAGGCCCCATTTCTCAGCTAGACAGCCCCCGAGTTGGGCTCACGTTTTGCTAACCCACACAGCATCAGGGCCTGGTTCTTTGGGAGAGCTTGGCAGGGAAGCTATCACACTCACCCCACGCACGTTATCCCTGAGTCACCACCCTTAGCACGGTCTATCAGGGCACACCCCGCTTCACTCCCAGACACCAAACGACGACATTTCCCAGCCGCCGAATGACTCATAGACCAAAACACGAGAACAGTCCTCAGCCTCACTAAATGCAAACTCGGCGTTCCCGGTGTGACGTTGTGCAGTCTATATGATTTTGTAAAAACATGACAAGTGAATATAATGTAATTGGAATAGTTTTATAAAAACATGATAAGTGAGTTTAATGTAACTGAAATATGCTTCATGAAAAAGGTATCATCACAAAGTTTATAATCTACTGAGAGTGATCATCCTATTTGTATAAATGTATCACTCTTGTATCTAAAACTAGAAATATAAAATATAACTCTGAGGGCCTATTGTAATTATGCAAAGTGTGGGCCATTGATGGTGGTTTGGAATCTTGATGACTCCCATTAACCAGAGCCATTGTCTGCAGATGGCTGTATTTACCTGTGAGTCTTCCTGTATATGTGTGTGCTGGCAAGTGAGTAATGCAGCCTTGCAGTGACATGTAATCATGTCACCTGAACTGGAATCCATCTTTAACCTGGTGCTTTTCCAGTGAGGGGTGGGGGAACCTACAGGGACAAAGGATTCCAGCCTTATGCAAAAGATATATAAAGGGGTGGAAGAGAACAGAGAGGAGGAGAAGCCATCATGAAGAATCCCCTAGCTATCAAC
The DNA here is from genome assembly GCA_003942145.1 of Platysternon megacephalum. NCBI lineage: Eukaryota > Metazoa > Chordata > Testudines > Platysternidae > Platysternon > Platysternon megacephalum. Next base: position 1,232,239 of record QXTE01000292.1, on the reverse strand, counting down.
TGAGCTCAAACAAGATCTGTACCAGGGGAAAGAATTGTGCCCAGGCCTGGAAGGTGTCCAGTCTGAGAAAAACTTACTGAAGCATCTCTGAGGGGGAGCAAACAGCTGTGCATATCTCTCTATCAGTGTTATAGAGGACGAACAATTTATTTATTTGGGTTTAGACCCCATTGGGAATTGGGCATCTGAGTGCTAAGGGCAAGCAGACTTCTGTGAGCTGTTCTCAGGTAGACCTGCAGCTTTGGGACAGGTGGTTCAGACTCTGGGTCTGTGCTGGAGCAGATGGGGGTGTCTGGCTTCAGCAAGACAGGGTGCTGGAACCACTGGGAGCTGGCAGGGAGAACAGGAACAGAAGTAGCCATTGCACATCAGCTGGCAGCTCCCAAGTGGGTTTCTGTGATCCAACCCGTCACACCCGGTCCTTCCCCCTCTGGACTTCTCCGTGCACGTGCCTTGTGGTAATTTTGATCTCTCTCGCTGGAAGGGTGGCTCAGCCAGTTTTGGCTCTCCATACCCCTTCAAGCCAGGGTAACCAGGGAGGGTGAGGCGTTGGTGCTATTCAGTACCATTAGGTCTTGCAGGGTCCCTGGAGGCAGAAAAGAGCCACGACCCAGTTGTAATGATGACTATGCAGATTCTTTATTAAGGTCACTGGGACCCAGACAGCCTCTGTGTCTCTCTCCCTAGCTGACTACTCCCAGGCATAGCTACAAGACACCCAGATTTGGTCCTGTTAGAATTACTGCACACAAACAGGCGCTCCCAGGCCAGGAGGGTATTATTGTAGATTAAAGAAAACAACCCAGGATACAGAGCCTAGCACAACGGGGCTGGGAGCTTGGCACTGCTGTAATAAACATGATTCACGCTACGTCTACGGCCTTGCTGCCCCGGGAGATTTCAGCCAGCCGGGCACAGCTGCCGTGGGTCAAAGCCCTAACGTAGGCGGGCACAGCTGCCGTGGTCTGCACTGGGGCCGTCACACCGGTCGCTGGGATCACTGAGTGGGCTGTCTGCTTTGGAAGCAGCCACCTGGCATCGATTCACAGCACTGCCCCGTGGCAGGGAGTTCCCCCACCCCCCCGCTGGACGGAGTGGTGTGCATGCCTGCATATGTATAAAGAGGATGCTACCTCCCCCCGCCCTCCAGCTGATCGGGGTTACAGGCTGTATTCACTAGGACCTGACACACCCAGCTGTTATATAACACTTTTCATCTGCAGCTCTCAAGGTGCCTTACAAAGACGGGCACTAGCATTATCCCCATTTTACACATGGGGAAACTGAGGCACAGGGCAGGGGAAGTGACTTGCCAAAGGTTACATAGGACATCAGTAGCCAAGCTGGGACTAGACCCCTGCTCTGCAGCATCCCCATCCACATGTCAAGGTCATAATTCGGGCTCTTGGGCACCACTATACGTGATGAATAACACTGCAATGGGCTTATTGTAACAGGCTCCAGCCAAGCTGGCTCTGTCCCCACTGCTGTCTGACCCTTGGGGCTTTAATCTCCACCCCCAGCCCCGCTTGCCGTCACGCTGCGCCTGTACTGCTGGCATTGCGTGAGTGACATGTGCTCTAATTGTTTCCAATGGCAGGATGGATGTGCTCACAGCTCCTGACAGCACACAGCCCGTAGCAGTCACGGGACTCGTCTTTTGATGCGTCTGTCCATTAAAGTGCGACATCAGAGTGACAGAGGCCGGGCGACCAGCCACTCCAGAACAAAATGGCCCAGCAGCCTCTGTTAACAGAAAAACATCTTCTGACAGCAGTAATGGGACTGCAAAGCCAGTCTGGGATGAAGAGTGCTGTGATCGACAAAGCCAAGGCAACGGAACCATCACTGCAAGCTGTTAGTTCAATTGGTCCTTACGGAATTGACATTTTAAATGCATTAAGGACCCATTTAGAGGTTAATCCAAGGTCCTCAAAAGGCATTTAGGGGCCTAACTCTGATTTCAACTGGAGTTAGGTGCCTAAATATCTTTGAGGATCTGGGCTATAGGCCCTGATCCTGCAATGAGGGAGACCATGCATCTCCGTTGACCTCTGACCACCAGCCCGCTGCTGCTAGCAATACTGGGATGCAGCTTTTTAAAGCTAGACAATGAACTGTAAGAACCAATCCTGTTGTAGCAGGGATATGAACCCACTGACCTAATGAATCTATTCCCACTCCAGCATCCAGAAGTCCACAGCCTTTAATTAGTAGGTGAAAGTATAATCAAGAGTAACCAACTTGCTTTCATATGTCTAAGTAAACAAGTCATGAACGGGGACATAGTTCAACGGTTGCCAATAAGCTTCCAGTCTGTGGGCTATGTACAATATCATAGGGGAATTCCAATCACTTTGCTACATCTTGCCCTCTGAAAACAATCCAAGGTTGCAGGGAGAAGAAATGTTAAAGGAAAAAGTTGGGAATTTTAGGTACCAAACCAATACTGGGTGGATTACACACACATTTCATCAGAAAATAGAAATGTTCATGGGTTTGATTCTATTAAACACCTGGAACTGGATTCTTAATTTCATTTTACACCCATGTAACTACATCTGCGGCACAGCAGTTTCTTCTGATTTGCACCATGGGGAAAGGAATCAGATCAAGCCAAACATCAGATCAAGTATTTCCACAAAAAACAACTGGTCAGATTTAAAGGTTTTCTAGTGTGGATTGCAACCCAAACGCTACTTCTTTGTGGTAGTACCTGACAGTGAGATAAGTGGTCTGTATTTATCCTTGGAGCCCACTGCCATTATGGGGGCAGGGGAAGTAAAATCTAAACTACTGTGATCTGCCTTTATAACAGAAATCAGTTCTCCTGGTCATATTGCCAGTGCTCTGGTCATTGTAAAATCAGTAGCCTTGCAGGGTCATTTGGACACAGCACTGAAAAGCATTATCGAAATGCTTGGCAATTTGTGTTGATAAGGCCCAGAACTGGGACTCAGAAGACCTACAGTAGATCCTCAAAAAGTTACGAACCCCTCGGGATTGGAAGTTGTTCATAATTTTGAAATGTTTGTAACTCTGAACAAAAAGTTAGGGTGGTTCTTTCAAAAGTGTACAACTGAACATTGACTTAATACAGTTTTGAAACTTTACTGGGCAGAAGAAAAATACTGCTTTTAACCATCTTAATTTAAATGAAACAAGCACAGAAAGTTTCCTTACCTTGTCAAATCTTAATTTTTTTTAAACTTTCCCTTTATTTTTTTTAGTTTACATTTAACACAGTACCGTACTGTATTTATTTCCCTCCCCCCGTTGCTGCCTGATTGCATACTTCCAGTCCCAAATGAGGTGCATGGTTGACCAGTCAGTTCATAACTGGTGTTCATAACTCAGATTCTATTGTAGGTTCAATTCTCCCCTCTACCACAGGCTCCGTGTGCGCTGCCAGGCTGTTATAATAAATAATTGTGTAGTTCTCCAATACCAGGCGGATGGGGGCCATATAACTACATAGATCCCAATAAAGATGGCCCTGCCAAATCGGAAGGACCTTCAACAGTTTCGATAATGTGGTCTGCTGGTATATTGTTACATCCTAGAGGAAATAGATTCTTGAAAAGATGCTGTAGCATCAATAAAGGCTTGCCTTGCATACTCACTTCACAATTCTTTGCTTTTATACTTAAAAAAAAAAAAAAAAAAAAGCATTTTTTGCAATACTGAAACTCATGCAGCAGCTCTGCCTTTCAGCAGACTTGGGAGTGATGGGTGCTCTGTAATCCAGGCACAAATGCACAGCCCAGCATAGATCCAGATGTCAAACTGTGGACATCTTTGAAATTGACAGCAGCAGCTGGCTACTCTCAAGGACTTCCACATCCTAAAGAGCTGCTCAAGAGTTGCCGTAGGGTGCGTGTCACGTCAGTGCTATCGAGAACATTTCTGGGCTACGCTGTCTTTCTGACAGTCTTTGAAAAAGTCCAAGAGGCGGTGGTAAATAAGGTCCCATTCATAGATCCAAAACACTTGTACAAAGACCCAGTGGAAAAAGTCGTGCTTTACTTTTGATTCACAATTATCTCCATCTTTTAAAGTTAATGATGCCAACCCTCTAAAAATGAATCTGTGCTTTGACTGCACGAAGCTTTTGTAGATCAAGGTCCCCACTGTCTGCCTGCCATTAGTGCCAGGTTTGCCCACAAAACACCATCCCTGCCCTAGAGTTTGTAATCTGCCAACACAAGCAGCTAAAGAGATGCATAAAACCATTCTGTTTTTAAAAGTAATTTCTATCACCCCTCCCCAGGTAACCCTCTACCTAGCTTGAGTTAATTGGCCAATTTCTTCTCAATACACACTTCAGTTAGGACAAGAGATAGCAGCATTACAGACTAGATCAGGCACAGCATTCTAACTGTTGTCTAGACTGAGAGCTCTTTGAGGCCGGGATGTTGTCATACTCCCTGTGTCTGAAGCATCCTGCAGTTGGTGTGCTACACAAATAGGAATAGCTTCCCCTAGAAGGGCCATTAAAAGCCATTCTTAATCATGCAGTAGCAACCCTTGCCTCTCAGCATGCTTTTTCGTGATTCATACTTCTCTGGAGTGTAGCCATTGCTAAAGGCCGACTAAGGTCTGCATCTGCAAGCAAGGTTAACCTACTAGAGAAACAGGTGTGGTTTTAGGGTGGGAAGGGATTTCACAATTCGGTCTGAGATTGTGTGACATGCAGCACCCAAGACTAACAGGAGAAGGAAAAATAATTTTCAGTTCACTTTAGTCCCAGTGCTGGCAAATGCACACATTAGTTCTCCTTGGTTGTGTAGGTCCTGAATGCAGAAATAGGGGAGAGAAAGAAGAGTGTGATTGTAAAACCACAAAAACTGCATGGAGACTCGAGGGAAGGAACAAAACCGGACGCTACCTTTTAAAATATAAGCGTTATGATTAGGTTCCAAGTTGAGTCTCTAAACAAGTAAGGATCTGCATTGCTTCGAGATGACCAAAGAGTTTCCAGTCCAAGAACTGGATCTTATCAAAACTTGTCTAACTCACAATGCAGCTTCTAAGCAGCAAGGGCGGAATCTTCTTCTTTTGTGCGGTCAGACAAGGTGGGAAAAGTAGTATCTTTTGTTGGACCAGCTTCTGTTGGTGCAAGAGAAAAGCTTTCGAGCTCCAGAGTGCTCTTTTGTAGAGTGCCAAGCCCACCAGTGTTGGATGCTACCTAGTCGGGACTTTCCAGTGAAGTCACACTCCTGCACAACTATCCAATATGCACAGTTGCGACCCCATCGCAGAGATGAAGCCACGCCCCCTTCCCACGGTATGGCGGGAAAACGTTCATGCATACAGCCACAGCGTGTGTAGGCCTGAACAGAAGGGGAGAACGTTCTCAACAGCCCCTCCCCTTCTGCAGTTGTTTGTGGCCCTCTCAAGCACTTTGCTCACTTCATTCTGAGGAATCTCAACTGAGGATGCTCAGTATTCAAAATTGAGGTTTAGTATAAAAAACTGGAAGCAGCTCTTGGGGGACAAACTACTGCTGAAAGGGAAGCCGAAAGAGTTCGTCCAGGCAACTTTTAAAGGTTATTCTTCCCCTTACTGTCATTAAAATGGAAAGGGAAGGGAATAACTAAGCCTTTTCCACCTACTAATTTCTTGCCTCCTGGAAACTGTTTTCAAAAGTGAATAATGTGATTCCAGGTGACAATTTTTGGGTGCCCAAAAGGCCATAATGAGTTTCATCACTAGATTGCTAGTAACATTTTGACTCCCATTTACTGAAAGGTACCTGACAAACCAGTGAAATTGTTCACGCCACAAGGCATTTTCTAGTCAAACCAGAAGAACACTGGGAGGACGTGTTTCTCTTTAGTAATGAAATAATTTATTATCTAACAGTTGAACAATACAGAAGTATACATATACACAGCAAGGTCTTCTAAAACATGTAGTTTCTAAAAATGCATGTGCTAACTGTAATAAAAAGCACCATTATATGGTCTTGACACAGGATTCATAATGATGTGGTATTTACATTAGGAACTTAACATCTGGAAACAGAATTCATATTCTCCCATCTGCTTGCTCCCCCGTTTAGTCCGTTTACTATTTGGAAGACTGCCAAAAATAAAACTGATGGTTCAACAGCAGTGTTGCTAAGAGCACCAACTTGAGAAAGGGAGATAGGCAAGTTTGGTTCTTTTATCAATTTGGAAGAAAAAACAGCACAAATAGAACTGGTCAAAACCCCAGGTCGGTTAAGGTTTGGGCACTTTTAGAAGATATAGGTACTTGGATTTTTTTTTTTTTTGCAGTCATACAACAGCTATTCAGCAAACAGCAACTGGGTAGAGCTGCCTCCGAGTTTATTCTTTCACCTGAACAACATGGTACAAAAAACCTTCCAAATAAATAAAAATGAGGGATCAAGTTTATTACACCCCAGATTTAAAAAAAAACAAACCACACAACTGGCTATAGCATAGAGACGTTTGAACGCTAGATGACTATTTGGGGCTGGAATTTTTTGGTGATTTCTTCCATACCCCAGAGATGTCTACTCAGCTAGCTATTCACACAGCTGTCACATGTTTCAGTAATGCTTGGGACCGAGGTACCTGTTTCTACTACTAGACAGTATAAACAACTTGCAGACCAAGCAGCAATAAAAAAAAGCAACAGAATATACACTTTCAGGGGAGCAGATACATAGCCTGGCAAAAGCAGAATTCTTCCCAATACATTACAGTGTCAAAACCTGAAATTTGTTACAAAAGGGGCAAAAGAAGAACTCAAAGCCCGAACGTATTGCTAAATAGTATTTCAGATGCCTGTTTCATCTAGTTCACACACTTTGAATGAGCAAGGAAAAGCCACCATACATTATAACATAGGGCTCTCTCTTGGCTAGCTTGGTAGGCCTAATGCACTGATTTGTAGCTCTGGAGTGACATCAGATATGGGGCTGTTTTCAGAGCCGATATAGAGCTGTAGTGGGTTTGGGACTGGGGGAGAGAAGTGCCTTATTAGAGAACAAAGTGCTAACGTGGCAACCATGGCCTGTTAACGTCCAGAGCTCTGAAGTGTTTCAGATCATCTTATAAGATGTTGTGAAGTTAGTGGCACCTACAGGGCTGCTCAAAAAAGTGCTCTTTGATTTTTCATCATAAATTGGTATTAGCAATGACCCTGGAAATTCACAAGATGTGACTATCAGCACCGTGAAGAGTTGAAAGCTCTGCTTTGTAGAAGAAATTAGATTCTGGGTGCTCAACACTCAGGAAAACAAGCTCAACAGGTACAAACAGTACGTTAGGATGTTTAAGACAGACCATCATTAACACAGAAGTTACTGCAAAATTTTTTCTCTGCTCTGATTATTAAGTGCAAGAGTTTCTGATTTCTCTTCCAATTGAGCGTGTGCTTGGTTTCACCATTTTCACTGAAACTTAGTTACTGATGGCAGTATTTTTTAATCTGCCCTTTTCACAAGAAAAAGTGTGTTTTATATTCACACACATCTGTGCAACTATCAATCGTAAACTTGGAATATACGAGTAGTCCCTCACTCCCCTAACAATCTACAAAATTTTTTATTTTTCTACAGCTTATTTAGTAATAATGCTGGTGGATCAGTGAATTCGAGGAAAAGGCTGGCAAAACAGAGAAAAATGCTACCATTTCAGCAGCCTTGGAAGTAGACTTAGCTGCCTGAGGCTTGGGCTTGTTGACTAGCAAAGAGGACCAGAGAGATTTGAAGCTGCCAAGGATGGTCCTAGCCAATACAAAAGTGGCCTTGGAGCCCACAGTAGCAAAATTTACTGCACCTGCCTAGAGTTTTGGAAAAGACACCACGTATACCCTTGTGTCAGTTTTGACATTAGTGCATCATTTTCAAAGTTCAACATTTTCTATGCCATCAAAATTGAGAGGACCACATCCGAACAGTGCAAAGGTCAAATAATTACTGTTTTATATAGGGACAAAACACTCAATATTTCACCAAAGGGGGAAAAAAAAAAAAGAATGTAGTTAACTCAAAAGGCACAACAATTAAAAACACATTACGCTGAAGCCTTAAGACTCAGTATTTCTAAATTAAAAAAAAAAAAAAAAAACATACAAAGTACACAATATTTCAAATATACCCCTCCGACACTTTCCAAATATTTAAAGTTACTTTGCTACCTTTTTAAAGGTAGCAATATCTGCAACTCTAGGTTTGGTTTTGTGAGGCAGTTTATGCAACACTTATTTGAAGGGGGGAAAGCAAGAGGTTTCAAGGAAAAATATATTGAGCAAAGGACCTCAAAGTGCAGATATTCAACATTTTTTTTTTTTAGTTTACAGGTTTTGAGCTAGCTCTCTGAAGATTTTCTGCTTGTACTCAGGAAGCAGGCTTACAAATGCAAAAGGCATACAAGTTGTAGTTCAGTGCAAATCTGCTGGACAGCTGAAAATTCCAGCTGTTTAAAAAAAATTTTATTTATTTATTTTTTTAAACATAGCACACACAAAGAGAATATACTTTGGAGATTTTTAGCAATCCACTAGCCCCATTTCCCATCTTTTCTTTTTTTTAAAAAGACTTCAAATGATCCAAAAATAGCTTGAGGATATTTTAAGGAAACAAATCTAAATGTTATATAGTTTGCTCATTTGCACTTTACAGAGTGTCTTAGTGGCTTTTGGCAGCTTGACTAGTTCAGTCTCATGAACTGCATTTTTAATCACTAAATAAGCTACATAGCCCTTTTATATAGTGAAATTGCTCAGTTGGATATTAGGGCTTCTCTGGTCACCTTGTACCAGCTGGTTGTATTACCAGAATCAAATATTGAATATTCATTGTGAGGAGTTTGCCAAGTGGGCTGAATATAAAGACCTTAAAATGTTGCAAAGAGGACTGAAGAAATCTGTCTCTCTCTCTATATATATATATTTCTCTCTCGGTTAGCAGACCTCTACATATAAAGTTTCCAGAACATCTATAAAAGCACAAAGGCATAAGAATGTATCTCCATTACATTAATTTTATATAAAATGAATAAATACTATTTATAGATCATGTGTATTATGTACATTTACATGTGCTCTATTTAGCTTAAATGAAAATGTTGCAAGGTTGAAAACCACATTTTTTGGGGAAAATATTAAGGTTTAGGCTGGCAACAAAATCTTTTATGAGCCAGCTTTAGAGTGTCTTATAATTCAACCCGGTGAGGAAGTGCTTTAATGCGAATAGCACTTCACTGAATAATTGTAGTAAGGTAGTAAAATGTGCCCAATCACTGACACCCAAAGTTAGCACAGCTAGCTTCATCACTCAGTTATTGCTAAAATTTGTAGTAAAACAGATTTGAGGAGGACCGAGCATTGCTTATAGAAACAAATGAGGCATAATTATTTTTGTGCTAAAGGGATTGAGATAATCTTTGTTCATCTCTCTGAGGTAGAAAAGAATTGTCCCAGAGATGAGAAGCAAGAACAAACTTCTAGGAAAACTTGCCTAGAACAGTAATATGCAGCTGTAATGCAATGAGGTCACAATAAATTGCACTAGAGAAATAGTACCATTTGGGTTTAGGTATTAAAGAAACTGGGATGTGCAAGGCTGAAGATATCCTATCAAGGTATCTGCAAGAGGTGGAGCAGTATATCTGTGTGCCAAGGTCCTGCAGCCCAATCCTGCAAGGTGCTGATTGCCTACAATCTTGCAAGAGCTACTCAGAACGTCCCAAAATTGGTCCCACTGTCCCGCACTAGTCAAAACTCCCACTGTCATTTGCTGGCTGCTAATCGGAGATAGAGTTCAATGGGGTTACTCTTGAAAGTAAAGGCCGCAAATATACAGCCCTTTGAACTTTAAGTCAATGGGAGTTTTGAATGAGTTAGGTCAAGAGGACTGGGTCAAGTGGGAATACAGCTACACTACTAAAAATGCAATACCCATAATATATAGGAGTAAATTTCCAAAGCAACAGTTTGAGATTTTGCTACACAATTCTCACAAGTATCAGAGACAGGACAGCTAAAATGCTCCACACTCTACTTTTGAAAGTTTAGTCCACCCATTTCCAGATCTGTACTATGAGGAAGTTGGGATCCCCTTTCAGATTGTTGATCAAACAAAGTTATGTTTAGCCACTAGTTCTGGATATTAGATACATTATGTTGCTAAGCAAAGACAAGGTAGGTCTAGAATACTAGACAATAACATCAAGGCAAAAAAAAAAAAAAAGAAGAGGGTTTTTTAGCTCTCTATTACTGCTAAAATATTCTTGGGTACTTCAAAATTTGGTTGGAATGTACAGTCTCACAGAGATGAGTTTACTGACAGAAAGAGAAGCTAGTGGATGCAATCAGATGTGTGCTCCAGAGAGTAGCTTATAACCCACAACCCTATGCACTGTTTCAGGACTTCGGCAAAGCTGATTTCGCTAATGGTGGTGGTATATTAAATTTACGTGCAAGAGAATTGTGGGACGGCCCAATATACTACCTAATAAGATCCAACAGGGAAACTGCAATGGATGGAACAGCTACTGAGTTGCTTCTTATAGACTGAGACAAGGCTTGTGATTGTTCTGCAGCTTTAATCTCTTAATGCCAGAGCTGGAATAGCCCTCATCACTACAGACGCTCTGCATGCTTCCTCTTTCATCCGAATCACTAGGACTGCTGCTGCTCCAGTCTAGGTCTCCCATTAAATAGTCTGTGCTTTCGACATCCACATCAATTTCTTCTGTAAGCAAAAGAGAGTAGTGTTGGAACAACCTGATAAAGCATTTTAAGGTTTCAGCTACAAGTATAAATATTCTTAGCCAACTGAGGTGACTCACCTCTGTCAGAATCTGAACGCTCTGAAGAAACAGTAGATCCTATACTGTCCATTCTTATTCTTTCTATGCCCAGCTTCTCCAGTTGCCTTTCCAGATGCCGCTGTTCTCGCTGCAATTGATCTATTTGGTGTACTGCTTTTCTATCATAGTCTTCAAGCTTCTGTGGGTTAAAAGGCATTGTTAGTTCTTCTGGACATTATGGACTAAGGCCAACGTTTACAAGCTCACACACTTAAGCAAGTGGCCTAATTTTCAGACATGGGTGCTCAGTACCTTTGAAAGACAGGTCACTTAGGCACCTAACTATGGCTTTAGGTGACTGATGACAGGTACTTGCATTTGAATCTAGGTCAGCACGTTCTACACATTTTAAGAATATGTATTCGAGGTAGTTATGAGCCAAAGAAAATTTGTAAAGGAAAACATCTCTTCTTTATTACACCCTTAATTGCGTGGGCAGCGTTTCAGACTTGCTAAAGGTTTGAGGTTTGTGTTGCCATCTCTACACAAAGCATCAGCCTGTGCTGTCATATGCACTGTGAGCATCTCCACTCATCTCAACCAGACAAGACTTTGGTCACCAATAAAGGCGACCGCCAGTTAAAGCGGTTTTCAAAACCAACACCAAAGTTGAGGTTATTCCAAATGCCTCACATACCAAATGCACATTTGCTCATCCAAAGCAGGAACTCTTTGAACTCTCAAGACAACTCATCTCTCCCCTCCCCTTAGCCTCACCCCACGCATTACAGTACATTGGAAGTAAACAGAGTTCATTAGAATTTACAGAAGCAGACTTTTCCTGTTTACTCGGACAGTGGGAAAGAAACGAAGTTTGAGTGTTCTCATGGAGTGGCCACAACAGGGGAAGGTTTTTTTCTGCTGGGCTTTGGTGCAGAAGCCAGATCTCACAGGGCACTGTTAAGAGGTTAGGATTGAGCTATCGCTGGATTAGAATTATCTAATGGCCACATGGGGATGTGTATAAATAATGCTTCCCTCTCAAAATTGTTTTTATGCAATTATCTGGCAGTGTCTCAATCCTATTAATATACATTCCAAGTCTTTGATAGCTAGCTATTTGTAATCAGACTGACGCCAACCAAGTCCCTCAGTGCCACCCCCTTTATCTTCCACTTAACAATACTATGTACTCTAAAAATATTTGGTATTGCTAAGGAAAGATATCAAAACCATTCAACTGAAAGTTAAATATTTGCTTCTTTTTTTAAAAAAAAGCTACTCAACAGTACAAATATTGAGACAAACTCTTTGGGGCACAGATTTTATATTTGTACAATGCTCAACAGTCTGAAGGTCCCAACTCAGGCCTCTGGATGCTACGGTAATATACGTGAGATGTAACATTAAAATCATGTCCACAGATCATTGTGATGAGAAAAAATTTGTATACAAGGACAGAGTCTTGATTCACAATAGCCTGAGTCCATAGCTGAGCCTGTCAGCCAGTTTAACCATGTTAGCATGTCTGAAAAATGTTAACCAACTAGCATCTAGAAGTTACAGCATCACAATTAGCTTAGAAATCAAAACCTTTTCTCCCTGCCAGGATGCTATTGTAAAGCTAGTATTGTTATATCTTAACTCTTGGCTATAAGAGATATTTCTTCCTTTAAATAGTAAGGTCTTCAGGTATGCAATTCATATTGATTCCATGTTTCAGTGTGTGCCAGTGTTTTCCTCGAGACAAATCACAACACCAGGAGACTGATGTTTCTCAACAAAAGTATATAAAAAAACCCCACAACTTTAAACACTTACCATTATAGGGTCAGAATAAAGGCTGATCTTAGCGTCTGAGTCAAGATCAAAGGGTTTCTACTGTCCATAGTGCTGAAGCTATGGTAACCCCCCAAAGGTGACCCTCTTGGGAACTTTTTCTCCCATCTCTTCACTGGCAGGAGCATAGAGTGAAGCACTATGACTTTAAGCACTGACCAGTCCAGCTACAGCTGGTGGTAAGAAGCAGTCCACCCAGCTGACACTTATTTTTAGACCCCCCCAGAGAGACAGAAATTAAGTTAAAAACGTTTAGACAGATCTGGTCTTCACTGATTGCGACTAAGAGCATCAGCAGGAAATTATTTTGGGGAACAATCATTGTCACTTTCATCCCTATGCCATTTCAGTCATATGTTTAAAGATTACTTCTCTTGTTTGCAGGAGACAGACTTCAGAAGGACTAAGGAACTGGTCCAGAAGCAGGATTTTATCCACAATTTATTGTCAAGCAATAGTTTTTACAGCACTTTATTCAGTAATGCTTGGCGTGCTCACTTACATGATTAAACTAGCTTGAACTTACCTTTATGTGCAATTTAGCTTTTGTTAGTAAACTCAGGGTAGTATGTCTGTTGGATTCAGGCCCAAGTGGTACCAGCCCTTTCAGCTTCTCCAGACACAACCGCAGATGAGCACGTCTGTAAAATCCAAAGTTCATACATCATGCTAAATATTCATTCTGTGGTCAACAGCAACTAGGTAGGATTAGGCAACATTCAAGAGCACCTCACATCTGCAAGCAGCTATGGCAAATATAACAACGGTAAATAATACAATTGGTGACAACAGCAGTCGGTAATTGGGGTTGGAAGAATAAGGATATCCATTCCTTTCTATTTTTGGAAGATGAATAGTGCATCCTGGCATAATTTCAGATGCATTGTCTCCCTCAGTGCTGTACTATGAAGCACTAGCATTCCAGAAACAGAGGTACAATGGCTTGGAAGAAAGTAAGTTTCAATTACACCGAGAATGTCAAGTGGCAGGGGGACAAGCTGGAGAAAAATTTCAACATACAACTCGTTATGCCCATGTCCATCTCAGTGCATATTAAAGTGCAAGAACTACATCAGTCATGAAGGTGGTATAATTAAAAATGAAAACAGGAAGAGCAGCATCACATTGCACATGATGTAACGCCCAATACACGCCAACAATGGTTTTCCCAATCAGCATGTGAGGTAGAGCAGGTGCACATCACCTTATTCAACACAATCGCTTCCTTGAGCATTTCTAGCCACATCCACTGCTGGTTACTAACACCTTGTCTACAAGAGAAAGGATTTGCCAGTATAGTTATACTGGCAAATTGTCCTAGATTTGACACAGCTTACACTGGTAAAAGAGGGCTTTTGCTACTTTAGCTTATCCTAGTTCCCTGAATAAGATTAGTTATTGACAAAAGGACTTTTGCCAATATAAGCTGCATCTACACTAGTGTTTTTGCTGGCATAGGTATGTCAATTAGAGGTATGATTCCCTTCCCCTTCCCCCCCAATGTAGCTATCCTGGCAAAACTTCTAAGTTAAAACCTGATCAAACATTTCTCATGCCAATCTATAATTCTGCTTTTGTGGACCTTTCCCTTTCTGCACCATTTACAACAACAGGTTGTTTATGTCCCCAGGTTTTATGTCAGTGAACAGATTAATTCCACCAACAATAATAATGATCCTACAGGATAAGACAGGTTTTAATGTTAAGGGGAATAGTCTTTTATATCAGAAATGGCTACTCTCAGCTACAAGACATGTCTTCACAGTATCCACTTGCTGTACCCAGTATGCAGTACTTTGAAATAAGTTTTAAGAAAAGCAACAGTTTTGAAAGACTGGTTTGAGGTATTTGTTGAGCTAATATTCGATTAAGATAGTTATGCTTTCCCATCTTATTAGAAAAGCCTTTCAATTCTGAAATGTTCAACAGTGCAAGAGAGTCCACAAGACTGACAGAGCCCCACTTTTAGTTACTGTATAGGGAGTACTAATACATAAGAACGTTCATACTGGGTCAGACCAAAGGTCCATCTAGCCCAGTATCCTGTCTTCCAACAGTGGCCAGTGCCAGATGCAACAGAGGGAACGAATAGAACAGTTAATCATCAAGTAAGATCCCGTCACCCATTCCCAGCTTCGGGCAAACAAAGGTTAGGGACACCATCCCTGCCCATCCTGCCTAATAGCCATTGATGGATCTATTCTCCATGAATTTATCTTTTTTTTTTTTTAAACCCTGTCTTGGCCCTTAACATCCTCTGGCAAAGAGTTTCACAGGTTGACTGCGTTGCATGAAGAAATCCTTCCTTTTGTTTGTTTTAAACCGGCTGCCTATTAATTTCATTTGGTAACCCCTAGTTCTTGTGTTATGAGAAGGAGTAAATAAAACTTCCTTATTTACTTTCTCCACACCTGTCATGATTTTATAGCCCTCTATCACATTCCCCCTCAGTTGTCTCTTTTCCAAGCTGAAAAGTCCCAGTCTTATTAATCTCTCCTCATATGGAAGCTGTTCCATACCCCTAATAATTTTTGTTGCCCTTTTCTGAACTTTTTCCAATATATCTTTTTTGAGATGAGGCAACCACATCTGCACGCAGTATTCAAGATGTGGGCATACCATGGATTTATATAGAGGCAATATGATATTTTCTGTCTTATTATCTGTGCCATTCTTAATGATTCCAAACATTGTTAGCTTTTTTGACTGCCACTGCACATTGAGTGGATGTTTTCAGAGCAGTAGCCACAATGACTCCAAGATCTCTTTCTTGAGTGGTAACAGCTAATTTAGACCCCATCGTTTTATATGTATAGTTGGGATTATGTTGTCCAAAATGCATTACTTTGCATTTATCAACATTGAATTTCATCTGCCTTTTTATTGCCCCGTCACCCAGTTTTGTGAGATCCCTTTGTAACTCTTTGGAGTTAACTATCTTGAGTAGTTTTGGATCATCTGCAAATTTTGCCACCTCATTGTTTACCCCTTTTTCCAGATCATTTATGAATATGTTGACTAATACTGGTCCCAATACAGACCCCTGGGGGGCACCACTATTTACATCTCTTCATTCTGTAAAGTGTTTCACATTGGCTCTCTGGTGGTACTGTGTAGATCAGCCTTTTGCTGTGTTGTGCAGGAGGCAGTGTAAGTATATTCTTAAGACCAGAGGGATCTTAAAAACTTTGGTCTTCTGAATAACAATCCAAGGTTTGTAAGTCAGCAAAGTGTTAAGAGCACTTCAAATACGGACCTGACCATTAAGTATTAACCTTACATTTAAGGTAAAAAGCACTGACTGCTGAGTGTTTTGGTCACAATGCTTTAGAGAAACAAGACATTTCACACAACATTCATTTTGTTGGAATGTTGTCCTGGCTCCAGTCTTTCCCTCTAATCAGTAGACATCTAAGTTCTAGTCACGGTCCAGCTCTGCCACTCATGCATAGGACCTTGGGCCAGTGACTTAGGCCTGGTTTTCAGCACTGTTTTTCATAGGAGTTATGGGTACTCAGCATTTCTGGGGGGGAAAAAAGCCAAGCCCTTAGTTGTCTCGCCACACCTCCAAGGCAGAGTTAAACCAAAGCTGAGAGCGTTTGAAAATTCCACCCATAGGGTACGCCTACACTGCAATAAGACACCTGCAGCGAGCCCTAGTCAGCTGACTAGGTCTCAAAGGGCCAGCTGCAGGGCTGTAAAATTGCAGTAAGGACACTGGGACTTGGGCTCCAGCCTCATCCCTGGGACACTCCCGCTTTGTGGGGTCCCAGAGCCCAGTCTCCAGCCCACAGAGGCTTAATGATGCCTTATGCATTTGGTCAGAAGGAGATTTGAAACTAGTGTTGTCAAGGGTGACATCAGCTGCCATTGAAGGCTTACCTGACACTGCTTCCTGGGTGCACCAACTATTTTCAAACAACTTCACCCCATCATGTTAATTCCATTGACAACTGTCGCTCCTCTAACGTAGCATGTCAATATTACACAGCTGGAAACTCTGAATGCACCTTCACAAATGTTTCCTCTGCCTACCTTTGTTTATTTCCCATTAGCCAGTTTCAGATCAATTGCTCTGGTCTATGCATCTCCATTCATAAACAATCCATTTAGTTAAGCTACATCCCCATCAAGGCTACGCTACAGTATTCAACTTCCACTATAGGAGTTCTCTAGCACTTTGACAGTGGCTGGAAGTCTGTCTGTCTATATCTATGTCGATATCTATATCTATATATAGGGTACACTGTTTAGTCTGATCCTTGCACATAGGCAAATGCCCAGTTGCTTTCATACAGCAGGCATGTGGATGACAATATGCAGAGCTAGCTTTTTAGATACTCAAGGAAACGGCTTCATTAGGATATTGGGAGTGACGATAGTTTCAAGACAGGTGAGTTTCAGTACTATTCAAATGCTTTTGTTGATCCTGACATTTAGGTCACATTATTTGGCAGTGGTTGCAACATAACCTGTCTTTGAAATGTCTAATTGTCATAAGAAGTTCAAATTGAGATGTTGCAATTATCTGCATATCTTGCTGTAAGCACACTAGAAGTTAAACAACCATTTGCACTGTGGTTCTGAAAGCATTTTATGTAAGCAAACAGAGTGGATCATCTTTACTCCTAGGGTAAATCCAATGATGGGGCCCAGTGATTCATCCCTGCTTAACACTGTTTGCAACCCCAAAATAAGATCTCCTACCTTCAGAACAGACTTATCCAACCTGCCTTAATGGAGTTACGAGAGAACTCTCTGCAGTACCTACAGAGGTATTATTACTATGGTCCACACTACTTAAGTGAGAGACTGTAGTGGGCATCAGGTTAATTTCAGAGTCACTTGTTAGAGGTCAAACCCTTAATATTAAGGAATTTGCACACACTGTACAACAGCAAGTGAGATTCCTAGAAATCTAGCATGTCACTCTGCATGACCCTTGATTTTCCAGCTCCAACTTCTACTTTACATAAGCAGATTTATGCTTAAAACTTCTTTTAAAGCATATTTCAGCCTAATTTTTACTGAGTGACAATACAACCGCAGTTTTTAGATTAGACAAAATTCTCCCATTGGCAAAGCCAAATTCCTCAATTAATAAAGTTTGCTGTCAGAGACAATTGACCTTTCAAGTCCATTGTAATGAAAGTAATCAGATTCCTTACATTAAGGATAATGCTTAACAACGAGCCTAATTTTCATCTTATATGCGATGTGGTATGTATCTAACCAGAATTTGGCCCCAACTATCAGGTTAAACTGGTTCCCACACTATTCAAGTTCAAAACAGATAATCAACTTTGACTGCAAAATTAGTACTTCTGAACATCTGCAAAGTCCTAATAGCTTGATATTAACCCTTTGTGTACAGAAATGTTGAGGAGCCACTTTAAAGTCTCCATAAGGCATCTAAGTGGTTAACTTTTGAGACTAGCGGCAGTTAAAGTCTTAGACATGAAAATACTTTGTTTCACTCCTACATGTGCAACAATGGGAGAATAACAATTTTATTTAGAAAGAGAATACATTGCAGAGAAATACACTGGCTGTTTTCCTAATCACCTTTTTGATAAGAGCTTAAAATAAATGACACTTGCTGTACTTCATTGTTTGGACAATAATATAAACAGGATTTCAATACAGCTATGGTGTAGTTGCTACTGCAGAGTAAGTAGGAGAGATACAATGCATTCAGTAGTTTTTAAAAAGCATTTTTTCTTTAGTTTCTCAGGTTATCAAGTGATAATTTTGTGACTCTGGAAAGTAGCCACCCAAAAGCTCTGAACTCTGACAGAGCTAGCTAATGAGAAATTTGCAATTTACATCTTGTAATAGATCATAAAAAAAGCCATAGAACTATTATGGTAGCCTGGCGTTTCCCACTAATGGGAGTGTCAGCTGGTCATTTTCTTTTCCCAAACTACCAAGTTACTTATAGAAGCACCACAAACACAACGATACCTCACTTTACAACTGCAAGTGTTCATACACAATAGCCCTTCTCCCAGCCCCCTTCCTCCCTGCAAGAAGTATGCTGACTGAGCCAAAAGAGCTGAAAACACAGTTTAAGCCCTCTTACGAAGTTCTCCAATTTTAAAGTGTTATAGTCTTAAAAACCATGTTCCTTTGTCTTGACTGCAAAGTACATTTACCAAGATACAGGGTAAAAGGGCAGACTTAATGATGCCACAACATTGTCAAAACAGCCAGCAAAAAACAGGTTAAATTCTGTGTAGTGCTAAGGACACAAACTGTGTTGTAGTTGATCAGATGAGTGGTCTATCTAGACCTATGTACCCTGACAGAAGGTGACCAGAACCAGAAGCTTCAAGAAAAGGTCCAAGAAACACTGCTGAAGGCAGTTATGGAATAACTGCACAAGGGTGTTATGAGGAAATGTTCCCAATCAGCGCTTAGACTCTGAAGGATGAAAAACGTATTCCAAGTAAGAGGCCCAGAAGATCTGGGATTGATGAAAACATAATTCCTAGAATCAGTAGTCTCTAGTTGCTGTAATGCACACACCTGAGCTCACAGAGAACTGTCCATTCTCCCCCACATTGCAGTTTATGCTGGCTTACTGCAGATAGATGTTGTGGTCAGAAAGCAGGATATATTTCCACACCAGTTTTCAGTTTAAAGTGACATTTTAGCTTACCCCTGCCTATATGATACTCAAGGGTACCCCTCCACACACACAAAAAAACCCAACTTCAATAAAACTGAACTCGTAGATTTAGAGACTGCTCAGAGAATCAGTCCTGCCTGAGGATGTACCTTGCACGTCCCCCTGATATTACTGCTCCATTGAAAGGAGAACCTGGACAATCCCAGTGGGGCATGCAGGGGAATGGAATAAAAGTTAGTGCAAATACTTAATGAATCCTACAAACTCACCTGTTCTTTTCCATTTCATTGTGCGTTGACCTGAAAGATAAACAAGGCATTAGTTATTTAATGGTTGTCAGTTGCAGATAAGTACATGCACTGTGATTAAGAATATCAATGCAACAGTTTTTGTAACCGTTCACTGCAAAAGCTGCAAGCCACTAACGCACTTCAGAGAAAGCTGCTAGCTACCCTGGGGACAGCAAAAAGGTTGGAAGCAACCAGGACAAAGTGAAGAAGTGTGGAGCAACACAGTATGGGTTTTCTGACAGCAAAATGGCAGCAATATAAGCCCAGAAAGAGCTGCAAAGCCAAGTACGTGATGGGGGTGCAAACAAAAACTGTGGTTATCTTAGCATAGGAAGAGAAAGGCAAATTGCCCCATCTTAACACTATTTGACATCTAATCAATTAAGAGTCAAGTGTAGTTTCAGACATGCCCCTGAGTGCATTGCCAACTGGTGGTTTGGGGAGGATTTTTAAGTATTTCTCTCCCTATTGCTGTGCAAAAGATTCACATCATGAGAGAAGCCAACTTTGCATTTTATAGGAGTTTACATATAAAGTAAGAAAAAAAACCCTGAAGAGATGGAGAAAAGTTGCCTGAATTTTGTTACTCTTAGGTGGTATTTGTAACACTTGCCTGAAAACACTGTTATATGATTTGTGTCTTTAAGAGTTAATTTGCAGAATAAAATATGGTTTTAAATAGCACCTTTAACATCAGATATCCCAAAATAATGAGGTAAGTACCATAACACAACAACAATTAAACACTAGCAGACAAGTGCTTAGACAGTCTGGACACCACAACCTAATGTCGAGTAGCCTCAACTTTTATTCAGATGCATCTGAAGAAGTGGGGGTTTTTACCCACAAAAGCTTATGCCCAAATAAATGTGTAAGTCTTTAAGGTGCCACCAGACTCCTCATTAACTTTTATTGAATTCTTAACTTCTGCTTCCAGCTTTTCATAAAGGATGGCACCTTGAACAGTGCAGCAATGAGCATGAACCAGAGATTTGATCCCATGGCCTATGGATACCAATTGAACCATGTGACTTGTACCCTGTATTCAATCAGTGAGTCACCAGCTTTGCAGAGAAATAATATCCCAAAGATCAGGTATGTGAACACAGGAGATCTGTAGAAAACTTTTCCAGAAGCTAATGACAGACTATAATGCTTTTCATTATTAAATGGAAGAATGACATATTAAATTTAAGGTTGTAGTCTAGATTGGTATTATATTGGTTTACAAATAATTCAGAAGTTCTTCCTTCTCCCCCTGCAAGATTTTAGGGCAACGGTAAGAAAACAAAAAAGAACTATTGCAGGGTTCTCTTATAAATAAGAGGACCCAGAATAACTAAAGAGATTTAAATAGTTTTCAAGTTACTGTTGACTTAATGTTGAAATGAGGCCTCCTAATATATGCACACATGCTCATAACAGAAATCTGCCACAACTACTCTTTAAAGCTTTAAATGAAGCCTATCATTCAGGGATAGCATTACTGTGTGACAGAAAACCTGAGGGAAAAACCACAACCATGATAAAGGAATGTATATATCTGAAGCCTTCCATCTGACTTATCCTGTGCCCAAGCCAGAGAGTGCCAGTTTTCCCACTGTGTTTTCTAGAGGTTTCAATAAATTAAGCAGATTTTATTGTTAAATAAGCAATGCTAGGAACTTATACTTTGAGGTCACTGCAAATTATATTTTTGGTATTTTTACTCGCTTGCAATCCTTCATAGAAACTTCATTCATAATATTTCAAAATAGCTTGATCTTTGTTTGGTAAGTTATTCCCCCCTCCCCCTGGTTTTTTAATGACATTAATTTTAACATGTCTCCGTTTGTTTACTTTCAGATTGCATTATTTAAAGTGATCTGTTCTGAAATGCAAACATTTAGCTTCAAAACAAATTTAAAAATCACAAGATATTTTGATTTCCATTGAGAATGAAAGGTCCATATTTCTTAGTAGATCATTTAAATGGATGCACATTAGTCTGACATATAATGGAGACACAAGTTCCCCTGCTAGGGCATCTGTAAATGGCTGAAAAGAGGACAGACGTATTTTTGGTTCCACCGGTTTCCCCCCCTGACTCTTCTGGATAAAAACCAGAGAAACAAAGAAGTATAAGTTTGAGCCCTTCCTCACCTCCCAATTATGACTGCCTGAGTCCAAGACATTACAATGAACTTGTAGTTTACTAGTGGGCTGTTATGTCATAAATAGGACATATCAATTCATACTGGTTCCAAAAGTTACAGATGTCTGTTACAAACTAGTTTGTTAATGGAATACATCCTCTCTGGACTCAACTGTGTCCAGGAACACTTTACTAATGGTAAGTTTTGTATCCAAAAATATAGTTCTATTAGCTGCTGAATTCTATTTTTACAACATAAACCCTAAGGTGGACAGTTTGCACATTACCATGTAGACAAGATTCTCAGCTCTTAGTGATAAACATGAGTTTCCTTTACTTGGAATGTATTCAAATAGTTTTTATCTGAAGTGGAAAGGCTGAGCATAATAACTTCAAGAGATGTTAGTGTTTTGTTTGTCAGTTTCAAAGCAACATTGATAGCAATCAATTTCTGTGTTCAGAACTCCAAACGAACAGAGACCATTTCCAGGAAGTTAATACAGAGAAGGGGACAGTAACCATATCTGCACTAGCTAAATGGCTGTCCAGTGTACATGTACCCATCTTCTTCCCCTTCCAAAAGGGAAAGAGACAGTGTCTCTAATTGGCGACAGGAGCCACTGCCACATTTTTGTGAATAGCAGTGTTGCAGAATTTCCATTCCAAAGATGCAGGCTTAACCATGCTTATGGCACAGTGACAGGTCTACAGACCTAGCATAAAATGCCAACCTTAAACTCAATATAAAAAGATACCCTCACCTCTCTTCCCCTCTCCCTGACAGAGGGACCATTTTATTGTTCAATATCAGCTAACAATCATACTGGTCACACAGACCTATTTATTACTGTACTATAGCTAATATCGATCACATTCTAGAATTTAAATGCAGAACTTGGGCATGCAACTAGGATTACTTCTGAACTTTGACCTTTTAATGAATACCTGTTCCATTACAGATACAGGAAAATGGCTGCACCATTTTCCATATGAACTCAGTATTAACTCATTCCATTGTTATGTAGGCCAGAAATAAGTTATTCTTGCTACGCTAAGACACCTCCACAATCGGTGTTAAAGGAAAACTGTCATCTTGTAATCTAACCATCTTTAAAAAGAGAGAATTAGAAGTAGCTTCAGGTATTATACATGCCCTTGGGGCCACTTGCCAAGCTGTGTTTTACAATCAGATGTTCCTATTTAACATATGCCTTTTTCCCCATTGCAGTGAAAGTTTCACACAAACAGGAGACAGAAGACCTAATCTGCCCTCCACTGAAGTCAGGGGGAGTCAGGTAGGCCTTAAAAGACTACACAGACTGAAATTGACTATACACAGAGCTGTCCAACAGAGTAATTGCCCATCTCTATGCCCCTGCCCAATAATATTTCAGCTATTATAATATTAGGTATTAGATTTTGTCTTCATTAAAAAGTTTAAAGGGACACTGCCAACTAAAGAATCAAACGGTTTAAAACAAGGAGTCATTTCACATTTCCTAATGAAACAGGAAATATTTAGTCCCTAGACAGAACAGCTAAAAACAGGCCAGGCTCACCCACACGATAGTTAGAGATGAATTTGCTCACACTGCTTTCTCTCTATCGTACGATTTCTCCATTAATTATGATTTGATCTTTAGGGCACTTAATGTATACATAAGAAAGAGCTCACTCTCCAATGCCAACACTGCACACCTTTAAATACGCTATTCCTGCAGGTCAGTTACAAAGTTGAACTTTACAATCTTAACTATTAAAATGAATTGTAATTGCAGAATTCTGTGAGACAGGCTGGAAAAAAATGCTGATTAATTTTTCACTAGATACATTAAGAAGTAGATCAGCTCTTGTACTGTCAACCTCCATTTCTAAAGGATTTCTAGGGTACTCAGCTGCAAGAATATCTTCCTCTCACCATCTCACAAAAAATGACATACAAAATCTTGGCCCAGAAGGTTTAAAAACAAGAGGGGGGAAAAAAGCATTTGTAACATCCTTCAGACATCTTTCTGTACTTCAATAAATCAAACCCCTAAAATTTCTTGACATTTGAGAGGCCTTCCATCTGCATTGTAAAATATGTCCTTCTTAGTATAGAGATACAAAGGAGTCATCAGGACTATTAGACTTTTCTCTACCATTGGTCAACATACGTTCTGTATTAGACATGCATTGAAATGACAGTCTACAGCCCAAGTAAGATTCTAAACACTGATGTTGGGACACAAACCCAAGTTCAAAGTTCACACTCAAATTCCATCCTTCTTTTGCTATGCTGTACCTAAATATTGCAGCACATATGGTGCACATCACGTACTGAGCTTAGGCCACTAACCATAGTAAAAACAGGGTGAGTTAAGGACAGAGCTTTAACTGTGAACTTCCTGGTGTTTATGAGTCTCCGTCACAGCACAAGCATTACCTAAAAGTAGCAGTTTGCATTTATACATACTACTACTAAATGGAGACAGTTGCAAGCACCTAAAACAAGACAGGAACTTCAGTTTTAACCTGCAAGTCTTTAGGACCTAAAAAACTTCACTCAAAAAGGCTTGCAGAAGTTGCTTATCCAATTTAAAGTTCAACAGCTTGGACTGAAATGAATTTGGATGGATTAAATCCCAGCAAAACATCTGCAGTACTGGGTGATTTCGCATTTTTAGCTGCCCCAAGAACATGATGTATATTAAATCAAAGATGAATAATCTGTAGCAAATCTCTAGATGGATTTCAAGATGAACAATAAATAAAACAGGCTGTCAAACAAAAGTGGCACTGGAAGCAAGATTTAATCGAAGTGTCAAACTAGAACCATGTCACTTTCTGCACTCAGTCATATAATTTAGCTTTAGTTAAGAATTCCTGCACAAACACTTAAAGTGAAATAGAAAGTGTTAGAAAATTTGAATTTAACATTGCACATAAATCTTGAATTGAAGATAAGACTCCTTCAATTTTCACATTAGCTTTAGAAAAAACATATTTCTATCATGTTGCATGGCAAAATTCCACATACGTTGTCTGAGAAAAAAAATCAAATACACCTCTACCCCGATATAACGCGACCCGATATAACATGAATTTGGATATAACGCGGTAAAGCAGTGCTCCGGGGGGACGGGGCTGCGCACGCCGGTGGATCAAAGCAAGTTCGATATAACGTGGTTTCACCTATAATGCGGTAAGATTTTTTGGCTCCCGAGGACAGAGTTATATCGAGGTAGAAGTGTACAGCAAAAAATGAGAGTTTCTGTTCTTTAGAGGTTTCCCTAGAAAGTAACTAGTGTCAAAACGTTTGACTATGTTCATGTATTACTGCAGTTAAACATGCACACAATAGTCTAAATCAGGGGTCTCAAACTCAAATGACCTCGAGGGCCACATGAGGACTAGTACATTGGGCCGAGGGCCGCATTTACTGANGGGGTTGGGGTGCAGGGTGCAGCAGGGGGCTCAGGGCAGGGTGTCGGGGTGTGGGATGTGGCGGGGGCTCAGGATGTCGGGGTGCGGGGTGTGGAGGAGGTTCAAGACAGGGGGTCGGGGTGCGGCAGGGGACTCAAGGCAGGGGGTCGGGGTGCAGGAGGAGTATGGGGGGCGGGCTCTGGCCCGACCCGCACCGCACCGGGGGCAGGGCAGGCTCCCTGCTTGCCTGCCTGCCCTGCCGCCGCGTCGCACCAGGAAGCAGCTGGAACCTGGGGTAGGAGGGGCGCAGGGGTGTGTGTGGCTGTTGCTTCAGGCACCGCCCCCAGCAGTTCCCATTGGCCGGGAATGGGGAACTGTGGCCAGGTAAACGTTGGGGGGGACGGGAGGAGCTCGCGGGCCGCATGCGATAGCCCTGCGGGCCGCATGCGGCCCACGGGCCGCGTGTTTGAGACCCCTGGTCTAAATGTATGCACACCTATCTCAGTAAGAAATATTATAAATTTTACCTTTGAGTATCCATACTCTAGTTGAAAAGTTTTATTTCACTGACATAAAAAGAGATCTGAATGGGTGTGTTAAAAATGCTTCTGTTTTCTTGAAGTGCCAAAACCAAAGTTTGGGCCAAATTTGGCTGAGGCATTATATAATTACAACATGTTCCCTTTATTATAACCACATCATGCCTCATTTTATTTTTTAAATGGTTTGCATTGAAACTAAATAGGACATACCTCATCAGTATTTGCAATCCAAACATTAAACCATTGTGTTAATGCAGAAAAGTCTAAATATACAGTTGACAAAGCGAAAGTGAAACTGACTAGTACCTTCATTTCCCATGTTAAAGATAGAAGTAAAAAGCCTAAATAAGTTTTAAAATAAGTTTGGAATGTTTTAAAAATCTGAGTTGTTAACACAAAGACTTTGTCAACTGAGAAAACACAGAATGATAAAAACAACAACTTTAGTTAAAAATACCACTGTATGGTAAGGTACAAGTCGAAAGACACATAGCCAACATTGTCACAGAGCTATAATCATACCAGAAATGGCAGAATTTTGCACCACAAGCTTCTGCATAAGTCAGATCACACACACACACACACAGATGCAAGTACCATATATTTGCTATTACCTGCTACTACTGCTGTTTTTCTTGGACTTGCTTCTCCGTTTTAAGGCATCTCTGTCCTTATTATTGTAGGGTAACATAGAGGCATAGCCATGTTCAGCTTCTAAAAAAAACCCAGGATTTCATTCGATCATTAAGTTAGCCCAAAACATACAGACATCCAGGAGTATTTGGGGGTGGGAGGAGAACATATTTGAAAGTCCAAAGGTGGAAATCAAGAAGATTACTTAATTATCTGCTAATGAATAACACAGAGCCTTATACAAAATCCTCCAGGTCCAGGCAATCCATTGTTTCCAGCACGGGGATGACAAGCCCACGCCATACATGGGGGGGGAAACCATGTAGACGGCAAGCAATAGGGATTTTGAAGTGGGGATCTGGAAGATGGGTCCCTTTCTCCCCATTCCATACATGGGAATCTCCAGAACACTTGTTTCTTGGAGGGGACACCCCTCCATGGAAGGATCTACACAAAAAGCCAGGGCGTTTGTGCGTGGTGGGATTGTACCCCAGGAGTTGCAATGTGTGCCTGGGGGGGTAAGGATCTTTCCACACCCCAAGATGGACGATTGGGGGTGCAGAGCGGAGGGGGGGGAGCGAGGTTGGAGGGGGGGGGAGAACAGCAGCTGGGCTAAGGAAGGGGGAGCCGGTGCGGGGTGTTCTCGGGAGCCAGCGCCGACAGTCACCGCTCGGGAGAGGGGGGCTCCGCGCTCGGGATGGGATCCCGGCTCCTTTCGGTTCCGCTTTTTGCCGACGACGGGTGGGGGGAAGCGGCGGCGCAGGCCGCTGGCTCCTCGGGGTGGGGTGGGCGGGCTTCGGTCAGCACCCCCCGCCGGGGACAGCTCGGCCGCAGGGGAGGCCCTTCTCCCGGGGGCTGGTCCCTGAACCCTCTCTGCCCGGGCGGGGGGACGGGGGGTGTCGACACCCCGGTCTCTCCTGCGGGGGGCGAAACCAGGCCCCGGTCTCTCCTATGGGGGGGAGGCCCGGGGGGGGGCAGTGCCCCGGTCTCTCCTATGGGGGGGCTGTACCCCGGTCTCTCCTATGGGGGGGAAGCCCGGGGGGGGCAGTGCCCCGGTCTCTCCTATGGGGGGGGGGGGCAGTGCCCCGGTCTCTCCTATGGGGGGCAGGCCCGGGGGGGCCGTACCCCGGTCTCTCCCGGGGGGGGGCCGTACCCCGGTCTCTCCCGGGGGGGGGCCGTACCCCGGTCTCTCCTATGGGGGGGCTAGGACCTATGAGGGGGGTCGGTACCCCGCTCTTCCCCCGCGGATGAGGCGGGATCCCGAGGCCCGGCCCCAGAAGTGGGGGGCGGGCGAGCTGCCGTCTCCGGGGGCTGGTACCTCGCTCTCTCCGCTCCAGGTACTCGGCCGCCTCCAGCAGCATCTGGATGTTCACACAGACCCGGGTCGCCGCCGCCGCCATCTTACACCACTGCCGGGGCCCTGCGCTCGCCCTGCCGCGGAGCCTCACGGAGCAGCAGCTGCAACAGCCGGTCTCCACAGCCCGAATGTTTATCCCCCTCCCTCCTGCTCCGCTCTGACAGACCCCGGGCAACCAACCCCCCCCCCCCGCAACCCAACCCACTGCCCCCTGCCAGCGCGGTGCTCATTGGATACCCAGAGACAGGTCCCGGCTCTAATTGGTCGGCTCATATAAAGACCCGCCTCTTTCTATTTTCCTCGCCCATGATTGGATTTTTTGTCCATATTCCCGCCTCCTGATTATAGGCCCGCCTCTTTTCTTTGATTGGCCCAGTAGCCTTAGGTCCCGGCCCCATCCCTTAGCTACCTTCTAACTGGCCAATTCTTAGGAAGCACCCCCCTTTGCGCGGTCCAAAAGGACAACTGCTCTAACGGCCCCGCCCCTCTCTCCCCTTCGGAAGTTACGATTGGCTAGAACTTTCATGCCTCCGCCCCACCTATTCTTCTCCAATAAGCTTAGCCAACAATGCCCCACCCCTTGTCCCGTTTCTTACCTCTGATTGGTCAAGCCTTCCCAAAGGCCCTCCCTCTATTGTGTAAGGCTCCCCCCTTCGCAGCTTCAACCGTCCGTCCAGCCGCCCACTGGCTCCTTCCAACGGAACAAACCAATCAGTGAGCAGCAAGGCCAAAGAGGCGGGGACAAGGCCCCTGGGGCCAGGTGTCAGGCTTTGGAGCCTAACAATGCAGGGAGGGTGCAAGGACCAGGAAATTCCAAAGGGCAAGAAGGGGTGCAAGGGGGGGAGAAAAGGGGAAATGCAGGGAGGGGGTACAAAGGGGGGCATGCAGGGAGGGGTGCAAGGGAGAAAAGGGGGCATGCAGGGAGGGGGTACAAAGGGGGGAGAAAAGGGGGCATGCAGGGAGGGGGTACAAAGGGGGGAGAAAAGGGGGAATGCAGGGAGGGGTGCAAAGGGCTGGATTCGAGGGGGCAGAGAGGGATGCAAGGCGGAGACAGTATATAAGAGATAAGGAGTATAGAAGGAAGATGGACGGCCCAGGTGGCTGGATGCAGTGGGGGATATAGCTGCAGACATGTGCAGTGGAACACTGATGATTAGACAAAACAAAAGGCCACCCAAAAAAAAAACCCCAAAACCCTTTTACAACAGAGCATCACAGGACTCCCGTGGGAGGGCTTTGGCGTGATGTTTTGCAAGGCTTTAGTGCATCCCTCCCTTTCTATTATTCTCTAGGTATAGATCAGGAACTCCCATGGGCTTGTGCATCACTAGCACTAGCTCTTCAGGTTTTTTAGAACTGGTTGTCTAGGCTGCTTCTCCTTGCCCTGTGCGGATATGCCAGTACTACCTGCTTCATGCTCATGGGCACAAAGTCAGACCTGCTCTGGGGAAAGGCTGCTTCAAACACTTCTGCCACAATTGGTGAGAATGCAAAGCTGAACTATGCTGGTAAAGGTGCATACAGTAGAACAGGGCATGATAGGCATGGATAAGGCTCCAATTTGGTAAATTCGTTCAAACAATTAGCACACACTGATATTGTCAGACCAGCCTCCCAAGAAATCACCTGTTACTGGGGGTTTGCAACTTGGCCCTAAAGGATTCCTCTGGCATGAACCCTGCCATATAAATCTAAACAGTAGTTCGACCATTTAACTGACAACATAATAATAAAACAGATTGCTGTACATGCTTTGTTTCTGTTCTTGTAAATCAAGCCATGTCCTATCATATCATGACTTCATGTACAAAGGAAATACACAAACAACTTTTACATGATCAGAAGTGACTGGCAGGTGTTCTTGCCTATAGCATTCAGACAAGAGGGCTAACATTTGCCTCACTGACCCTAACCTCCACATGTAAATGAGGGACAACTACGTTTCAGATCCATTTTTAAAGCAGCAATCAGTAAATGGAGCCATAAAAAGCAACCACAGAAATTCAGTTGAAGCAGCAGAGAAAGGCAGGTTACCTCTGCTCTTTTCAAAGAGTAGGGGGAACCTTCTACAGCCAAAGATTGTCAATTTCCTCTTTCCAAGCACCAGGGAAGAGCATGTTTGATGTCGCTGCAAACAGCTGAACTACCATGAAGTCACAGTTAAATACTGTTTAAAGCAAACACGTCTGCACAAAAACTTACTATGCCTGCCTTTTCTCCTTTTTTCCTGCTTGCTAGCCTCCACTTTTCCTATTTAAGCTTAGTGTCTTGGTCTTTTTCAGTGTCTCTATTGCCTCCTGACTCATTTTGCTATTTTTCATCTATTTCAAATATTTGCTTTCCTCTGAGACTCTTGCTCACCCCACAAAATGGTCTTTTCTAATTGTGCCTCTCCCCTCACCTATTCTTAGGTTTTTTTTCCTTTTCCCCTGTGTATCCCAGCCTGTTACCACCTTCTCTTCATTTCTGCTTCTCCAGAGCACTGTCTACTCAACCTCTAAGCGAACTTGTATGTTTTCTTCCAGCTGATAATGCAACTATACTTTAAATAACTCAGTAGTCTCCAGGATACCTAGTTAGGCAACATCAGAGTAGAGGCTCAATATTACTCTGATAGATAGTAGGACTATACATTAGTAAAGGTCCCTAGGAATCTGTTTACCATGTTGCTTGAATTGAGGATTTCCCACTGTGACAGAGGGCATAGCAAGCCATCTTCTCTTATTATGAAAATAATACCATAGCTTCCAGTCCTTCAGTTTTTCCAAGGACAATGTCAGGATAAGCTACATCTCTAAGCATGTGGCTAGCAGTATTAGGGGAGAAGTACAGTGTTAATTGCAGGTGGATTCCTGAAACACCTGGAATTAAGCTATTTTAGATTGTTATGGAAGGACGGCTGGAGTTGTTTTAGTCCTAGCCCACACCCCAGTGAAACATGCAGGACAATGATCTCCCAGAGAAGCATCACATGATTCTAATGCACAGAGAAGATAAGTTGGTGCTTGACTATGAGCATTTGTTTCTGCACTGGTATGGAATCCCTCAGGCAGCAGTCACCTCCCAGGTTAGATGAGTGGGTGAAGAATTCATTTTAAAACCAAGACATGTTGTTCTAGGACAACCAGACACTTGCTAAGGACTGGTTTTTAATCAATCAGTTAAGGATTTAAGGTAGGAATACTCTATTTCACATCCTGCTAACTTGACATGGCTCAGGCAACCAGAGGGAATTTATCGGAGGTCAGCAAAAAAGAGGCCTCTGGCCTGGCCTTCCGCTATATTTTGCTAATCAAGACTTATGGTAGGATAAAGCCTGGGAATAAAGACACTGCCCTCACCTCTAGGCTGCTTTAATCTCTGTTTGTCATAGGCCCAGTAAAAAACTGGAATCCTGCCTGAGATTAAGAATTAGGCATGAGCTTTAACAGAACATCTTCATCTCTGTGGTTGTGTTTTGGGGTGGGGGAATATCATCATCCTCATGTAAAACAGAATCTTCCAAATGGGAAAAAATTACAAAAGCCAGCACAAATTATGTTAGAGATTTAGATTTTCTACAGGCTTTAGCTGAACACCTGAAACTTATTTGTACCTTTGAAAATCTTCTTCCTCCTCGTCTAATGACTGGCAGTTCTACACTGCAGGCTGTCAACTTCCCCACTCTTCTGTCATATGCAGTATGATCTTTACTCACTGTTTTAAACAGGCTCTGGCCTACCTTTATTTATTGGTTTTGCCTGCCCAGTTTCAGATGGCAACAGTCTCCATTGCCAGGGTTCAGATTGTGCTTGGCCCAAGTGTTTTCTGCCTGCGCGGCATGTTAGCATCCTGCTAGTGTTGGGTCCCTACATTTATTTGTGTGGGCTGAATAAATCCTAATGCCATTCTAGGTCATTGCAGGGTTGCACGTGTGACTTTAATCTGGATTGTTCCCTCTGTCAGATTAGTTGTGGGAAAGGAAAATATAAAATCATGTTTTGCTTGTCAATGGTCATGGAGACTACAGGAAAAGCTGTGATAAAATGTGACGGCTAGAGTAGCGTAGCAGCTTTAGGAAAGGATCTCAACTGCCAAGGCATGAACACTGAGCTTGATTAAAAAAGAAAAACAGGTCATCTAAGGCAAAGGCTATTTGCTATCCACGTCTCGGAGGTTAAAAGGTACATGTATGCAAGAGATTTTAACTGTTTGCATCATGTGAGAGTTTTCAAACTTCTGATCAGACGTTCCCAAAACCTCAGTCCACAGGTGGTTTAGGATCAGATGCTGGTGGTTCAGAGACAGCAGACTGGTCCCACAGACAGATTGCAGAGAGAAGATGAAGAACAATAGAGAACATGATTAATATTTTTCAAAAGGACAAACACTGCTTATTGAACGAGGAAGAGCTAATATACACGCAGCACTTTTCAAATGTTCCTTTGCCATGTAAGTAATGGCGGTATTTGCCACAGGGATGTTATGCAATCATGAATGGGAGAGGTGTACATGATTGCGAATGGGAGCAGAGGTGTTCATTAGGCACTTTATGTCAAATGGGCACGTGGTCTACACTATGAATAAGTTTTAACCCACCTCTTGAAATCAGCCACTGCATGTGCTGCCACCTGCTGGTATGTGTGTGAAATGGAACAGCAAATAAACCATGGCATTTGGAAAAGGTTGTTTATAAAAATAACCTAGATGCATAGTAAGCAATGAAAGCGGAAGGCGTTCAATGTTCCACCTCTGGATCTTTAATATAACCCAGATTTACCTCCAAACTGTGCTCAGAGAAGAATCCGCCTCAAGAAGAATTTTAAGTAAGAAATCTGTAAACAAATATGAAAACTAAAGACTATTCCAACACGGTACGTTTTTCCAAGCCAAACAGTAAGTAAACTCACTGCAACCCTTTGACACTATGCTATACTATCCTACTTGGTAGTTCTGGACAACTTTGATTATTAACTAGTAAGGATGGGGATCTTAAATTAGGAAAACAATTCTCTTTCAACATTAGAGACAGCACAGCTCCCTGAGATTCTCCCATGAGCACACTTTCAAAATAATCCTGTTTCTGTTTTAAACCCTAAACCAGATTTATCTTCAGAGTGATTTATCCCTCTGTTTGACAGGCAAATAACTGCCCAGACATATCTCCAACAGCCTCCTCTCTGGTGCTTTATTTCTGAGCAATGCCATCGTATTTTAATTATGGGGTGGGGGTAAATATATACTGGTTTTTATTGTAACTGACAATATTTAGTTATTTAAAAAAAACCTCATAGAAGAAATGAAAAATAATACATCTAACAGGAAAGTCCTGACAGGGAACAAAACAGGCCTGAACATATTCAAACCCAACGTTTCTAGAAAGCATCATTTTTACCCTCTCTTCCTAGGAGGCAAAGCAAGCGTTTCTGGACTCTCATAAATAAGCTGATTTCGTTTTACGGTGAGAAGACAAGTTCCTGTCTCTGAGATCCCAGCACACACAAGTCACAGCGAGACAAAAAAATGTTAACCATTCGTGCTCCAGAGGTCATTCTTCACAGGTAACAAGACTAGACATCAGGCAATAAAATCCAACGGTCTGTTGAATCCGCCTTTTCTGTTCATGTACTGCCTGTGATGAGGGGAAAGAAATCAGCATAGTTAGAACTTAATTGTCTGTACTTGTGATGAGCTTTAGCGGCTCCAACCTACTCATACGGGATTGGTGTTTTTTAAAGTGCTGGTGGAAATCCAGCACAGGTTGGCTGGGACAGAACGCTGCTGCCACTCTATGACAGCTTGTCCGTGCCTTGTGTGACATGAGCTGGGTGTTCTCGAGAAATACCAAAGAGGATTGGCACTAACTGGCATGTCTGATGGGAGTCTCAGCAAAGAAGTCATGATTGAATGAGCCATGGAGAACTCACCCATCCACTGGAGCTAATCACTACGGTCAGGTCTACGCCAGCAAACCCTCCAAGTCTAGACTGA
This sequence comes from Platysternon megacephalum, assembly GCA_003942145.1. Lineage (NCBI taxonomy): Eukaryota > Metazoa > Chordata > Testudines > Platysternidae > Platysternon > Platysternon megacephalum. The sequence goes on along the minus strand of QXTE01000292.1, from coordinate 1,198,669 downwards.
CCTTATATTGCGCCCCCCCCCCAAAAAAAGGGGGGGGGAGGGGGGCTTTGCCAGTATAGCTTTTCCTGATGATGTGAGCAAAATAAGTGATACCGACAAAGGCACTTTTATGCCAGTATAACTGGATCTGCACTAGGGCTTTTGCCAGTTTAGAAATATTGGCAAAACAGACAGCACATGCCTGCTATATTGGCAAAAGATTCAAGTGAAAACCTGGCTTATATCAGGCTGAGGCACATTGGTTTGGAAGCTTGCCATGCCGTTGCCAGGCTGTTCGTGTTCAATGGCTAAAGGACTTCAGTCCCCAGGGCCATCAATACAGTATGTTTCACAGGTGCTTAGGTTTAACTTAGAGATGCAGGGTGTACAAAAGAGAAGGTAGGCTACATTTTTCAGGCAGTTACAAGAAGCAGAGGGAGAAGATTCCCAGGGCTACAGTGACATTCTGTACCCCTCTAGCCAAGTATTTACAGTGCGTTTATTGCCACAGCATCTGAGCTCTGTACAAAGTTGCATATATCGAAACAGGGAGCGAGTGCACCTTTGTTCTTTGGTTCACTCCTCTCACCATTAGCAATGGAGATTTAGAGAAACTAGAGGCAAGAAACATAACTATTTTGAGTAGTGTAAAACAACTGCTTGGATGTAAAATCAACAATCACTCCTCAACACAAATGAGAACGATCTCTCAGTCAATAAACCTAGAGACCGCCACACTTCTCACCATACAAAGCCTTCTCTGAATCAGATTGTCCTGGGAAAGAAATTACATCTCCAACATACCCATGCAGACATCAGACATTACAGCCTCCAAATCAAAGCAAGTCTGTCCAAGTGGTAGAAACACAAACCTGTACTTTCTCTTCTGTGACACGTTTATAGCGTAGGCATTTACAGAGCCATCCACTTTCTTCCCCTGAAAGATACAATGGGAAAGAGAGCTCCAAAACTCAGTGTGTTTTACAGAGAACTGTTTAGGAAGAGGCACAGAAACACAAGGGCACAGGTTGTGGAGCTGGGATCAGCACACCTAACCCAGTGTATGTCATTCTTAAGAAAGCCAACTTGAAACCAGAGACAAGGTGGGTGCGGTATTGTCTTTTATTGGACCAACTTCTGTTGGCGAGCGAGACGTGCTTTCGAGCTTACACAGACCTGAAGCCTACAACACTGTATGTAAGTTGAAATCAGTTCATAACAACTTTCTAGATCTTTGCCAGGTTAGTCGTACGATGCAGATGAATGGAACTAACAAAACAAACCCCCTTTTCAGAAGCAATAACTACAGACCTAATCAGTTGCCTAGGGTCACGTCATATCACAAAGCTCAGTGTTAACTCCCATCTGCGTCCATAAAGAACAGTGGCAGGATACAGCTTTGTCTAACCAAGGCTGTAGCATGGATAGGAGACACTGTTGGAACATGTTTTTAGACATTGTAACCAGGCCTTCCCAGGGCTCTGAGTAAAAGGGGCCTTAGTATCCATCAGGAAGGATGGTTTAGTGGATAGCGCACTTGTCTGTGACTCAGGAGACCCGGGCTCAATTTCTGACTCAGCTGCAGGCTCCCTGTGTGACCTTGGGCAAGTCACTTAACTTCTGTGTGCCACAGTGCCCCCACCTGTAAGATAGGGATGATACCACCCTCCCTCCCTCCCAGGGGAGTTCTAAGGAGCAACTAACGATTACAAGGTGCTCAGACTCTATAGCGTGAGTGGTGTATAGACAGATACTACAGTTATGATTCAATTAGCGCCAATAGGGTAGTAAACACTATGATCAGTATTAAGTGTTTGCAGGATCACACCCTTAGGGAGAAGTACAGAGTCACGCTAAGGGACTGATCCAAGCTCTGCAACTAATAGCCAGGAGCTAGCTGATTGAAAGCAGCAACAAGAAAATAAAATCAAGACATCCGCATTTTTCCACAATAGAATCCAATAGAGGAAGGCCTGCTCCCTAGGAAACCCAAAGGGTTTAACGTCTCACCCGAAAGCCAGCACCATTAGAAGCACAGCACCCCACTGGGGTATCTGTTCAAGATCCAGGGCAACACTCCCTCTGTCCCAGCACAGCACTGACTTGGCCCCACCTTACTTGTCTTGTGAGGGCTCAGGGTGCTCACAGCCCAAGGGGGCAGAGCTGCCAATCATGACCACTATGTTGAAGTCCCATGCTAATTCTGTATTATAAGATCAATACTGGCTCTCCTCTGTAGTTCCTATCGACAATACTCTTCTGACGCAACATTTCAACACACTGATGAGTTATTTCTTGCTACTTACTGACAAATTCAAAAGCTGAGACACAGCCCTGTAGCATCGAGGGATTTAATGTTACAGCAAAACAGCTAACCTTCCTCCATCCTCTTGTAAAGGATCTTCCTAAACTTACCAAGATAGCTTGGCTAGACCCAAGAATGAATTGCAAATATAATCAGGAAAAAGGCCAGGACTTTTTACTCAAGTTCTACGGAACAGTCCACTCACTTTTGTTGTGTCAAAGGACCCAAATCCCATTGTTTTCATCATCTCAATTTCCTCCTCTGTTTTGCCTTCCATATCTTCTTCTGAAAAGACAGAAAGATACAAGAGGGATATGAAATATAATACTAGGAAAAATTACCAGGCACTTGATGGAAACTTATTGAAAGTGCTGATTAGGAAGGTAGGGAATAAAGATTTGTGCATGTGACAAAAGCATTATGTGTATTGCAAAACTGGCTCTCTGGTCTACCCAAACACAGCTCTGGGACAGAAAACTGGTCCAGGGGGTAGAGGAACAACGCAAGGTCAGATTTGGCCCAAAAATGGAGGTTTCGCAGATATTTGTTTATACAATATCTAACAAAAATATTTCCAAGTTCATTTGCTTTTAAATGCCAAAGAAAAAAACAAAAAACAAACATTCCCCTACAGTGTTTGCAACCCTTGCGCTAGCGGAGAACTGAGCAAAGAGAACGGCAAGAAGAGCACAAGGAAATTTAGATTTATTTTTAAACTCAGTCTTACTAATATATTAGTTACATAGTACCACACATGTGCATGGTGTTTTACAGATGAATAGGCGTGCACGATCCCAGCCCTCAGGAGCTGGCAACCTAGCCAGTGATATATAACTAGAAGCATACAATGACGGACTATTAAGGTGGAATATGGGAGGCAACAGAAAATAGAAGAGAAACCTCCTCTAGGGGAGACACTGTGGTTTCAATTTCTTTTTTGGTTTTTACACATACACTTGAGATACCTGCTAAGTTTTGCTTTAAAATAAAGTATCACAGATGACAGAGGAAAGTGAACTGCTTTGTTAGGAATGCAGACAAGAGTCATCGTCGTCGTCCCCCCGTCCGCAATATAGCACTTTGGATGGGCTGCACAATACCAGGCAAACCACAACTACTCTGTATTTCAGTCCCCCCCCCCGTGCATTTTACAGATGGGGAAAATTCCTTACCTCATCCTGTGTGCGCGCTGCCTAATTCATTAACCTTTGTAAAGTGCTTAGAGATCCTCTTAGATTAAAGACACTGTCAGGCCTTAGATCTTGGGATCAGATCTGTAAGGGTTGACTCTTAGGTCTGCATGGAGTCCCTTTGCAGTTAATGGGCCTCCATGGAGCTGCAAATGCCTGCCCCTGAAGGACCAATTGCAGAAATCCTGGAGTTGCCAGATTCAATCAGACCCAAGGTCTATCTAGTTCTGTATCCTGTCTTTCACAGTGGCCAGCACCAGATGCTTCAGAGGAAAATGCCAGAAACCCTACAGTAGGCAGCATGAAATGATCTGCCACACAAGAAGGTCACATCTTAACTCCTACTAGTTAGTGACTGAATTGTGCCCTAAAGCATAAGGTTTCATATCTCTTCCAGAACAGTTTTTGTGCATTAACTATGACTAAGCACATGGAATGGGGCCTAGGAAGGCAAAGTATTATTAAAAAGGGTTGCACAGGTCTAGGACTGGGGTGCACTCGCAGGTGGGAAAGGAAAATCGAGGTAAAATTTGACTAGCACCTGCCTTTAGTAATCCTGGCTTATGCAGTTGCAGAGGCCCTCACTTTCACGGGCATCTACTCCATTTACCAATTTTATTTAAGTCCACTAGATTTTAACTGGTTCTCTACACATCAAGGTAAGATAAACACAAAGCCCCAAGAGCCAGCTTAGCTTCCCAAGATTAGGACTCTGCTCTGTTACCGGTGATCTGATGCTCTTTGCTTTTGGCGTCTTTGTTTTCTTTCTTTTCATCGTCTCGCCTTTCCTTCTGCCGGGATGGGGAAGAAGAGCTGGATCTGTGCCGTCTCGGGGACCTAGAATTTCACACAAGTACAGATTTCAATCCAACAACAAGAGAGGAAACTATTGCATAAGTTAACACTGTAATAAGTGCTGGCGGTTGAATCTACAACAAACATTCAACTACAATCCCACCTACAGCTTTACGCGTGACACCCAGAAGTAGAATAATGGTTATGTGGTGTTACAATGGCTGGCATTGTCTTAGATACAGGCAGAGGGGGGCGCACAAGGAAACACTATCTGTTGACTCATCTTATCCTTAGGCTGTAAACTCTTTGGGGCAGGGACCATCTTTTTGTTCTGCGTTTGTACAGCACCTAGCACAACGGAGCCCTGACCCATGACAAGAGACCACAGGTGCTAACGCACTCCAAAACAAACAAACAATCAAAACAAGAAGGCATAATTTCATCACTTTTGCCCTAGTTAAGTAAAGGACAACACGGGCTGAATATTAGTAAAGAGCCCCCTAACAGTAAGATCTGTCTGACTGTAGAATTGTTTTTTCTTCCCCTCAGCCTGCCGCATTTCCCACACCAAGGGAAGTTGGTACCCCGTTGATATCACAGTAAGAATGACACCAATAGGAACAGTGGGGGAATGGGGCTGTCAGCTAGAAGCTCTGCTTATTGCCTTCAGAGAATTCAGATATTTTCTCCTCACCTGGATCGCCTCCTGTGCGGGGAACGGGAACGACTCCTCCTCCTGTCCCTCTCCCGGGACCTCGAACGCTCCCGTCGCCTCCTCTCCCTCTCCCGGGACGCAGAACGAGAGCGCCTACGTTCTGAAAGAAGCCATGATTGGGGGAAGAAGTGGGGGTGCTAATTAGTGTTGGCTAGCTGGAACTGTCACCATCCTTGTTATAGTTTCAGTAAACCCCTGTGTTTATAAGAGAGTATCAGCTACGACTAAACTAAAAAAGGGGGGGAGGGATTTCTTCCATCCCCTAAACCTCAAGACTTGCTCAGGGGTAAAGAGGATTGTCCTAAGAGCAATGAGAGCAGAGAAGGAAAGATGAGGGACGCATGACAGTACTTATTGCAAAATTCGGAGTTGAACTTTTCAGAGGCAAAGAGAGAAAAAACGGTTAAGGCTCTATTACTAAAATAGAAATAGGGACCATCCTTCCTAACGGACAAGATCCTGGTCAGTGAGCCACTGCCACAGGTGGATTGGATTCTAGGTCCGGCTTGTTTCCATTCCTTTAACAGCGTGCCCCCTTCCTTTGCTTTGTGGTGCATCTCCCCTCCACCCTTGTATCAGGGTAGGGATCAGAGATCCCCTCTACTGGAGGGAGGTGAAGCTCCCCTTTTACCCCCCATATGCGAGTAGGTTTCCCCTTTGCCCCGTTATCTGGCTTCATGGGGTCCCTCCCCTCACTGCGGAGCGATCTCTGCCTCCACCCCCCCCCCCCCCAATATCAGGGCAGAGATCAGAGGAGTCCTGCCTTTCTTGGTGGGGGTAATACTCTTCCCCCCATCCCCCACCAGAGATCCAGGGTAATATCTCCCATTTACACACACCCTGGGCAAGGATTTGTACACCTGCCCTTCTCTCTCGGGGGGAGCTTCCATTGACACACCCCCACCGGGATCTGAGTCCCCCCTTCTCTCTCGGGGGGGGGGGGGAGCTTCCATTGACCCCCCAGGGCAAAGATCAAGGGCTCCTTCCCCTACTCCAGAGACGTGTTTCCCTCCCATCCCCCCCACCGTAGGCCGCGGACCAGCGGGTCCCTTCCCAGGGCGGACGGTGCATCTGAGACAACCCCCCCATTGCAGGGGGTGCCCCTGTATCTCCGCCCCCTCCCCAGGCACTCACCCCTCCTCGCGGGGGACCTGGAGCGGCTCCGGACCATCCCGCCGAGCCCGGACCCCGACGACTCCCTCAGCCTCCAGCCGGCTGGGGCATCCAGCAGAAGAACCCTCCGCCGGGCACTTCCGGTGGGCGGTCCGCATCCGCTCCGGCTGGGAACTCGCTCCGCCGCATTTTGGTTCCGGCCCGATGGGGTTCCCCTGAGCACCTCTTTGGGTTTGGGTTTGGGTTTGGGGGGCCCACAGGGCACAGCCTTGCCCTTATCCCACCACCTCACATCAATCATCTGGCAGGTCCCAAACGCTAGGGTTTGTCCCGACTTGTAGTGCCCAGCACACGTGGGCTCAGGGCCTGGCCGTGGTGGGGTTAGCCCCCAGCAAACCCCTAGTGTGGGGCTAGCCCCTAGCTTACCTCGGGGATCGTCTGGACTGCATTGGTGGCCACAGATCCCAGCATCCGTTCCCCTCCCCGCTGAAGCCCCAGCGCAGCCCCCGCCACCCACGACGTGTTAACACACAAGCATTTGTCTCCATTTTGGGTGCCCTCACGGTGCCAGCTTGCTCCGCCAGCTCAACCGCAGCTCATGCTCCGTGGCGCATGTGTCTTCTCCGTTGCGGCGTGCAAGCCGTTTTCACAACCACAAGTGCTTGCACACAACATTTTACCTATCTGCGCGCTGGGGGGCTGACTGGTACCCAAGGATAGTGCTGATTAGTGATTAGTACATGTCATGCATGTGCGTGTGAGTCACAAGTCACACAACGCTGTCTTTCAGACACCGCCACTCATATTTTCATCACTCTCTCGCCCACACCAAACGTTGTGACTCGTGTTGTGTGCTCACCGCTACTCCCCTGGCTCAAAGATGGCTTGGGTGATCAAGCCTTGTCCCAGTTTGGTGTCAGCCTAGCCATGCAGCCTTTCCATCTAGCAAGGTTCTATGGAATTGATTCATTGGATGTGTGCTTCTGAGATGAGACTTTAAGAACTGATCATACTTAGTCTTGCCTAAAGTGCAGGTGACTGGACTAGATGACGTCTCGAGGTCCCTTCCAGTTCTATGATTCTATGAACTGTGGCCTGTTTCCTCTGCCTAGACATTAGTCATTTCAGGGAACTTTTCATAAGGGACAGGAATTGCATAAGTGTCCTTGGACACAATTCCCTTTCTCCCTGCTGTTTGCAGCATGTTATGCACCAACTGTTGTCCTCCAGTTGTGAGGTAATTGCATTTCAGGGGTTTTACATATGTAAGCACTCCAGGATCCTTCAGGCTAAGTGTAATCTTGAAGCATGATAGGTCACAGACCATGAAATGCTCCATCTGTATATTACAACAAATTAGCTTACTCCCAATGCTCCTTTCTCTTAAATGTGTTGGATTCTCACTTAATTCTCTACTCAGCTTTGTTTTTTGTGATGCTGCTGAGTCCTCTCCTCCCCCACCATAATTGCTTGCAGTCATTCCACCTTATATTTTGATCAGCACATCAGATCTTGTAAGCAATCTAAGTAGCTTTGGGCTGGATCACTGCATTGGTGGGAGACATCCAAGGAGTATCTAAGATGCTGGTGATTCAGTAGGTGGTACTTTTCCCTATGAAAGAGTAGTGAGACAATAACACAGCATAGCATCAGGAGGTGCCATCTTTCAGCGGAGATATAAAACCCAAGGCTTGAGTAACTGTGGGCATTAAAGAACCCCCATGGCAGGGCCGGCTCCAGGCACCAGCAAAGAAAGCAGGTGCCTGGGGCGGCCAATAGAAAGGGGCAGCAGTCCATCCGTTGTTGGGGCAGCACGTCCGGGTCTGCGGCGGCAATTCGGCGGCGGGTCCTTCAGTTCCTCGCTTCCTCCTCGGCGGCAGCTCAATCGCTCCGCTTCAATTGGGTTTTTTCTTTCTTTTTTTTCTTCACCGCTTGGGGCGGCAAAAAAGCTGGAGCCGGCCCTGCCCCATGGTCCTTTAGACAATCAATTCATGCTACTTTGGGGGCGGTATCATATTCCAGCTGTGTGTTACATGGATTCTCTGAGCTGCTAATTTGGCAGCCTGGCAGAGAAAGACCCATATGAATTCCCACCCTCCTAAAGAAGGACAAACAGGACTAGATACAGGGATCTTATGCACTGGTCAGATTGGGCTGGCTTATCTCAGCTCATCAGGCTGGTATTTTCTACGGGGCTTCTGTCATGTGCTTTAGAATCTCCAGCCCTTAAAATTCCAAAGAGAACCTTCAAATTGCGAACCAGATGTAAATCAGTGCCGTGATGTCTGCCTGAACGGTGTAAACTACCCTTAGTGAACCGCAATGGAGGTGCACTTCAAAGATAGTAAGGTATGTCAACATGGCTGACTACTTCACTGCTAGGCAAAGCTTTCAAGAAAGAAGAGAGACAATTATATTATCAATTGCCAGACACCTTAATCTGAGCAGTGTCTCATTTTGGTGTCGGAAGTGGAGTTTGGGAGAATGCTGCCACGTTGAGCACTGGTACACAGGGCCCACGGAAAAGCTTGTAGCCTGTCTTCGAGGAAATGTTCTAAAGCAGCTGGATAGTTCAGAGAACGAGCTCGATGCACCGGACATTTGCCCCTATCTTGCTGCATCAGCCCAGCCCACGGCGGTAATGATTAAAAGTTATCTAATAACTGTGTGAAATCCGTTTGGGAGGTTTCAGTCATTGAGTAGGAAAGCCGCCAGTAGCATTTTTAATGAGCAGTTTCAGCATAGTAGTGAAAGACAAGAAGACTGAACACCCTTCTTCTGCCTGAAGCTGATACCTCCAGCCCAGGCATCATGGAAGTGGCTTCATGGGAGGATTTCACTTACCCAAGCAAAATTCACATGAAAAGAAAATGTGTTGTAAGTGTTATGGTGAAAGTTTATTTCATTTGCTGCTGTTCCAGAGCTATCGACGGGGAACAGCATTTTAACGAGCCTCTGGTCCTGACATCACTCAGGCTGGACCTGCACAGGCCTAAAGAGAGAACCATACCCACACTGAGTGTAGTTGCTTTAATACAGTAATATCCATTCAGAAAAGAAGAGCGTATACAATCATCTGTATGCAGGGACATGCAGTTTTAACAAAACTCTAACCCAATGCAGATAAAGGGCTTGGAAATCACACCACAAAATTCTCTTTAAAACAGCAGGATGACTTGGGCATTGAAAGATTAAAAACCAACACAGAATATAAAATTGCAAAGGAAACCCGCCCAGGACACAAACTGCAAATCTGAATGTGCCGCTCACTGGAAAAGTGTATGTCAACATACAGAAAAAAATATAGCTTTCAAGTAATTATGCACAGAGACAGGATACCAGGGTCTAAGTAGCAATAAAGTTATTTACACCAGAACCCTAATGTAAAACTTCACAATATTAGCAAAAGGCCAAACACTGGGGCTTATTTACAGACAAAGACATTAAATAGCACTTTCAAGCAACGATTGTCAGACACAGACATTTCACTTTAACAGCCCAACTGATATACAGAACATTGTACCTTACTTAGTTTGGTTATTGTTAATATACCAATCAGGCTACCCTGGGTTACTACACATTTTAGTGTACTGTTACCCTCAGCCAATTTGCTGAGACAGGCAAAGCATAAAGAGCTGGTTTGAAGGATGGAAAACACCTGCTTGTGGATTTGAGGCAGGCTCACCTGTCAATCAGCAAGGGAAATCTGATGTTATTTGGTATTTCCGTTGGTTTGATGTCCCCTGTTAGCCATTTCCATTGCTTTAGCAGCCCTGCTACGGCCATATTCTTATTCCCCTCACCACCAAGCACGGAGGGTCTCTCTGCAAAGTTCATCTTCACTAAGATTCATGTTGGTAGGGGGCTGAATTATTGTGATGTCTATTTCTGAAGCGTGAGGCGTGCCTAGCCTTTTGCCTTCCCTTCCCTGCAACTGTGGTTCAAATCAGGCCAGCTACAGGTGGTGAACTCAACACTGGAAAGGAAAGACACACCGGGACTACAGTTCAAGATGAATGTTTCTTTGAAAGACAAGTTTCTTCCACCCTCCCAATCTGTTTGGTGTTTGACAGTTGTCAGGCTAACGCCCAAACACTCCGTTCAGACCAGTGCATATGCACTGGCCTTGGATAGAAAACCCTGATGGAAATAATTGCTCAAGGGACCAGCCCACCTCAGTGGCCTAGCAGAGATGGGACCAAAGGTCTTGTGAGTGAGGGCAGTATTGTGAGGTCAACAGGCCTTAGGCTGCTCTCATTGAGGGGCCGATCCAACACTTACAGAAGACAATGGCGTCTTTCCATTGACTTCAATGGGCATTGGATTAAGACCTTCCTCTGTGTTTACACCTTCATTGGCTTCAATACTTTACACTAGTATCAGTGAGAGAAGAATCCAGTTCAATGTTCTCAGATACCATGGTGATGGGCACAGTCTATGAACCTAAACAGAAGAGTATGAGGATTTGTACCTGCTTATTCCAGAGCTGAATTTGGCCCAGGGTCTTTCTTTAAAAAAAGAAAAGAAAAAAAAAATCTAGCAAACAAATTTGAACTGGAAGCTTTGGAGCTATTTTAAAATACTTGCTTAAGACAAAGACAGTTCCTGTGTGGTATGGTCCACAGTGCAGGCCTTGTTGTATGAAGTTGAAAGTAAGAATGAAGCTCTTTTACTCAGACACAGGATAATGGACAGTTACAGCCTCCCTCTAACTCGTATTTCAAGCAGCCTGTTTCTCGGGGTAGGTGCTCAAACCCCAGTGTGTGTGTGACTGCAAGACAAGGGGACAGGCTGAGTGTGTATTTTTAAAAAGCCCTCTCCCTCCTCTCTTCCCAGTCTCCAAATTGTACAGCTATAACCTTGATCAAGCATCTCCAGGATCAGTCATCAGCCCAGCTGCATATAAGTGTATTCACCTGGATTGGGTACCTGCAGCCCCAGCCCCTGTACAGCAGGGAAAGCGAAGGCCACACCCCTTCTGATGCAGGTGGGCAGGGAGGGGTGGGCACTGGCTCCTCCCCTAACATGCCAGCCAACATAACTGAGCCAGCTGGAGGGGGAAGTGAGGTGGGCCAGTAAAAGGGCTGGGGAAGATTATTTCCCCTGTGGAAAAAAGAGGAAGCAGGGATCCAGTTGTGATTCTCACCGTCACGATGGAGACTGCACGCTTTCCCTGGGGCACTGCAGTTCCATGCTGCCCCTTAATGAGGCTGGACTGCCAGGGGCCAGGCCAGCCCTCTGTGAATCACAAAACACTTCTGCGTGAAGCCCCTTCTCCAAGAATCCAGCCAAGCATTGGGAGTATTCAGGGAGGGTGGAGAAGACAGAATTAGATCCCGTACATTTCAGCCATTGCTTCACACTGAGCTTTTCCTCTTCTCCCCCCTCCCATTTCCAGGGAACAAATAACCATAAATCAGATCCATAATGGCGGGGATAATTAGGGGGTAATTTCAGAATAATTACACGGTTATTTATGCCTTGCCGATTACATGGCACAAGTGTTACTGTGAACAGATGTAAACTTATAAATGAATAACCAGTAAGTAAATATCATGTAATTACAGAGCTAGTCTATGGTCATTGTTCCTTATTAACTCAAGTGCTTCTCCTCAGAACAGCTCAACAACAAAAAAGCCAACAGAAGCCCCAGAGATTCCTAAATTATGTGGATCTGGTTATTCTGAGGGAATTGGTGCGTTAGGCTTTTGCAGTTCTGTGCCTTATGTGTGAAAGCCTCTCCTTGCCTCTTCATGGGCCTGATTCTGAGCAGCCCCTGATGTTCACAGGCCTGATTCTGCTCTCCTTTACACTGATGAAAAGGCCCGATCCAAAGCCCCTTCACGTCAATGGAAACACTTCCATAGATTTGAGTAGGCTCTGGATCAGGCCTCAAATCACGACTGACTCCACTCAATGGCGCTGTGCTGGTGTGAAACCACAGGAAGCGAGATTAGAATCAGGACTTCGGTGGGTATTAACGGAAGCTCAGAATCTCCTCCTGAATGGCACCAGCACAACTATTCAATGAACCACTTGTTAGGAGTGGGTGTACATATTCAGTAAAGTGAGTAATATTTACCAATATGGTTTCAGTTCCAAATTAGGGTCAAATCCAAGGGCTATTATAGAGGAGACGGCCTTAGGCTGCAAGAACTGGATTCAGATCCAAGCTTCACCACAGTTCAGGATTTTTGTTCAGGTCCCTTTCAGGCTATTTTATCTGACGCTTCTAAATCATGTCTGGGGCTTGGGCTGACTCCCAGGCCTCTTTTGGAAGCAGCATGTATGCAGCTCAGGTTCTGGCATTCAGGGCTTGTTTTCCTTTTACATGCAAACTCATATGTAACCACTGCTAGACATTCAGTCTTAAACATAGGAAATCCCTGCATTTCATAGGAATGTGGCCATAACAGATCAATGATCTATCTAGTCCAAGAGTCTGTCTCTCACAGTGGACAGTGCTTCAGAAGAAGGGATCAATGCCTTGTAATTGTATCTAATAATGCAATACTTCCCCATACAAGGACAGTCGCAGTTTCTTTCTGATCCCAGTTGGAGAATGGCTTTTCCCTTTTTAATTCCTATACTTTAAAAATAATGCTTATAACTTATGCTGTTTTGAAAGACAGTCTATTAGACCCCAGCCCTGCATGCTTCACACAAGCGAGATTCCCCCTAATTTCAATGGGAGTCCAGATGAGTAAGAGCTGCGAAGAGAGACATTAGAGCCAATATTGAGTGTGACATTTCAAGAACAAAAAGGCAGAAGCAGAAGGAACAGAGATTTATCTTGTTTTTGTGCTGCTTTTCATGGCTCGGAATCTCATCATACTTGATCTTGCATGTTGGGTTTTGGCCTTTGCTGCCTAGTGTGATAAAAGCCGTGCAGCCTGCAATTTAGTAGACTGGTAAGATTAAAGATGATCCCCAGCCCCAGACTGCAAAATTGGGGGGTATTTGGGACAGGGGTTTTGGAATGGTCTCATCTCTGCTAGAGACAGGTCCAGCAAGAACACTGGATCTAAACATCCCTTAACTTTGGTGGTACCGGCGTCTATGCCCAAAATACAGCTCTGAATTGGGCGCAAGTCAAGCTGACACCAACCTTACAGCGGAAGGAGTGGGAAGGAAGTGGCAATCGACCCTGGTGCTATCTACAAACATATCCAAGATGGCAGATAGAAAACAAAAGCGGAGGAAAGCAGGGGAGTACAGAAGGGGTGAGAGGAGACGCAAAAGGCTCCGATTGGAAAGAGGAAAAAGAAGAAAAGTAAAAAGTCTTAGGACCAAGTTGCGAACCTCGTACTCATCTGGGGGAACGGTGGCTTGAGAAGTTCCAAGAACTTAGCTTTCAGCCTTTCTTTATTTTCTTCTAACTAAAATGTGAGGAGCCATATTACTTTTGCCTCTGCTCATGATTTTTTCAGACATTAAACCTAGCTCTATGCACCTCTATATTTGACTTAGACACACACACACCCCTCCTCTTTTTCCTGGCGTTAATCCCATCATATGGGGTCCGCTCTACATGTCCTCTCTCTCCAAAGCACTTTGCTCAATGCCTTAGCTTCTATCACACCACAAACTAACATCTTCCCTTATCAGGGGATAGCCGTGTTAGTCTGTATCCACAAAAACAACACGGAGTGCGGTGGCACTAACAGATTTATTTGGGCATAAGCTTTCGTGGGCATTTGAAGAAGTAGGTTTTTTACCCACGAAAGCTTATGCCCAAATAAATCTGTTAGTCTTTAAGGTGCCACCGGACTCCTAGTTGTTTTTGTATCTTCCCTTATGACATCCCACCATTTCTTCTTGGGTCAGCCTTGCTGTCCTTTCCCTTCAGTCTTGATCTCTTGGACTCTCTTACCCACATAGTTGTCTAGACGGCGCTTTACATCACCAAACCATCTGGGCCTGCACTCCCTCGTTCTTTTGTTTATGGCTGTTTCTTTGAGTATGTCTCTAACCTACATGTTCCTTCTTGGCTTACCCGGCCACCCATCTCAACATTTGCCTTTCCACGGAGCAGACCGTTGGCTCATGTTTTTCTTCTTTGGTGCCCAACACCCAGCACCAGACCTTAAATCTGGACACACCACAGGGCAAAAATCAGAGCTGGTGTAAACGGATGCAACTCCAGTACAAGTAACAAATAAGGAAGTCAATGGAGCTGATTAGCTATATGAAGTCTGAATTTTGCTCCATGTATTAATTGTACTAAGGGTGGAATTCACCTCAGCATAAGACTCAGGCACCCACTCTAGTCCCCAGTCCTGCAGTCTGATCCACATGGTGTGTGCGCATTCATGTGAAGCCCCACTGGAGCTTGTGGGACCCCACATGATCTGACTGCAGGACTGAGGTCCTAGGCCCAGCACTGTGACTGGCACCACATAGACGGACCCCTTCACATGGGTCTGTGGCGTCTGTTGCAGAAGCAGGACCCAAGATTTCAAGCTCTTTGGAGGCAGGGACCATGCTTTCATCTATGTTTATACAGCACTTAGTCCAATGGGGCCCCAATCCGGATCATGGGCCTCTGGGCAGGGTTGTAATTCAGATATTAAATAACAATAAGACATCATGGTCAATAATAACCGTTGACTCCGCGGGATCACTCAGGGGTGAAATTCTCTGGCCTGTGTTATTCAGGAATTCAGACTTGATGGTCATAATGAGCCTTTCTGGCCTTAACATCTAATGTTAATAAGCACAACATCCAATAGTAAATATTTATAGGTTTGGGCCTTTAATTTGTCAAAATCTGCCCATCGTGCATACAACAGATTTAGGCAACAGAAACTTAAGCACAGCTAACCTTAAGGACCTGGATTTAATTTATCTAGCATACATGAACACCAAGAGCACATATCTAAAAGGTCCGGCGTTTCTGCTGTTGAGGTTTTTTTTGTTGATTTTTTTTCGCGTTCCACATTTGCCAAGCACACCTAGTAACTTGCTCTTTAAAATAAAAATAACTTGTGTTTTCAAAATATCTTCCCCTCCATCCTATTCCTCCCACCCCCCCACCAAAAAAAAAGGTGGCAAAGCAAGATTTTGGTGCTTATTAAAAATTGCGAATCACCCCATAGTTCTGTATTAAGGCAAATCGTGATGCAAGATTGGGGAGCTGATTCCCTACCCTATGAAGAAAATGCATCAGCTACTTTCTCGGTATGGATCTTGCTGGAATGCACGTTCTTGGATTCCCCACCACAAGAGCCTTATTAAAAAAAGATTATTTCAAGGACATTTTGCCTGAACAGATTCTGTTATTGTGAAGGGGAATAATAAATAACCATACCTAGCGTTCACATATAGCACTTTTCAACAGCAGAGCTCAAAGCACATAGGGGAAACTGAGGTGCAGAGACTAACCCAAGGTCAACCACCAGGCCAGAGCTGAGAATAGAACCCTGGTCTCCTAAGATGCAGTCATGTGCTTTAACCACTAGACCCCACAGCCTCATTCCAACACAAATGAGACTCTGAAAACCACAGGGTTGGAACATTAAAAAAAAAATCAATGAAAGTTGTTGCTTTTTTATCAGAATTTTTCCAACCAGTTTGCTTCATACAGGCAGAGATGGATCCGGCTCACAAATTATGGATCCGGAATCACATCCAAATCCAAACTTCATTGGCGTTCAGTGTCACGGTTTCAAGTCCAGGCCACTACAGAAAGAGGCCTCGCTTCCTGATCGTATAGAACTACTGGTAGACGTTAGAGATGAGCCTGACCCAGAACACCGCGTTTGGGTGACCAGATGTCCCGATTTTATAGAGACAGTCCAGATATTTGGGGCTTTTTTTTAATATAGGCTCCTATTACTCCCCACCCCTTGTCCCGATTTTTCACACTTGCTGTCTGGTCACCCTCCACCGCGTCAGTATACAGACTACAATATCCTTCTAAGTCAGTTGTTCTCAAGCCTTCCATTCTGTGGACCTGATGACAGAGAAAGATTTCTCCATGGACCACCTCTTTCCCAGCTTCTCAACACACACACACACCCCGCCCCACTCCCTTGCATGGTTCTCCAAGTGCCATTCTGCGGACTAACAGTAGCCCATTGTTTGAGAATGGCCACCCTAAGCCTTCGGGGTCTGATCCAGCTCCCATTTAAGCCAATGGAAAACCTGTTTCAATGGGGCAAGATCAGGGCCGGCGCAACCCATTAGGTGACCTAGGCAGTCGCCTAGGGCGTGAACTTTTAAGGGGCGCCGGCGCCCCGGCCAGCCATGGAAATTTGGGGGCGGGACCTTCTGCCGCCGCTGTTGGGGGCGGCATTTCGGGGGCGGGACCTTCTGCCACCTAGGGCGCCGGAAATGCTGGCGCCGCTACTGGGCAAGATCAAGATCTCATTTGGTTAGCACCTTTAAGGCCAGAGTCCTCAAACTGACAGAGGAACATTGGCCTGTTTATCTCCTTTAACTGTGGCATGACAGGTTAGATATTAGCTCAACCTTTCTAACTATCCGGATGGTTAAGCACTGGAACCGGTTCCCTAGGGAGGTTATGGAATCTCCATCATTGGAGGGTTCTAAGAACAGGTTGGACAAACACCTGTCAGGGATGGTTTAGGTTTACTTGGGGGGATGAATTAGATGATCTCTCAAGGACCCTTCTAGCCCTATATTTCTATGATTCTCTGACTGTAAATTGTAATAATCCTCATCTGTTGGTAACTTTGTCTTATTTTGAAGAGGGTGTGAAGAGGGAGATGGGGGGGAGGGGGCGGGTTAAGCCAGTTGGCAATAACATGTCACAGGTGTGAACTCGTGTTTCATTTTCACTCTGGAGTCGGGGTTGGCGGGAGGGTGCGGGTGGGGAAGAGGGAATGCACTCACAACCCCTCTTCGCTGCCAGTCCTGAATGGCATGTGCTGAGCCAGCGGAAGCTGAACGCAATGAAAAGTGCTAACAGGTCTCATATCTGCATCACAGCCTCATCTAAGTGTAATTAATTAGTAGTGCAGCAAGCGGGAGTGAAGTCGCATTTTCTATAGGCTTTTCATTCTGGAGTGATTATTACAGGAGTGATATCGTCAGCGTGCGTTTATTCCAAACTAACAAAATAGCACTTAGTGACTGAAATTTTCTTGCTTCTTAAACTTAACATAGAGAGTTCCCGGAGGCTTTTCTCCTTCCCCGCTCTTACCAACATATTTATAGTGGGACACGTTATCTTGTGTGTTATTGTGAGGGAGGGATTGTGTATTTCCCCACCGACTGAGACACAATAGTCATTTCCAAGAGGCTTCACTACTGCAGCAAATGGATCGTTAGATAACTTGGTGTCACCATTCTGGCTAGAAAGGAACTTGAAAATGGCTTGTTGGCCTAGGTGTAAGGTAGTCACCCAGGAAGCAAAAGGTCATGGGTCCACAGCCTGACCCTTCCTTCTAGGAGAGCAATCCTTCACCTTTGGGTTTTGATAAAATTGGATGGTCTCCATTTGAGATTATACAGCGAATTGCAACAAGGTAATTTGCCAGGATTCCACTGCAGAACTGGAAAAAGGGAATCAATCATTGTCAATGTCCCCTCCTGTTTCACGAGGGTCTGTTCTTGCACCAAATTATTTCTAAAAGGTGGCCACGTGGGCTGTAAAGGTAGCAGCATGTGGAAAAACCTCAGCCCACAGGAGATAAATGGTTTGGAGCATAAGTGCTATGACGAGGAGGAACTGGTACAGAGAACCAGTTTTACAGCTTGTGAAATTAGTGACTAGCTCCCTTGAGCAGAAAATAAGGACCACAATCATTCCTAAGCTCGCTTACTTCTTAAAAAACCGGTTTAACAGGGAACGATACGTCGCGCGCCATGAGTACCCAGAAAATTCGCCTCATTTCCCCCAAAGTCTAGATGTTGTCTCAGCCACATGTATTACACAGGAGTCATTCCAGGACCCTCAACCTCTGGTTCTATCTCAGCACAAACCATTCTAGGAGAGGCCGCTATTGGCTATCAGCTTCCTCTACTGCTCTGGTGACCTTGCTGGGTGGGGGAGAAGGAAGGAAGCAGCAGGAGGAGAAGGCCTGGAGAGGAATCAAGATTCAGCCTTCTCCTTCTTTTTGCCCTTTTTCAGGAAGGATGGGGTCCGGAATTTCTTCTTCTTCTTGGAGGGAGATTTGGATGGCGAGCCTTCTGGGGACACAGGCCCACTAGTAATTGACTCCGTTTTGTCCTTCGGGGCATCTGGGTCAGCATCTGTGGTTGTGGTCATCTGGCTCATTCCTTTGCTTAGGGTGTCTTCTGCAGTTTGGTCGTCATCTTTCCCATTCACGACCACCGCTGCCGGCTGCGCCTTCTCTCCAGCAGCAGTGGGATCGTCAAGGGCTTGGCTGGTGTCCGTCTTCTTAGCACCTTCACAAAAGAAAGACACAAGGCATGAGGATTTATGGGGGCAGGGTCCCCAATCTCACTAGCAGGGGCTGCTACTTTGTGTGGCGACAGGGCCGGATTGCCTGGCTTTGCCATACAGGCAGAACAGCTGATTGCTTTAGGGTTGCTAAAGTTAAGGGTCAGCAGAATATTGAAGAAGTGGTTTCGACTGCAGGCTAATAAGGAGGGGGCATTTTCCAGCTTGCCTAGAGCTAGCCCTGTGGTCTTACTATAATCATTCCACCAGTGACTTCAGCGAGGATACTCTAGCTTGACACTAGTTTAAATAGAAGCAGAATTTGGCCCACGCTGCAAGGACATTATCGTGGTCTGATTCCCTTCTCTCTGACACCATTGTAAGTCCATTGGGTCTGGCTCTCTTGTGCCGTGCACCTTGGGGATTTATACATCTCTGCAAAGTGGGCGTGATCTGAAGTTGGTGGTGTGTTTCATCCACTTTGCACAGGAGGTGCAGGGCAGTGGGGAATCAGGCCTATGGTATTTACACAGACTAGACCTTATCATGCTCCCAGTGAATGGGAATTTTGGCCCTTGATTTCAACAGAAGCCAGAGCAGTCTCACTGTGATGGGGAGAAAATGGGACACTGATGGGTTGAGACAATATGGCCAGGAAGGATCCTCTGACCCACATCTCCTAGACCCGGGGAAAGAGCTTGTGCTTCATGTTGCTTCCTCGGTTTCATTTTTCCTCATTGAATGCAGGCAGAGCTAGAAGTCGGAACTAAAGGTATGTCTACATGATAGCCGCTGCAGTGGCAGAGCGATGCTGCTGAAGCGATGCCACTGTAGCACTGTGGTGTAGATACTTCCTACAGCAGTGGAAGAGGTTCTCTCTCTGAGAGGCTGACGGAAGAATCCTTCTGTCAACCTAGCCATGTCTACACCGGGGGTTAGGTCAATCTAATTACAGTGTTCCGGGTGCAAAATTGTTCAGAGTCCCTGAGCAAGGTAGCTAGGTCAGTCTATGTTTTACGTGTAAATCTGGTCTAGGTTTAAAACCAGAAGTGGGAAAAAGAGGTTGCAAATTCCACCTATGGAACTCCAGAGAAGAAGGGGTTATTGCTAAGCAAACACAATGCCCAACAGGAGCAGATTGGCCAAGGATGGTCAGAACTCCTGGAAGCCTGTCTGCTAAGTGACCTGTACATTTAAACAGTGCTAAGGGTACCTAGGCACTTGGGTTTTCCATTTGCTCACTCATGCTGTTTTTCCCTCCGAGCCCACAAACACAGACAGGAGCGTGGTGTTTTGCAAAGGGCTTCTTTTGCAACTAGTGTTAATGAATGATCCTCTTTGACAATGAATGCAGGAAGCTGTGTTCTGGGAAGAAGCAATTAAACAATTGCATGCATGCCTCTTTTTCCTCTTCCGTCTCCTCTCCCTCTCTCTTTTTTTCCCTTGTCCCGTAGATTTCTTTATTGGATTTACTAAGGCTACGTCTACACTACCCGCCCGGATCGGCGGGTAGAAATCGATGTAGCGGGGATCGATGTATCGCGTCTCGTCTGGACGCGATACATCGATCCCCGAACGCGCTCACATCGACTCCGTAACTCCAGCAGGGCGAGCGGAGTTAGCGGAGTCGACGGGGGAGCCGCGGACGTCGATCCTGCGCCGTGAGGACGGGAGGTAAGTCGAAATAGGATACTTCGACTTCAGCTACGCTATTCTCGTAGCTGAAGTCGCGTATCTTATTTCGATCCCCGCCCCTAGTGTGGACCAGCCCTAAGATAATTATAACTAACACACCAGACTTCCATAGCACCTTTCAACTAAGGATCCGAAAGGGCTTTACAAAGAGGTGCTAAGCCACCCAACACCCTTGTGAGGCATGCAGTATGATCTCCATTTTACAGATGGGGAAACTGAGGCACGGATCATTTAGGCAACTTGCCCAAGGTCACGCAGTGAGTAAGAAGCAGAGCAAGGAACAGAACCCATGCATCTCCTGCTCTAATTGCGAGACCGCACTCTTGGCCGATACTCGTCACAGCTTGTGTAAAGCCCACGCAATATACGTAGTGGAGCAGCTGTTCCCTTTGTACATATTCATCATGAATATACTGCTCCCTGGCTGTTTTGCCAACAAACTACCTTTCACCCCTTCCCCGTAGGCCAGTGGTTCCCAAACTGGGGTTCACGAACCCCTGGGGGTTCGCACAATGTTACAGGGGGTTCGCCAGTAAAATTTCCTTAATGGCAGCCAGAGGACCCCGGGCATGGGAGGCAGCCGGTGTGACCCAGTTGCGGAGCAGACAGCCCGAGCCCTGTGGAGCGCTGAGTGGGCAGCCGAGCCCCAGTCAGCGTGGGGCCAGCAGCCTGAGCCCCGGTCAGCGGAGGCAACGGCAGCCCGACCCCCAGCAGTCAGCGGGGGCCAGCAGCCCGAGCCCCACGGAGTGCGGAGCCGGCAGCCCAGACCCCGGCCAGCAGCGGCCAGCAGCCTGAGCCCCATCGTGGGCAGGGAGGCAGCTGGGACCCCAGGCACGCAGGTGGCAGCTCGGACCCCTGTCCTTGGCAGATGGGAAGTTGGGTGGCATGAGGGGCAGAGTGAGCAGGGGGCTACGCTGTACGTGGGGGATGGTCCAGGCTAATTTGTCCCTCACGGGGCACCCTCCTAGGGATGGCCCTGGTGGTGGAAGAAAAGGTGTCTGCGCCCCAAACCAGCCGGAAGCAGGTAGTAGTCACTGTAGCAGCGTTCAGGTGCCTCAGTAATTCGACACAAAGTCATTTTCTCTGGAGCGCTGCTTTGCTTCAGTGAGAGGTGAGTGAATGTTACCATCACACTGAGGAGGTTTAAACTTAAATCCCTGGAAATATTCATTTTTAGTAGGGGGGTTCACGAGATTTCACATTTTAGTGAAAGGGGTTCACGGGTTGTTACCACTGCCGCGGGCAAACATGGGCCACGTTTAAGAAAGCGATACGACTGCTTTGGTGTTTGCCGGGCTGCTGGTTTTTCACTGGGATAGAGCTAGCATCAAAATATGGATAATATTTGGTATGGTCAGTAGCGGCGCCAGCTTTGCCGGCGCCCTAGGCGGCGGAAGGTCCCGCCCCTGAAATCCCGCCCCCAACAGTGGCGGCAGAAGGTCCCGCCCCCAAATTTCTACGGGCGGCGGGGGCGCAGGCGCCCCCAAAATAGCAGCACCCTAGGCGACTGCCTAGGTCGCCTAATGGGAGCGCCGGCCCTGGGTATGGTGAAAGTTGGATCTCCCCCCTCCAACCCCTCCGGAGGCTGGCTGAAAGGACACATCAACCTTGTTAATTCAGACNCCCCTGTCCTTGGCAGACGGGAAGTTGGGTGGCATGAGGGGCAGAGTGAGCAGGGGCCACGCTGTACATGGGGGGTGGTCCAGGCTAATTTGTCCCTCGCGGGGCATCTAGGGATGGCCTTGGTGGTGGAAGAAAAGGTGTCTGCGCCCCAAACCAGCTGGAAGCAGGTAGTAGTCACTGTAGCAGCGTTCAGGTGCCTCAGTAATTCGACACGAAGTCATTTTCTCTGGAGCGCTGCTTTGCTTCAGTGAGAGGTGAGTGAATGTTACCATCACACTGAGGAGGTTTAAACTTAAATCCCTGGAAATATTCATTTTTAGTAGGGGGGTTCACGAGATTTCACATTTTAGTGAAAGGGGTTCACGGGTTGTTACCACTGCCGCGGGCAAACATGGGCCACGTTTAAGAAAGCGATACGACTGCTTTGGTGTTTGCCGGGCGCTGGTTTTTCACTGGGATAGAGCTAGCATCAAAATATGGATAATATTTGGTATGGTGAAAGCTGGATCTTCCCCCTCCAACCCCTCCGGAGGCTGGCTGAAAGGACACATCAACCTTGTTAATTCAGACAGTGAATACATTTTGTGCAGGCATCCATACGGATTTGGGATAGAGAGGGAACGGCACGGAGGAGGAAGCTTGGAATCAGGCAGTCAACCCCCAATCTTGGCTGCCCTCATTTGTAAGGCCTGGCTCTTTGCTTGACTCCAAGCCTGCCTGCACCTCCGCCCAGTGCTCCTTGACGTAGAGCCCGATCCGGGCGGGCACAGAGCGGTACTTACTCAATGCGTAGCGCCGTCTCTGCTGGGGCTCTTCCTGTGACTAAGTGCAACCCGGTGAGAATGAAGGTGACCCTCAGGACGCAATACAGTTTAAAAAACATTAGGGCTTCTCTACGCAGAGACCCAGGGTACGTCTACCCTTCAAGCTGGGGTGTGGATCCCAGCTCAAAGAGACATACCCGTGCTAGCTCTGAGTAAGCTCGTGCGCTAAAAATAGACGGCAGCTGCAACGAGGCACCCCGAGTACGTATCGGTCTGTGAGGATCCTGGGATCTTGAACCTGTGGACTCTCAGCCACTGCCCCATGCACACCACCACCTGACAACTCTAGCCGGGACTGAGGAATTGGGAGCCCGAAGGCGGAACACTCCACTAAGTGCACCAGCCACAGGGACCCGACTGGAGATGCTCTGGAGTCCCTGATTGGACTGGGTGCACTATTGAAGCCAGAAAGGGACACAGGAAGCGGTCTGTGCAACAAGGTGGATCCTGGCTTGCTGCTGCTACAGACCCTGCTGTCCGCTACTTGGCTCCTGGCCTCGTCCTCGGTTCCTGACTTTGATCCTGCTCTGTTCCCGGCTCCTGCGCTTGGTCTCATTCCAGTCCCTGAACCCGGTTGCTCTGGTTTCTGACTGCTCTGCCTCCAACCCTAGGCGCTGATCCGTGGCTTTACCTCCCGTTTCCTGTCTGACTTTCGGCTCTGACACCGGGCTCCCGACTTCGGGCTTGCCCATTGATCTCTGGTTCCCGAACACCGTGCTGCCTACCAGGCCAGACTGCCCACGTCCCAGTCACTAGTACGGTCTTCCACAGCCCCCAACGCCGTCCGAGACACCAGGACGCCCCTCCTCTCACGCCGCTGTGTTAGCTTGATGAGAGGTGAGGTGAGTATGTCTCCTCAAACTCCCAGGTCAAAGTGTAGACATATCCTTAGTGCATGGCAAGCCAGGGTCATCTGAATGTACAGTGCATTAGCCTGCTGTGGACTAAGTCACCACGCGGATCCAACTACCATGCATGCCAAGTTCCGGAGTGCACTTCGACGTTCCGCAAAGCGCACCACCGAACTTTTAGTGCGCGGTAGTCGAGTCCACGTCACGACTTAATGTGCCACAGGCTAGCGCACGCTACATTCATACCTGCGTAGACAAGCCCTTACTTCCGTCCCTCCCATCACAGGAGATTGGTCAGCGCCGAGAAAGACCCAAAATCTGAAGCAGACCAGAGTCCATCTGTAATTTTGACTGCACCAAGCCAATAGATTTTTGCCTACTTAAAACAGTAACACCTGTCGCTACGCAAAGGTATGTCAGTCAGTGGCGGGTGTGAGAAGTACTTTGGCGAGAGAAGCACAGTGCCGAGTCCTGAGAAAGTACTAGAGTAAGAATTCAGCCACACATTTTCAAACAAAGAAATAATGCAAAGGGGTAATAAGCCGGCTAGGACTGAAGAAAGAAAGTAGCTTCAGCTCTCAGACAGGCTGTGTATTCAATAGAGCTGGGTGAAATTTTTCAGCTCCAATTTTCTTCCCCCCGCCAGCAAAATGCAGATTTGGCGACACCAAGACGTTTCCCGAGATGTCAGTTTCGCCAAATTGTTTTGGTAGGGGAAAAAAAAGAGTAAAAAAATATTCTGAAAAAAAACTTTGCCTCTGTAAGACGCTCTCACATTAGGTGGCATGAGGAATGCAACACTGCATCACCCCCAGACCCTGCGCTCTGTAATATCCTTAAACGTACATGGCGTAGGGGCTTGAAACCTGCCCAGACTCTGGTCTCCTGCGTGCTAGAGAGAGAGTTGCTAGGTGAAACGATCCCTACAAGTATCTATAACATTGATTTTTTTTTTTCATTTTACCGCCCCGACCCAAGTAATGACTTACCATCAGAAACCTCATCGAATTTTAGAGCTTTCCTTTTCCCATGCTGTCTTTTAGGATACTAAAGGCACAAATTGTGTATGCAACAGCGGAAAGTGATGTGCACAATGGGAAGCAATGGGGAAAAGACAGAAAAACTGCAAGAAAAGCTGTTTATAGCAAGCGTAAGTAGCTTTGCTGGCCAGTTTTGATGCTGGCCATTTGAACTCATACTGTTGGTGTTTTGAAATCAGTAAGCTAGGACAAAGCTCTGCTCTCAGATCTGCCCGGCAGATCTTGAATCCTATATTCCATTCCTCCCCCATGCACAGATCCAACCACTGATAGGGTGACCAGATGTCCCGATTTTATAGGGACAGTCCCGATATTTGGGGCTTTGTCTTACATAGCCGCCTATTACTCCTCACCCCCATCCCGATTTTTCACACTTGCTGTCTGGTCATGCTACCCACTGAGCTCAGCGGAAGTTCTGTGAACAGGGTGAGAAGAAAACTGTCAAGGCAGAATTTTGTCCATTAAGCAGATTTTGTGATCTTGGTGCAGTGCTTTTGAGGGTGGGAGATTCCTTCTACAAAGACCTGAGGCTACAGCTGGCTTCTTTTTACAACGTTCAGGACTATCTTTGGGCGGAAGGGAGACAGGAGATAAAAATGGGGCATAAAAACAAATCCTTCTCAAAATCTTGGGCAAGGAAAAAGTCAGAGCAACTCTTCTGAAACAGCCTATAAGAAAGGAGCCTTTCTTAAAAATCCCTCTGAAGTGAGAGGCATCGGCATCTTAATAGAGGTCTAAATTACACAGTTGGATGGTCAAATCAGCACACAGGCAGGTAAAGTGGGAACTTTCGAGTATCAGTGCTTACATACAATGGTGAGGGTTTCAAGAGAAATGACAGATAGAATTTATGCTGATAATAATAATGCTTTGCTCTCATGTAATACTTTCCCACAGTAGATCTCAAAGTGCTTTACAAAGCAGGTCAGTAGCATTATCCCCATTTTACAAATGGGGAAACTGAGGCATAGAGTGGGGAAAGTGACTTGCCCTAGGTCACCCAACAGGCTAGGGGCTGAGCCAGGACTAGAACCCGGATCTTCTAAGTTCCAGTCTGGTGCTCCATCCAATAGGCCACCCTGCCTCTGAGCCTAAGTGCTGAGCCGAACAGCCAAATGCAGAACGTGCAGGTTCTATTAAGGTGCCCAACATTTGAAAACTGGTGCCTATTGGTCTCCCATATAACGAAAGACTGATACTGGGCGAACTGAAAGCTTTTCCATGGAGCTGCATCCCTGCTGTGACCGTATTGGAAGATTTCCCCAACCACCCTCTATTCTCCCCTGTGAGAAGCATCCCACCTCCCGCAAGGTGATGGTATGCGAGCTTAGAAAACAGCCTCTCTATACTTACTACAGTGACAAGTATTCAGAATCAGAGGTAAGTCCTTTGGTGAAAGCAACACATGGAAAGAGAAAGGAAGAAATTGTGGGGACAGACATACACCAACACAATGAGACACAATGTGACACAATGAGAACAATAAAAGAGTAACGCCACCACATTGACCTTCATGGACCAGGTCACGTCTTTGCCTAGGACAGCCAGATACCTTCATTGTCTCCAGCGAGCTACGCATCTGATCTGAGGAGCATGCTAATAACTCACACCATTTCTCTCCCCGCATTATGCCCAGCTACTGATTAACACAACGCTGACATGTTTTCATTTCAGCTATATGATACCCTCTGATGGTATTATCTCACCTCTTACATTGAAATCCAAGGCAGGAGATATATCCAAGGCAGGAGATATCTCTCTCTCTCTCTCTCTCTCTCTATATATATATATATATCTATCTCCTGCCTTGGATTTCAATGTAAGAGCAGAGGCGACATAATACCATATATATATATAATGTTCTGGAACCCTTGGGACCAACTCACACACATTTGACTGACCCAAAGCCCACTGGAAGTAGTAGAAAGACTCCCATTGATTTCAATGGGGTTTGGATCAGGTCCATAGCCAGCAGTTTCTTACTACACGTATTGTTATGCTCACTGGTTGCACCTCGTTTCAAGTTACGCTGCCAACTCTTTGGGGTGGGGGCTGGGTCTTTCTATGGGTTTGTACAGCGCCTAACACAATGGAGAGCTTATTCCGGGGGAGGGCTTTGGGCACTGCTGCGGTGCAAATAATAAAGAAATAGACACATCTTCGTTCCAAAGGCCTCCTGTGTGATTTGTTGGGACAAAGGTGGTGCAGAACTTATGGCCATAATAACCCACCCTCCTTTTAACAAAGAAAAGGAGGCCTTGATTATCTTTCCACTGGTGGGAGATACCCCTCCACGCCTACAGTATGCCCATGCCTTGCTGCCCATGTGACAGGCCTCAGGTTTATCTCAGGATGCGACTGCAGGAACACTGCTGCATCCACCCTAGGCAGTACCCCCAAACGCTCCAACTCCCGCCATGCAGCATAACCACCGCCTGGCGCGCAGGCTCAGCTTACCGTCTGAGGACTTCGCGGGGGACACGGATGGGCTCTTTGGTGGAGACTTTGTGGGGCTTCGCTCCGGGGAAGCGGAGGGGGACTTCACAGGAGAAGCCTGAGATTCCTCCACGCTCGCGTCTCTCTCACCTAGGAGCAGAGAAGACAGCCAAGTGCTATGTAAAAAATGCGGGGGCGGGATCCCAAAAGACACACTCCCCACCTGTCTTCTGGGTATGGCTAATTGGAACGTATTTCCTCCAAGCCCAAATGTTTTGAAGACGTATCGGTTTCCATAGGG
The DNA here is from genome assembly GCA_003942145.1 of Platysternon megacephalum. NCBI lineage: Eukaryota > Metazoa > Chordata > Testudines > Platysternidae > Platysternon > Platysternon megacephalum. Next base: position 1,171,432 of record QXTE01000292.1, on the reverse strand, counting down.
AGGGTTTTCTGGGAGCGCTGTACATACACAGGGTTGTGGGAGAGCCAGACGCAAGTCCCTGTTCTGCTCAAGCCACAGCGATCTGGGAGAAAAGACTCTGCTCTGAATCAGGCAGAGCAAGGACAAGAACCTGGATTCCCTGGCCAGTGCCCTAGTTAACCCCCCCGCAACACACACACACTTCACGTGACCGAACAAAGCCATGGCCGCTCCCTCCGGTTATTTACCGTCTAATCCCAGTTTCTTTCTCTCCACCTCTTTCTTGTACTCCTCCAGCTCTTGGTCGGTTAGCTGGCTGAACGGGTTGGGGGGCTCTGGCTCGGACGGGAGCTCCTCCTGGGATACTTCTTTTGTCTCCGTGTCTGCTTTGGAAGCCAGGTTACTCTCCGCAGACTGAAACCAACCGCAGACACGACATTGCACCATCAGCACGAGGGCTGGGGATAAGGGTTAGTGGGTTTTGTGGGCTAACGATCCTCTTTTGTCACGGACCCGAGGCTCAGTATTCTAGGAGCCCAGCCCATGGTTTAAGTGTTTGGTCTCACCGACGCCGATCCTGATCTGCAGGGAGCAAAGCCCCGTGTGCAGCAGAACCGGTGCGATTCCACCCTGCACAAGGGGAGCGGGTTATGGGGAAGGCACATAACCCCTCTGTGGCATGAACTCAGCTCCAGGGTGGGAGAAATCCCTTAGGGGGCTGCTATGGGGGGTTGGGCTAGTGGAGCCATTACTCTGTGTCTCCATTTGATACTGCCATCCATGGAGTTGGGGCACAGTGTAGTTTTAACGGGGTGGGGGGCAGCTCCACTCCAACTCTGAGCTGGGAGAGAGGCCCCCCCACTTCAACCAACCAACACATCACCATCAGGATTCTCCTGATCTGAGCTCCACAGCTAGAGCCCGCGTGCTTATTCTGCAGAGAAGGACCTGGGGATTACAGTGGACGAGAAGCTGGATATGAGTCAGCAGTGTGCCCTCGTTGCCAAGAAGGCCAACGGCATATTGGGCTGCATTAGTAGGAGCGTTGCCAGCAGATCGAGGGAAGTGATTATTCCCCTCTATTCGGCACTGGTGAGGCCACACCTGGAGTATTGCGTCCAGTTTTGGTCCCCCCACTACAGAAGGGATGTGGACAAATTGGAGAGAGTCTAGCGGAGGGCAACGAAAATGATCAGGGGGCTGGGGCACATGACTTACGAGGAGAGGCTGAGGGAACTGGGCTTGTTTAGTCTGCAGAAGAGAAGAGTGAGGGGGGATTTGATAGCAGCCTTCAACTACCTGAAGGGGGGTTCCAAAGAGGATGGAGCTCGGCTGTTCTCAGTGGTGGCAGATGACAGAACAAGGAGCAATGGTCTCAAGTTGCAGTGGGGGAGGTCTAGGTTGGATATTAGGAAACACTATTTCACTAGGAGGGTGGTGAAGCACTGGAATGGGTTACATAGGGAGGTGGTGGAATCTCCATCCTTAGAGGTATTTACGTCCGGCTTGACAAAGCCCTGGCTGGGATGATTTAGTTGGGGTTGGTCCTGCTTTGAGCAGGGGGTTGGACTAGATGACCTCCTGAGGTCTCTTCCAATCCTAATCTTCTGTGATTCTATGATTCTATTCACCCTTAACCCACACACGGCTGCTGCCTCAATCGGCAAAGCTGCAGGAGAGCAGGAATGTTTACTGCACTATAACATTCCCCGTGAAGCTAGCCCCTTCATTAATAAGAGTACCGGACTCCTGCTCTTCTCTGCTATCACGCTGGCTAAGAGCTGGGACTGGGGTCCTGCCGATTTCACATCCTGGCGGTTTTGCTCCCGAATCTGTGGGTGAAAAATCAGCCAATAAATAAAAAGAGCTGAAATAAAAGTCTAGCCTAGCTGGCTTAGGGGCACAGTAATAGAGCAGGCCTTGAATTGCCACTGATTTGCGCCTCGGAGAGACATTTACACCTGGGCTAAGGGAGCGTAAAAAGCTCTTTGCACCAGTATCAATGACGACACAAGGAGCAAGGAAGTAGAGAGTCAAGCCCAGAATCTCTCTCTCCTTGGCTGCCCATCTGAATCCAGTTTAGCTCAGTCGCGACTGAATGCCATCCAATGCCCGGTCCTTGGCCTACGTGAAACAAGCTAGCACGTCTCAGCCCTGTTCCTACAGGACAGGGAGCTTGAGCGTGACACTGGCATTATTTGGAACTTCCGTCTCAGCCAGGAGGCCAGGCACCGAATGGGTCACCGAGTGAATTTCCCTCTGACCTAGGGGTGGTTCATTCCAATCAGGGCTGAATCGTGTTTACAAGGCAGCGCTGGGGACGGGGTGTCTGGTGAACTACCCTGGTACCTGCTCTGGTGGTGAACAGAGGACTTCAAAGTGGCGAGTCTGGACCTCGCTACCAGCACTAAACTTGCTGATGTAAAATGAAGAGAAAAAGTAAAAAGGAAGTGGCTCATCTGCTCCCCCACCAGCTGCAGGAAAGTCAGGTCACTGGAGTCTCAAAGGAATCTACTGATTCTCGGCCACCTGGAAACTAAGACCTGCCATAGAGCGTGGGGTGACAAGAGAGACATCTGAGAGTTGCCACACCTTGTTCCTCATTTCCAGCACTTCCTGTGGGTCTGTGTAGAGAGGCACAAATTGGTTGGGGTTTTCGATTCGGATCGGGGTCCCGCTGCTGGCTTTTTCCACCTCATCGGCCTTCATCCACTGGCCCATACCAAGGATAGGGTAGGGAAAGAGCAAAGAAAATGCATCAAGCCTGGAATTGCAGTATCATTAAGACCCAGGAGACACATGGGCCCAGCCTATGTGTTTCTGACCCATCACAAAATTTCGGATGTTCCAAACTTCGTAGACATTCAGAGCTGGGTAAAGTCCCTTCTAAAGAAAGGGGCCAGCTGCAAAATTCAGTAATCTGAATTCAGATCTAACCCACCCCCTTCCCTGACGTTCAAGGTTTTGGTTCAGCCCATTCGGGTTCAGTTCCATCAATCTGGATTCTGGTGTGCGCAGCTCTGGGGTTTTGCCTTGACTTGTGTCTAGTAATCAATTGTTAAATCCCTATCCAAATGTCTATCTAGCTTAGGAACTTGTAGGGCCCACAGTATCATAGCATCTTCCCACCTTTAATGTATTTCTCCTCCACGCTCCTGTGAGGCAGGGCAGGGCTATTATCCCATTGTACACATGGAGAACTGAGGCTAAGTGACTCACCAAGGTTACACAGGAAGTGAGTGGCAAAGTAAGGGACTGACCGGGTGTCTCCAGAGCCCCAAGCTAGCACCCTCACCACTGGCCCACTCTTCCTGTCTATGCCCCAGGTGACTCCACTCTGGTAGAAGCCCCAGCTGGTTAGCGCATCTCCCAGTAGAAGAGGAAGGTGAATATTTTTATACAGACCAGTCGCCAATTTTGCGAGGGCTCCCCGTGGTACCTGTTACTGCTGGAAAGCAGCTTTGCTGCCTGGAACCCAAGGGGTTGTTTTCAGGGATGGGTGAACTGGTTTGAATGCAAACTGCCCCTTCCCCCCAAAACCTTCCCCCGTAACCTGAAGGTAACGATTTACAGGCTGTCCTACTCTGGTCCTGGCCTGAGCCGCAGTTACTCTGGGAGAGGCCGTGCTTGGGGTCTACCGAGTCCAACCAGAAACATCATGAGAATGTCTAGATCGGCTCCAAGCATCTATTGGGCCGTTTAACTCCTTATGACGGTGCCTCATGCCCAGCACACAAAGCTCATTCCCCCTTACCGTGGTCTTTGTCCGCTGGCTGCCCGCGCTTCTCTGATTCTCCTCAGCTACGTTCACCCGTAGGTAGGTGTTGGGCGTGTTTAGCCAGCGGGTCTTCTCCTTCTGCTGCTTCTGGGCATGCTGTCGGAGGGTGGCGATGGGAGCAACCTCCTCTTCAAAGACGAATGCTGTGACGGTGGCAGGGATCAGCACATCACTTTTATGCTTGATTTTCTCCTGGACAAAGGGGTGTCGGTACGTGTAGCCTGTTCGGTAACCCTGGAAGGACACAAACAGAATGCTTCTGTACTTGGAAAACTCTAGCTCAGAGGTCTCCAAACTGTGGGGCGCGCCCCCTTAGGTGGGTGCCGAGGAACGTTCAGGGGGGCGTGGCTGGGGCCCAGGAGGGAGTGCCACCCAGCTCCGCTCCTGGTCCCGCACCCAGCTCCAGCTGCCAGGCCCATGCCTGGGGTCCCGCCTGCCGGCTGCATGCCCAGGGTCCCGGCTGCTGGCCCCAGATGTGGCCCCAGTCCCCTTACCCATGTCCGCGTCCCCTCCCCAAACCACATCCCTGACTCTGGGAGGGGGGTGCAGACGGGTCGGGGGGAGGGGGGGGCGGCATGAGGTAAAACGTTTGGGGACCACTGCTCTAGCTATTAGGACTGGGCAAAAAATGGCGGGAAAAGGTTAGAGAAAAACGCCACGGGGTTCAAACCGGATCTAGCGCTTGATTTGATTCTTCTTTTCCCCCTTTTTGCAAAACCAGTGACATTTTTATTAACATTTTTTGTCTACCCAAATCCTGGTTTTTAGGAATGGTTTCAGTGAATGAAAGTTTTGATGATGATTGCAACAACATTTCTGATAAGAGAACATTTTAAAAAAGCGTTGCAACAAACAAACAAACAAACCCCAGTATCAAATTTAAGATTGTCGCATTTAATGTTTTTGAAAAAAGGCCCTTTTGTTTTGAAACAGTTCTTCATTCAAGCATTTTTGGCCAGCTCTGCTATCTGCCCATCTCCCTATGGTCAAAGGAGGGCTATCTCCAACCCAGATCTTTTCCTCTTCCCTCCCAAAATTAGCAGCATGTACTGCTGTTAACTGGCTCCCCCAGAGGCAGGAAGAGGGCACTCACGATGCCCCGAAATGGAGCTGTAGCCTGTCCAGCTGGCATGCCTGACGTTTGGAGGCAGATTCCTTAGCAGGAAAGCAAACTGCTCGTTTGGCCTGGGACACATCCTGTGAGATACCGAAGCTACGTCTACACTGCAACTGGAGATGTGAGTTGCAGCTTGTGTGGACGTATCTGCGCTGGCTCCAGGCAGGCGGAAGGGGAGTGTGGAGAATGAGGAATGGGCCACAGCTAAATCGGCTGGAGACTTACCAAGTTGTCCAGCATTCGCATGAGGGCCTCAAACTCATGCTCTCCCAGGCGGCTCTTCTGCATGGGTCCGAACGTGCTCCTGGCCCATCGGACTGACCCAACGTCGTGGGGCCTGTACTTCTCCCGCTCCAGCACAATCAGATTCTCAGCTCCCCCAGCGCTAGACAAGGCAGAGACCTAGAGCAAAGCACAGAGACTACAGCAACACAGGCGCAGCTGGAGAAGCCGCTGAGGAAGGGCCAGATTCTTGGTTATGCTCCACCCCCGTTTGCTCTGCAGAAAGGGGAAGGATTCTGGCTAGCAGAGAATTCCCTTGGTGGAAGGGAGCTCCTGAATGGAATAAAGCTGCTCGAGTTAGCTCCTGCAGCAGCTACCCGCCAGCCCAGCCTTGGGGGCGTGCCAGAGTCACCCTACACTAGTGGTCCTCAAACTTTTTACCTCGTGCCCCCCTTGCCCCTGTCCATGCCCCCCTCCCACCCTCTGGAGCCAGGGCTGCAGCTCCGGGGGGCAGGGGGGAACACAGACAGGGGTAAGGGGGATGAGGCTGGGGCCACAGCTGGGGGCAGGCGCGGGGCCGGGAGCAGAGCCCCGGGTGCAGGACCAGCAGCTGGGACTGGGAGCAGAGCCCCGGGCGCAGGGCCTCACCAGGAGTGGAGCCGTGAGCACGGGGCTGGCAGCCGGGACCAGGAGCAGAGCTGGGTGGCATTCCCTCCCTGCCCCACCATGGGGGCTGTCCCGGGCCCCAGGCGTACCCCCCTCCCCCCCAAATGGAAACAATGTCCCCTGCCCTGAAGTGCTTGCCATGGGAGACTCTAATCCTGCAAACATGCATGTTACTCAGGCCCCAGGATGGTTTGCACCATCGGTCCCAATTCATTTATTTCCCGACGACCTTTTCCTCTCCTCAGCTAATGGCACTGAAATCGCTGCGGGGCGCTTGTTGCCGTATTTCAGAAGGCCGAGATACGTCTGTAACGGCCCCAGACCCCGGGGCGCTCCCCGCCTGCCAGCCACCGAGGCAGAGCGCAGGCCACTTTGGAAACAAAGCCAAGCAGTCTCGGGAGTCACTGAGCATTCAAATGCCGCTATCGCGCGGGGGAGTTAATGACTAGGGAGTAATGACTGGGGGCGGAGAGGAGAGACAGGAAACAGGCAGCAGGGCCCATGAGTAGCAGCGTCAACAAGGTTGCATGTGGGAAGGAGGCAGGCTGCAGAGCGCATGTATTCCCAGCCCTTCACCTGCAGATGGCTCAGGGGCCAGGCGCTGCTGACCTCGTTTTCCCAGCTCAAGAAGTAGGTCGATGTGCAGAGGGGAGGACAGCGGCATTTATAATAAATGACACGGATTGCAAGCTAGCTGCCTAACCAGCGCAACCAAACCCGCCGCTTCGGTACAGCCGCGCCCGCACCGCGCGGGAAGAGCGGAGCAGAAGAAAGTCAGCATCCTCATGCTGCATTTTCAGGCTTTGCTGACAAGCCACTGTTTAAAAAATAAAAAGAATCAAAAACCAACCCACAAAGGAAATCTACAGTAGCCGTAGGTGGGGCTGCAGGAGAGTTGGCTGTAGGCACGGAGCCAGGGCAGAGATTTGACCACTGATGCTTTCAGCGATTCCAATGCTGATAACAGTGCCAAGCTCTGAGGGTTGTGGCATTATCACAAACATGGCCATATCACCCCTTCCATGCATGGAAAACCTGAGCGGCTGGACGACTGTCCTTTCTTAATGCAAACCCTTCCTACAAACCGGTTTACTCCACGTGGCCAACAAGAAGTATTAACAGCGCAACCCCCGTTTATTCCCTTTTCTGTTCTTCCCAGCGCATCCTGCTGACTCTGTCTGGTTTGCTCAGATTGAGACCAATGCTGTATTTTTGGTGTGTGCAATGTTTATGGGGATTTGGGAAGCAGGACAGAGCAGGGCAATTTGAGTTGGTGACAGAGCTGAGGGCGTTTGTCTGTTAACATTCTGGGTGGCTAACGTTGATTTCCCGAGGGAGGATAGCTTTCTAGATGTGCTGACTGATATCATTATTATACAGAATCACATTTATGACACTCGTGTCCTAAGGACCAACCAAGAGATGGGCCCCATTGTAGTATTCCCCATTCCCTGCCCTGAAGCGTTTACAAGCGAAACACCCAAGACAAACACAGGGTGGGGGAAAGGCCATAACAGGCAAGCAGAGTGAACAATGTGGTGGCAGCTAATGTTATGTTCCATTTTTGCGGGCTGGGTTTAGTTATGAGGGGATCAGCTAAATGGAAAGAAAAGAGAAGGGAGCAGGGGCATTGCAAGGAAGGAGAGTGAGGGGGACAGGGTAGGAGGGAAGAGGGTAAGAGAGGCAGGTGGGGAGTAAAGCACTGGTGCCCTCGGGTGTTTTCAACATCTGTCAATAGCCTCCAGCGTGCCGGCAAAGCACTCTGCTCTGATCTACGCCTAGAAATGAATCCGTGGCATTGGTCGAATTGATGGTGCTTGATAATAAGTACTAATCATTTTAACTACAATAACTGCAGCTCCAATGTAGTGAGGGGTTTGAAGCCAAAGACTTTTTCTGGACATGGCTCAGGTTGAAACTTGCGCCACCATTGTCTGAAAGCGTTTGTACAGGTGCGCCTAGACGGTGTACAGAAGGCGAATGCTCCCCAAATTAGCCCAGCGAACACACACTACGCCTGAAATACCATCCCTTGCCATGTTATGCCCTCACTCCGACTGTGAGCTCTTCGGGACTGATTTGCGCCTGATTCACATCGCACTTTGGTTTTTACACGGATGTAACGCCATTGACTTTGGTGGAGTTATTCCTGATTTACGCTGGGGTATGCAACAGCCAAATCAGGGCCACTGTCTTTTATTCACCATGAAAGCACCACGCACGTTTATGGCACTGTATAAATAATGAATAACAGCCGCAAGCGATGCAGAACATCACTCATTTTGTGTCCCCATTTGAGCTCTTGCTGAGCTCTGAAGGCTTAGAGGGAGAGGTTTCCAAATCAGCATTTAATCCCTGCTCTCATTGAAGTCAGTGGTAAATCTCCCAGAGACTTCAGTGGGAACTCATCTAGGCCAATGCCAAACACTTCTGAAAATCCCACCCCAAAACAACAGGCAATAGCGGAGGAGAAGGCAAAGGCCCAGTTCAACTTATTGAGCAAATAACAGGGCAGCAGCTGAAACTCAAGATTAAGCTGGGAGTGACTGGAAGCCACAACAGTAAATAAAGCTGTAAAAAAAAAAAAAGGGAAGTTGGTTTCCATCCTGAAGTCTGTTCCAGGGACTGCCCAGTAGAGGGAGATAAATGATCAGTGCAATCCAGCCAGATTGAATTGGTGTATTCTCTGCAAAAATAACAGGAGTACTTGTGTCACCTTAACAAATTTATTTGAGCATAAGCTTTCGTGGGCTATAGCCCACTTCATCAGATGCATAAAATGGAACATATAGTAACTCAGTGATTTGCGCATTGGCCTGCTAAACTCAGGGTTGTGAGTTCAATCCTTGAGGGGGCCACTTAGGGATCTGGGGCAAAATCAGTACTTGGTCCTGCTAGTGAAGGCAGGGGGCTGGACTTGATGACATTTCAGGGTCCCTTCCAGTTCTATGAGAGAGGTATATCTATGAAAGAAGATATATATACATACAGAGAACATGAAAAGGTGGAAGTTGCCATACCAACTCTAAGAGGCTAATTAATTAAGATAAGCTATTATCAGCAGTAGAAAAAAAACGTTTGTAGTGATAAGCAAGATGGTCCATTCCAGACAGTTGACAAGAAGGTGTCAACTTCTTACTATATGTATATCTTCTTACTATATGTTCCATTCTATGCATCCGATGAAGTGGGCTGTAGCCCACAAAAGCTTATGCTCAAATAAATTTGTTAGTCTCTAAGGTGCCACAAGGACTCCTGTTCTTTTTGCAGATACAGACTAACACGGCTGCTACTCTGAAACCTGTATTCTCTGCAGCACTCTCCTACAGTGCAAACCTTAATCTGCTCCTTGGGGGACATCTCCCCAGGGTCAAAACAAGATGTTGCCATCCTGGAGCCCACCATCTACACCAAGCACTAGAGTATTCCACAGTTGCGGCTGGAAATTTGGGATGGATGCTTTAGAACGCTGCAGTTTATACCACAGTGATAACTTGCAAACACAGGACTCGTGTCTGGTACAGGGGGTTTGTAATGATCCTGGGTCTCTCCCCATATTAGGCATACCAGACACAATGCAGTCCTGTCTTAGCAAGTTATCACTGTGAGTCTGTCAGTCTATACTGGTGGTAGAGAAGGGAAAAAGAGCAAGTAGTTTTGTCTTTAACTTATGGGAGACACTTCAACTTTACAGTGACAAGAGTCATAAGTACCTGGGTGGTTGGTTAGATGGAGTATTCCTCTAGACTACCTAGTGCAGTGTCCTGAGCAGAGTAACAAAGCATTGTAATGAGAAGCGAGCTCGGAAACACACTGACGAGGGCTGATGCTCATTCCAACGTGCTGCCCTGGTGGAGTCGCTCACCTGGATTTCACAAGCAGCCTGCAAGTGAAAGGTTTTATAAAAAGCTTCCTCCACTGTATCTCCCAGAGTGATCACGCCGTGATTTCGCAGCACCAGGATCTGCGGGGGGAAATGAAACACTAGCTAACACTGTGAAGTCATTTCTTTCTAAAGAGGCTCAGAGATACAGTCCAACGACAAGCCTGGGTTTTTGCCCAGCACCCGAAGGTCCCTGGAATGACTTGCCGGCTGTTTCAGCTCACATTTGGAATGGCAGGTTCTGTAAAAAGCGACAGCAATTTAACACCATTGTAACTTCCCAGATGCTGAGTAGTTCTGATACTTCGCCTGGGTTATTGGCCATTTCCTTGTAATCTAATCTGTGTGGCACGCCTCTTGCTGTGTCAGGATCTAATCTATGTGGCACTCCTCCAGGTATGTCAGGACACCGATGGGTAAACTGAGGCACAAAGCAATTGGGAGGCCCAAACTCAAACAGCAGGGCAATAGCCCAGCCAGCTGTAGAACCCAGATCTCTCAGTCTGGTGCTTTAGCCACATGACGGGCCAAAATCTCACGACACGTCAGAATGTGAAGCCCTGTGTGAAAGTAGAATGAATTATATTGTAAAAATAGAATGGATTAAAGAAATGCTGTATGTTCCTTTAAGCAGGAATGAGAAATGTTAAAATATAGTTGTCAGGAAGAGAAACATTAAGATATAGAACAATGAGTCGCACCTAAGCTAATGGTGGGACATTAGCAGAAGATTGCTAAGAGTTAACAAGGAAATAAGATATGTGTGTCTGGCCCCAGGAAAACTTATAAGCTTTGCTTCCTTTGTTTTCTTGTTAAGTTCACCCCCCCTTTTTATCTGTATAAATAAGACAGTCTGAGTCTTATATGGTACTCACATTATCTGAATGTATCAGCACAGCGCTGCGCTAATAAAACAGAGTGGTCTATAACTAAAAACTGTGAGTCTTAATTCTAACTTTGACACCTGACAGGACCACAGACCAGAACCCAAACCCCAGCCCAGGCCTGGTTTGGATGCCACCTCTTCAGCCCATCTCCAGTGACAATATTACTGGGCCAAACCCATTCCTGGAGCAACTCCGCTGAGCTGTATTAGCCCGACAGCTGATCAGACATAACATCTTTCAGTCCGAGGAGCGTGTCTTTTCTCCTAACCTTGCAGGTTGGTCCAAGGCACTTCTGTAGCTCAATCCTGTCTGCCTCTTCCTCCATCTCTCCATTGAAATCGAAGTACACCATGTTGCCCAGCAGCAATGCATCGTGGGATACAGGCAGGATGCCACATTTCATGGCAGACACCTGGCGAACAAAGAGAACGCAGGAAGCAAAGGGGAAGCTCAGCACAGAATCATAGAATATCAGGGTTGGAAGGGACCTCAGGAGGTATCTAGTCCAACCCCCTGCTCAAAGCAGGACCAATCCCCAACTAAATCATCCCAGCCAGGGCTTTGTCAAGCTGGGCCTTAAAAACCTCTAAGGAAGGAGATTCCACCACCTCTCTAGGTAACCCATTCCAGTGCTTCACCACCCTCCTCATGAAAAAGTTTTTCCTAATATCCAACCTAAACCTCCCCTACTGCAACTTGAGACCATTACTCCTTGTTCTGTCATCTGCTATCACTGAGAACAGTCTAGATCCATCCTCTTTGGAACCTCCTTTCAGGTAGTTGAAGGCTGCTATCAAATCCCCCCTCATTCTTCTCTTCTGCAGACTAAACAATCCCAGTTCCCTCAGCCTCTCCTCATAAGTCATGTGCTCCAGCCCCCTAATCATTTTTGTTGCCCTCCGCTGGACTCTTTCCAATTTTTCCACACCCTTCTTGTCATGTGGGGCCCAAAACTGGACACAGTACTCCAGATGAGGCCTCACCAATGTTGAATAAAGGGGAATGATCACGTCCCTCGATCTGCTGGCAATGCCCCGACTAATACAGCCCAAAATGCCATTAGCCTTCTTGGCAACAAGGGCACAACAAGGACTCATATCCAGCTTCTTGTCCACTGTAACCCCTAGGTCCTTTTCTGCAGAACTGCTGCCTAGCCACTCGGTCCCTAATCTGTAGCAGTGCATGGGATTCTTCCGTCCTAAGTGCAGGACTCTGCACTTGTCCTTGTTGAACCTCTTCAGATTTCTTTTGGCCCAATCCTCCAATTTGTCTAGGTCCCTCTGTATCCTCTCTCTACCCTCCAGCGTATCTACCACTCCTGCCAGTTTAGTGTCATTTTGGTTCCCTGCTCATGTTTAAACTAACGCACCTGTCAAGTCTATGCTCAGCTTTCAAACCTGCAAGCTGTGGCCTGTTGTTGCACTTTTACGGCCCTGATCCTGCAGTATCCTGAGCATCCCTCTTCCTCTGTCTCAGTGAAATCAACGGGAGCTTAGGTTGCCCAGCATCTCCCAGGACTGGCCCCTCAGACCAGCAGTTGCATCAACTGATCAGTTCGCGGGCATATGAAGCAATGAAGGTTCAGTGTGAAAAATGAGCCTCTGCTATCAGTGTCAATAAAAGGAACGCAGGAAAACTGCAGTTTTGTAGCAGTCACATATTTTAGCCTTTCTTCTCCCAAGGGCTGCGGTTCTTTCGCTTACTTTTATGCATCCCACCCACAGTTTCTGCGGCCCTGCATCACATTAGAAGCATAAAGCAACTGACCGAAGTTGAGTCAAATGAAGTTTGGAGATCAAAAATGTTTATTTCTTAAATAACGGAACCTGAACATATCAGAGAAGTGCTCAAGTGAGGGGCAAATGGAGCCCTCTTCTCTGGGGCCGGGCAGCATTCCAGTGCGGCAGAAACAACACAGTTCCACTGTGCAGAGAGGACTGGATGAGCACAGACCTTGCCCAGTTCTGGGTAATCCCCCTGAGCAGTAGCATGCCAGGGGCAAGAGAGGGCAGGTAGTCTCACAACACCCCTGTAAGTCAACTATTATCCCCACGGAACAGGTGGGGAAACTGAGGCACAGAGCCATTCAGCGACTTGCCCAAGGTCACACTGTCGGTGACCGAGGTGGCAACAGAACTCTGACCTCCTGAGTTCTAGCCCCTCAAAGGGTTTAAATGGCGTTCAAAGTGGTGCACAAGGGTCTGGTGCAAGTCCGTTGCACTGGGGTGAATTTCATCCGTCTCATCTTTGCATGAGCAAAGACTGTTTGCATGCTCAGGGGGTTGGGGAGGTGTTATAACGTCCCAGGTACAGTTTTAAAGACCAGGTTGAATCCCACTGGAAAATATGCCTCAGTAAGGACTGGCCTCTCATAACCCATTACGAATGAAGCTACTTAGCAGAGATTCGGTGTAACGAAACCACTGCCTTTGAGTTTTGTCCCAGGATCAACAAATGCTGTGGCTGTCCGGAAACAAGAGGCCATTCTCCTGAGCAGATGTTCTGCTGTTATTAGCTCCTAAAGTAACAACCTTATTTGATGCAAAAACCTATCCTATTTAAGAAACATCATACGGTTTCTAAAGGGAAATGAAACTTCATACCAATTCCACTGATTTTAACAGGACGTGGATCAGCCTCTGAGGGACTGATGTGTTTGAGAGTGGAGTGGGGATGCCACACACGGATCTCAAAACCACAGAGGTGAGCAGGGTGTTATCAGCAATGAGCCTGAACGAAGCCCTGGATTCCCCACCCTCAGGATGTTCAGAGCTGGAGCTGAACTCTGCAGCTCTCTATAGCTGCAGTGCAAACCACGGCAAACTGTACAGGAGCTGACCGTGGCCCGTCAGCATGACGGATGGGGCTCCTTACCGCTGCAGTGTCAGGCGTGTGCAAGTGGATAATGCATCTGATGTCGGGTCTGGCTGCGTAAATGGCTGAGTGCAGGCCGAATCCTCTAGCGTCCACGGAAAAACTGGTGCTGCCCTGCTCCACCACTTCACCCAGGATGTTCACTTTAATCTGCAGCAGGAAAGAAATGAGGCAGCAGACTTACCGGGGAGGGGAGGAATTCACACTCCCCATGGCTCACCCCAGATCTGCAGAACACCATTGTGCTCTCTCATCAACCCGTTGGATTCACCTTCCAGGTGGCTCTGCATTCAACGAATGTGCTCCCTTCCAAAAGCTCTGCTCTAGGAAGTATTTTGGGGGAGTTCTCTGGCCTGCGTTCTACAGGAGGTCAGACTAGATGATCACAATGGTCCATTCTGGCCATGGAATCTATGAATTAAGCCTGTGAGGTAGGTATGGGATACAGAATCAGGTCCTACAATTTTACAGCAACTCAGCCCGTTCCTGTACGGCTTGTGATATCTGCTGGGATCACAACCTACTGTGTGTGCTTGAAGAGAACATCCATCGGGTGGTTCTTGAACGTTTACTGTCAATCAGGAGTCTGATTTGGCTCAATGAACAGATGAGGCCTCCTTTTAGATAAGGAGCGGGACAAAAAATGTTGAGTTTCAAAATGGTGATGAAAAAATGTAAAACTTTGAATTTTGACCCCAAAAAGGTGGAAAAAATGGTGAAATTGCCACATGCATTTCTCTCCCCCTCACACCGCAGTTTTCAAACCACTCTGGAGCATTTCAAATGTCAAATTTTTGAGAAAAACAGTGGGAGGGGAGGTGGAATTTGTAAAAAGAAAATAATAATTTTTGTGGTTTTTTAAAAAAAAACACATCTCTCATACAGAATTCTTTGCTGTCAACTTCTTCCAAAGCGGTCCCAGATTTACCAGCCTGGATTTACTTTACCATCTCGAGAGAGAGAGAGAGAGAAAGTGGAGGGTTTCATTATGAAGGGAGAGGATGTTATTTAGCACACTCACCAGACTAGAAGCGGTGACTTCATTACACGAAAGACCTTTCGGGCAGATCAAGAAGTGATCCTGTTCTTTGCTGACACGCATCTACCAAAAGAAATGCACGTGGGGGGAGGAAGAGGCGAGTTAGGGTTAACTGGACAATTTTCAGTAGCATGTGCATTCTTACTTTCCTGTTGGCGCATTCTGCGTTCTTCATATTACTAAGAGTATCTGTCTTTTCTATAGCCATTTCCATTCCAAACGATGTCGTTTAGTCAAGGGTCCATTCCATGACCGCATACTCCTGGCCAGGACTAAGGATAGGTCTACACTGCAATTAAAAACCCTTGGGCTTGGGCTGTTAAATGGCAGTGTAGACGTTCAGGCGTGGGCTGGGATTTAATCCGGGTGGGTGCTAGATCCTTCCAAACCCACCTACAATGCTAAGAAACCAAACATAATTCCTTTCATCTCCATTTCCCTCTCAAGCCTCCAATCTCTGAGATTCCACCGTGTTTCATTTTGGTTTCAGATCTCCGGGAAAGTCAAACGTGACTGACCAAGCTTGGTCTCAATACTGTACCCCTTGGGTCACAATGGGCAAGAACTTTAAACGCTGGAAATTGGGGCTGAACTAAAAAGGAAGTAAGTGACAGAGAAAAATTCAAAGAGTCTAGTGCAGAATGTTCCATGATCACATGCCATGCGGCTGTGCTGGAGCTGCTAGATTTCCTAGCCTTTGATCACAAAGATAAAGGGATGTGGCACTTCTCAGTAGTGTCTATGCCACTCACTACGTTTTTTTTTGCTGTGTTTACTAGTTGTCTCTGGTCCAGATGCTCAGTATAGCTCCACTGAGGATCTGGCCCACTTGGCGTAGTGAGCAACTGAATGGCCTGAAAGGGAATTCTTATCTAACCAGCTGAGGAGCAGTTCCCAAGCTAGGACTGTAAAGTCAGCCTGTGGAAGTCACAACTGGATGCTTTCTGACCATGCACATGTGCATGTAAGATCAGGGTCATCTGATGCAGGGCACAGCTGAGCAGACGTCATGAGATAATTCACTTTGAACCCCCAACTCCCACCTATAGTATTAAACCGCTGACCAGGTGCTTAAGCATTGTAGGTTGGAGAGGTTTTCCTTTCCCCTTCCTCTCAAGGATCATGCATTGACTTCTGCAAGATACCAGCACAGACAGCGTGTGCCAAATGTGACATTCCTGCACTGGCTACCTGGTGTAGTGTTTGCTGAGGGATGCCAGAGTTTAGTAGAAAAGATGAGATCAGTCTCCCAATCGGAACTCCCTCTCTTTATATCCTTCCACCTACAAGTCTGGTCCACTCTGGGAACTGGAGGACCAAGAACTCTATGCTTCCATCTCAGTTCCACACAAGGATGGGGAGGGCAAAGGCAGAAGGACGGCAGCGTGTGGTCATCTGTAGGGCCCTACCAAATTCACGACTGTGAAAAACGCATCACAGACCGTGAAATCTGGTCTCTCCCTGCAAAATCTAGTCATGTGTGTGCTTTTATGCTATACTATACCGATTTCACGGGGGAGACCAGCGTTTCTCAAACTGGGGGTCCCGACCCAAAAAGAAGGCACAGGGGGATCGCTAGGTTATTGTAGGGGGGTTGTAGTATTGCCACCCTTACTTTTGTGCTGTCTTCTGAGCTGAGTGGCCGGAGAGCAGCGGCTGTTGGCCGGGCGCCCAGCTCTGAAGGCAGCACCCCGTCAGCAGCAACGCAGAAGTAAGGGTGGCAATACCATACCAGGGCATCCTTACTTCTGCGCTGCTGCTGGCAGTGGCGCTGCCTTCAGAGCTGGGCTCCCGGCCAGCAGCCACCGCTCTCTGGCAGCCCAGCTCTGAAGGTAGTGCCACCCCCAGCAGTAAGAGTGGCAATACCGCAACCCCCCTCCAGAACCCCCTTTTGGGTTAGGACCCCTAGAGTTACAACACTGTGAAATTTCAGATTTAAATATCTGGAATCATGAAATTTACCATTTTTAAAATCCTATGACTGTGAAATTGTCCAAAATGGACTGTGAATTTGGTAGGGCCCTAGTCATGTTCCATCCTCACTACAGAGATGGCCCCGCGTCCATGTTGCCACTAGGGTCCCCCCCCTTCTCACCGTGACGTAGGTGTTGCTGAGCTGCGCCCAGCCGTACAGGTCCAGCAGTCGGTAGATGCTGCCAACCTTGCAACGCATGAGCCGCTCCCCTTTCGCTAGGGACAGCGACTCGGTGCTACGGAGGTCGTTGATGGGCGTCACCATGGAGAGACCTGAGGAGAAGCAGAGATCGGTTCGCCGGTTTGAGGGGCTCCTGGCTAGAAGGTGCTTTGGGAAGCAAGGAGGCTTCGAGGCCATTGGAACTGGCCCATCCAATCTCTATCTGTTCCCCTAGATGAGAGGCAGGACACTACCCCGAGTTCTTCAGTCCGTATCTGTTGTCTGCCATGGTGGTT
Source organism: Platysternon megacephalum (assembly GCA_003942145.1). Taxonomy (NCBI): domain Eukaryota; kingdom Metazoa; phylum Chordata; order Testudines; family Platysternidae; genus Platysternon; species Platysternon megacephalum. Next base: position 1,154,557 of record QXTE01000292.1, on the reverse strand, counting down.
TGCCTTCCCTGAGCCTTCACACCTTACCTCTCAGCCCACAAGGGCCGTGGGAGGATCTGTGGGACTCCCGAACCCATCACTGCCAGTCTTAGACTGGGGATGGGGACTGCTAGGGAAAAAACACAAGGGGAGCACCCTCCCTAGCCCCATTTTTAAATGCAATTGGTTAGGGTTGATCTTATTTTTAGGATTCCCCCCCCCCCATCCTTTTTTTGCCCCTTTACTCTAACTCTTCTTTTTTTTTTTTACACTTTGCCATTAAAAAAATTGGGGGAGGGGAGGGGAGGAAAAATTGGGAAGGAAAGAGGAACATTTTGCTTGATCGGAAACCTGGAAAATTTAAAAAAAACCAATTTTTTGCAAAACATTCCATTAAAAAAAAAACCACAGATGTTTTTCATCAAAAAACGGTTGAACAAAAAATTTCAGCCAACTCTAATGTTCACCGTTTTTAAGCAATAATGTTCAGGGTATTTTAAAATACCTCTTTTATTATCACTTATTCAACTCAAGTGCACGAAAAACACTTGGGAGGAAGCTTCTCTTTGTTAAAGAGACAGACACCCATTTCTTTAGTTAAGGGCTAGAAACGCTCCCGCTACAGTTCTCTGGTCTTCCAAGGAGACCTCTAGGAAAAGCAGGGGAGGGATAGCTCAGTGGTTGGAGCACTGGCCTGCTAAACCCAGGGTTGTGAGTTCAATCCTTGAGGGGACCATTTAGGGATCTGGGGCAAAAATCAGTACTTGGTCCTGCTCGTGAAGGCAGGGGGCTGGACTGGATGACTTCTCAGGGTCCCTTCCAGTTCTATGAGATAGGTATATCTCCAGGGAATGATTTGATATTCCTGGAACTTTTAAGGTGAAAAATAAGGAGGGGAAACCCTTCAAAATAGAGTCAACAAAGGCCTGCTTTGTGCATTATAAACAAGCAAAGAGGAGCACAAACCCAGTGTTATTTATCCTTATGCTGGTTGCCATTGAAGCTGACCACTGTATGGGTGTATGTGAAATCAGTGGAACTAGATAATATTTCACTGGAAACCATGAGAGCTTCAAACAACCCCACTCAGAGGCAGGAGAGATATAGCTGAGACTTTCTTGTTAGCCTAGGGGAATTAGGCACCTCCATCCAACTGAAATTCACTAGGAGATGGGCACCATAGGTGCCTTTGATTGTCTTTCCGAATCCTGCAATCCCTGTCCCATCCCCGGTTTGCTAACTTGGTGACAAGGCAGGCCTCCCCGCCCCCCTCCAGCCCCTGAGAAGGGTTATCCACCAACATACTGATGGGAGAGGTGGGGAAGACGGAGGGAGCAGTGCTGGCCATGAAATCCGCGATCTGTCGCAGGGCCCAGATGTTGGTGTTGTTCCCTTTCTTCATTTGGTCTTGGATAAGGCTCTCCAGCTCCTCTCTGAAAGACTGAAACAGCACGGCAGGCAGTGAATCGTCAGCGATTTCACAGATCGGCGCCCACGCTGCCCTACGGCCACGCCGTGAACGTGACAGAGCCAGCATCTCCCTGACAGAGCCGGCAGCGCGCCTCGCCAAGGCAAGGCGCTTAGTGGGAAGCAGGCTCCCCGGCCTCACACATTAAACACAGTTAGCACTCACAGCCCTGCTGGTACAGGGGAACAAGCAACACCTCAAGAAGGATACTGGGCATCAGTTGCTCTCTCTATGCTCCGTCCCTTAAGCACAGAGCATGCCCCGGTGGCCACTCCAAGAGGAGAAAGCTTCATGCTTGCAGAAGGGGCAGGGGGAGTCTCCATTTTTGGATGTCCAACTTTAGACACCTAAGGCCAGATTTTAGAAGGGCTCAGCACCCAACGTGCTGGGAGATTTTAAGAATCTGGCCCCTCATTTTGGCGGCTCAGTGGGTCTGATCTGTAGAGGTGCTGAGCACCTGCAGCTCCTAGTGACTTCGGCTGGTTTCTAGAGCTGGTCATTCCAAACAAATAAATAGAGGCACCTGTATCAGAGAGCCCGCTAGTGGAGAAGCTAGGTCTTAGGATACAGAGACAGAACAGGTGATAACAATCCCTGACTCCCACTCCCTCGCTTTGGCCCGTTGCCAGGCACTCTCTACGCACTGGGCTCTGTAGGATCATGGTGACGCGCTTCTTCTGCTCCATCATGTTGAAGTCCTGCCGGAGATCGGCCGCCATGTTCCGGATGCGCAGATATTCCGGGTCATCTTCGGAGAACCGATCGAAGTAACGCTGTCCTTGGGGGGGCGGGGAGGAGACCGGGGGGGAAGAGACCGCCTCCGGGGTGGTTTCGTTGCTCATCTTCACGGCTGTCTAGAGTTTACTTCTTGGTACCTGTGCGGAGAGATGAAAGGGTCAAGAGCCGCCCGCAGGACTGAATGTGTGTTTATTGAACCTCTGACAGCAATATAAAAAAACCATTCTGGATGTTGCCCAGGGGGATAGTGGACGATGTACAACTCAGTTAACAATAATGGGACGCGGGGGGTGGGTGTGGGTGCATGGCATGCAGATTCCCTTATGTTGATAACATAGGGTAGCCAACTTCGTAATATTTAAAAAACGGACACTCCGGCAGGAATGCCGGAACCTCCCCTTCCCCGCCCCTTTCCCCGAGGACTCGCCCCTTCCCCACCCCTTCCCCCGAGGCCCCGCTCCTGCCCTGTCCCTTTCCTCTTAGGCCCCGCCCCCTGTTTGCTCCTCTTTCCCCCTCCCTCCATCGCTCACTGCTTTTCCCTTCTCCCCCCTCCCTGTGTGGATCAGGAGGGACTCGCCTGCAGAGCTGGGGCTGGGAGCTGCAGCCGCCCAATGCAGGTAGGAGGTGCCCCTGGCTGAGTAGGGGCTGGCGTGGGTGATGACTGGACTTTGCGTGTCCAGTCAGTAGATCTGACCGGACACTATCAGGTCCCCTTTTCAACCAGACTTTGTGGTTGAAAACCGGACACCTGGCCACCCTATGATAACAGACCCTATGGTTTCTCTAATAATTTGAATACTAGAGGTTCATATTATCTGAGTTATTCAAACCAGCCACAAAGAGGAAGGATGGTCCAGTGGCTGAGAGACCTGGACTCAATTCCCTGCTCTGCTCTACTTGGGCAAGTCACTAGCCCGCCTGTGACTCAATGGCACCTCAGTCCTGTCCTGCAGCGCCCCCTGCAGTCCCATTCCTGCTCCCCGATGCACCTCAGTCCTGTCCTGCAGCGCCCCCTGCAGTCCCATTCCTGCTCCCCGATGCACCTCAGTCCTGACCTGCGGAACACCCGGCTGCTCTGCTCCTGAGCCTTTCAAACGGAAATGGGTTCCCCTGTCCTTCCGCGCAGTGGTTTTGTGATTAAGACAGAGGTGGAGGAAGATGAGATGCCACCAAACTCAATTCCCTTGTGATCTAAACCAGCGGTGAAACCCACTCCTCCAGAAGCAAAACCTTAATGCGCTCATGTGCTGAACTGCCTTTATGACCTCAAATCGGTAGCGTTTCCCTGCGTCCTCCAGGTGTGCCTGAGAATCAGCTAGTAAGGAGCAATTACGAACACCGGAGCTTAATTAAGGCCGGGATTTTAGAGTTCGTGCTCAGAGTCCCCTCTCTGCTTCCTGATCATTTTCAGGCCTGTACATTTAACAAGTGGCACGACACAGCCTGCACGGAGAGTCCCCTCCTCGGCCTGCCTCCAAGGAGATGACTTTCTGCAGCATCCTGTGCGCCAGCGCTCGGAGCAGAGCCAAGCTGGGGCCACAGCAATAGGATTCTCTGTGGGCATCTCATGCAGGGAACAGGGCCGTGTCTTCACAGCCAGCAGTGGCTCTGCCTCAGAGCGACCCTGGCTTCCATTTCTGCAGCACGTACGTGCTTTGCTCTTGGCGCTGGGGTTAATCCGGTGTCCGCAGCGCCTGCGGGGGGTGTTATGCAGGCGTTGCTGAGGGCGATAAACCTGACCGGGGGGCGCTGGTCCCATCAGGGGCTGGATGCATAGAACGTCTCTCAGCTACAATGCAGAGGGAGAGAAAGGAAGACGTGCATCAGCATGTTAACTCTTTGGAGCCTGGGAGACTTGGACGCTTCCTTCCAAGAGCCAGTCTTTTAAGGGTTAATCTTTCCTCTTCTCAGCTAGGGAAGCAGCTCACATTGCTGAGTACAGCGGGCTAAGTCTGTCCAGCACCTACACCCTTGGGTGCAGACCTTTGAGATGGCAATGGTGATTAGCCCCTAGAGAGCACACAGAAAGCTTGCGCCTAGCAGCGAGGCCATGGCCAAGCCACTGCCAGCAGCATTCAGCCAGGGAGAGATCTGCTCTTTGCAAGCCACCAGCAAGCTGGAATCGTGCAGTCTGCACACAGCAAGGCAGCCTTTATAGCATGGAGAGGGCAGGAGACAGCCCCAGAGTCTTAAACCTGCACCTGCCCTACTGGGAGGGCCTTTAGGAGCTCAGTGAGACTGAATAGCATTCACCTTGCAAGGGTGGGGCGGGTCCCGGGACTGTATGCCTTAGCTCAGTGCTAATGGGTGTTTTAACTACAAGGAGACCGCTTCATTGCAGCAATAGTGGAGCCTGCAGGCTTCTAGCCAGTGCAACGTGAACAGAGTCTGTAGAGACGGGTGGGAACAGGGAATGCCCCCAGTGAAGTCAGGGATCGCATTCTGCTCCCAAACTACATTCTAGAGCTGGGGGTACGCATGGCCCATGCTAGAGTGAAATGATGCTGCTGGACGGCCTCAGACTTCACTGACACACAAACTACAGGGATGAGCGTAGCAGGAAAAAACGGGTCACGGGGTTTAGATTCAGATCCAAATTTCTCCAAAGTTCTGCTTCGGTCTTGTTGATTCCAAAGCTTTTAGCGCCGCTTGGAAGAGCAAAGCCTCGTCTCGGCCCATAAACGAATCCCCGAGATGTTGACTTCTCCCGAGGGGGCTGGAGATTTTCTCTGAGAAAATCCAACTTAATGAAGTGTTTTGCTGCCACCGGGCTCTGCTCCCCTGGTGCTGATTGCTGAGCTTGTCCGGCTGCCTGCCCGCCCCCTCCGCCGAGCGCAGACTTTGCAATTAGAAACGGGCAGCAATAGAAAACGGGCACGTTGCGTAAGACCCATCTGCACCCCATGACTCCTCCCTCACTAGCAAAACTGCAAGGACAACACGTGCCTGACTGTCCTGAACTAAGCAGGAGCCTTGATTGACACTGTCAGCCTCAGCTGCAGCCCAGCCCTTCAGGTGAGCTGTCAGAGACAGATCCACTGCCACCCAAACATGTGCTGCTTTGGATACAGGTCACCCTGCATTAACAGGCTAGACTAAAGCCAGACTGCACAGGCCAGACAGGCACACAGCACCCCCCAGGGCTCCGGGCAACGCACGGCTGATGGAAAATGTGATGCTGGCAGACCCATTCGGAGCTCTCATGGCATTTTGCCACTGCCCGGACAAGGGGAGGGTGCAGAGCTGAGAGAGGGTGGCACAAACTTCCTCCCTTCCCCGAGGAGGGAGCAGTCTGAGCATCCTTTCGGATTTCCCCTGGCCCTTGCAGAATGCATCAGGGAAGGAGCTGTGCACTCGTGCAATCTGCTCCCCTGTGTGTTAGTGCCAGCAGCAGAGGTGGCACTCAGCTTGGTGCAGACGCAGGGGGTGGAACGCTGGAGCTAGAATGGCTTGCTGGAGCCACGCCGGAAAGCCCACGTGTGCTGGCAGCGAGCCTGCGTGGGCGAGAAGCGAAGCTAGCCTTTCTGCCACACCCCAGCTCTCTCGGCTGCTGACATTTCTGCATCTGCCAGTGCCTGGCTTTGCGGCGTGCACACTGGTTTCCTCCAAGCGGATGCTGCTGAAGCAACGGCAGCAGCCGTTCACATTTACAGAGCTCTAAAGACTATAGAGGGTCCTTTTCATTCCCCATGCAAATGCAGCCACTTCTGGGGTGGAGTGAGGCAGTGCATAGCCACGCTACACAGCAGGTTAGGGCAGGAGGCAAAGAAGACTATCATAAGCAACTGCATCTTTGTAAGGTGATCAGATTGGCAGGAAGTCATGACCTGGCTCCTATTATTATTTAGGATTTGAATGGCGGTAGCGCCCAGAGGCCAGGATCCCCTTGTGCCAGGCGCTGTACAAACACAGCACAAAAAGACAGTCCCTGCCTCACAGAGATGATAATCTCAGGATAAGACAAGCGAGAACAGAGGGATACAGACAGATGGGGAAGTGCCAGGAAACAAGGCGAAGTGGCTGCACTATACAAATAACTACAGAACACTGAGGCGGACCTTCCTGCTCTTACGATGAATGCCAGGGGGTGTTTAACGACCCCCAGCGATCATGATGTCCAGCAACGCAGTGTCCGCTTCCCAACATCCCTTTATGGGGGAGCCGAAGGGCAACTGATTCCAGACAGACAAGGGTAAGGAGTTCAGGTGTGTCGTTAATTAACAGGACAGCGCGGGCTGGGGGCTGTGAGGCTGAGAATATCCCTACGTTGTGAAGTTCTTTATGGACTCTCCCCGGAATAAAGCTCTTTCCCATACCCAGTGCAACTGCCATGCCTGTTTGGGGGATGCGGCCACCCTGCACCCTCAGTGAGGCGCTCAGATACCAAGGTGACGGGCACAGTACAAGAACCTGAATAGAACAGAGCGCTGACTCCGTGGGAGGAGAGCTACCTACCCTGCTCTCCCTGAGGAATGCTTCTCCTTGGTGCGTTCCCCTCCACGGGCTAACCCAGCTGCATCCTGCTTCGCTGACACACACACAAAGCCGTAGAGTTGTGGGCCTCCGCTGCTGGTGCTGCTGCTACATTCGAGACTGGTGTAAATCAGCATCGCTCCAGGGAAGTCAGTGGGGCTATGGCAGTTCACACCAGCTAAGGAGCCAGGCCAAGGATTTAAGATATTGACACGCTGCCTTATTTTGATCCTCGCAATAAAATGCCCATTCTGCTTTCACTAAACGGATCTCCTCCTTTTTACCACCCCGTGATCACCTGTGCAAGGAAACGTCTCTTCTTTCCAGCACGTTTTGGTGGCTGTTTTGTTTCGATCTGTTTCCCCCCGGCAGATGCTTGCAAATCTGCACCTTCCCTATCTTTCAAAGCTTTCTCCAGCAGCAACGGGGAATGCTGGGGATTACCAGGCTACGAAGGATTTAAACTCGGATCATTTCTTCCCCATGCTTCTCTGCTTCTTTGGTGAAAGTAAAAAAGCTCTCTGGTTTCCATGGTGAAGGCCGCTCCAGAAATATACGTTGCAGGGATCAACCCTTCATTTAGAGGACTAAAACGGCTTGAGACGCCTTAGCCACGTCTAGTTGCTATGATGAGATTTCTGCCTACAAAGAAGTAGCCAAAAAAAGCCGGGGGGGAAATCGAACCTTGCAAGAAATTTCCCCCCCCCCCTTCCCTGCCAAATTGTTCATGATGTCCTCCGGGGAAAGCTCTCACCCTGTATAATAAAATACGCTGCACATCTTTCTGCACATTACGGTCACAACCCAGGGTCTGTCTTTGCCAGCTGGGCTCGAGTTCCGGGTTGTAGATCAAAGTGCCCCCCGAGGAATGTTTCCCCACCTTTTTGCTTCAGTTGCTGCGCACACGAGCCACTGATTCTCCCCAGCTCTTTTCAGCTTTGGTTACATTTTTTTTCCTCTCCCCCATCGGCTGTGAAAGAGCAAACCACATGCCCGTGTTTTCAGACGCCCCGGCCTCCAGCGGCTCAAGCCACTGGTCAGCATTTGCATGCACGGGGGCGACTCCTGATGCCCTCTGCTACTGCAGCGCCTCCCACAAAAGCATCGGAAGTAGGGGTGACCAGATGTCCCGATTTTATAGGGACAGTCCCGATTTTGGGGTCTTTTTCTTATATAGGCTCCTATTACCCCCCCACCCCCTGTCCGGATTTTTCACATTTGCTGTCTGGTCACCCTAATCGGAAGTGGTGTGGTCCTGATGTACAACAGGGGTGAGTAGGAACTCAGGGAGCCTTTGCAGAGGCTTCATGCTCTTGCTGCTCCATGAAACCCAGCTCACAGCTCTGCATCCCTCAGCGGGCTTGAGGGAGGAGCTGGGATAGGAGAGGTTGACCAACCACTATGTGGACCCTCCAGCTACTGACACAACATAAGCCACTCCCCAAAGGGCATGGGCAGAATGACGGGGGCTACTACAGCACCCTTGAGCTGGTGGGTAGGGTTATTCCTCCGCCCCCTCTCCAGAGAGCCCCATCCTGTGGTGAGCCTGGCTACTGCAGCTTGGCAGAGAGCCTGGCCACAGGACCTGGCCCATGTGTATGTCACATTAAGAGCACATTGGGGTTTGTTACTGCAGAATTAGGGGACATTCAGAGAAGGACAACAAGAACGATATGGGGCATGGAAACCATTATGAAGAGAGATTGAAAACAGTGGGATTGTTTCCCTTAGAAAGGAGACTAATGAGAGGGGACGCAATAGAAATACATAAACTAATGAGTAGTTTAGAGAAGGGAGAGGGGAAACTACTGTTATCCCCATCTCCTAACACAAGAGCAAAAGCCTATTCAATAAGAACGGCCCTACTGGGTCAGACCAAGGGTCCATCCAGCCCAGTATCCTGTCGTCCCACAGTGGCCAATGCCAGGTGTCGCAGAGGGAATGAACAGAACAGGTCATCATCAGTGAGTTTAAAGAGATGGGGAGGGGCAAATGCATCTGGGCTCCAAGGTCAGCCCCGCCCCCCCCCAAACGTCTGTGTAAACAAAATGATATTAGCGGGTGTGGGGCCCCAACCCCCACATTTCTCTTGACGGGCCTGGAGGTAGCAAATTCAAAACGGATTAAAAAGGAAACTTTTCCCCGCACAATCTGTAACTGTGGAACTCACTACCACAGGCCGTCATGGAGACCAAGAGTTCAGCAAGACGGAGGAAGGGAGTACACATTTATATGGATAACAAGACTATCCAGAGTTCTAACAGTCCAAGGCTGGCTTACCTCCGGAAGCACAAGGTTTACTAACCCGCCAAAAACTTGTCAGCGTTAATGGTCAGAGAACGATGAGACCCAATGTATGTGGGTGGGCAGATTATCCCACATCTGCTATTGCGAGGTTCTGACACCTTCCTCTAAAGCGCCAGCATATTGCACTGATGGACCACAGATTTGATCCAGCCTGAAGCTGTATCTTATCCTTCCTAGAAACAACCTGTGGTTGGATCATTTCATGACCAGTAATAATATTTGCAGCACTGGATTAGGGTAAAGAAACCTCATGCATCAGGGTGTCAGCGGATCACAACAGGGGTCAGGAAGGCTCCATGGCGGAGCCTGATGGTCCTTCCTTAATGCTTCTGGTGTTGCCTGAGGAGTGCTACACTCTGACCCCCTATCGCTGCAGCATGAGGACACAGGTGGTAGGATATGGAGGAGGGCGGGGAGCAGCTGCAGCGTCTCCTTTTATTTTGCGCCCCAGCAAGCAGTTTCTATTCACCGAGCAAGGGAAATGCAAGGCTGGGCTAGTATTGGGTACATCCTACAGACTCCTGACCAACTGCGTGCCCACGACCCTCCTCTCCAAAAGCCACAGGCTCCAAGGTCCCTATTTTGGGGAGGTCAGTCTCCTCCTTTCTCAAAGTCTTTCCCCCAGCATCTGCAGAACGGAGTCATTTCCCTTCACGTCCGCTCCAGTGAAAAGAGCATCAGACCTGTTGCCTAGTTACCCAGGGTCTTAAGGCGCAGCCGCCTGCTGCCTAAATACAGACGTCCGGGGTGATAAAGCCGGCTGGATGCTGCTGGACTCTTTAGGCCTCGCAAACCAAGAGCCAGCCGGGGTGGGTGGTTGTGCACAGACTGATTGGGAAGACGAGACTAATCTAGACCACGCTAGCTCGCTGCTGTCTCCTGGCGGCAGAATCTATGCTGCGGCTCCCTGGCGAACGAGGAACGTGCCTGGGTAGCACTGCGAAATGCTCCCACCATTGCAGCCCCAAATGCGATGCGGCCCGAGTCACTGGCTGTTCACAGCTCTGCAGGCTGCACCGCTGAGCCACGGTGCACTCTTTGCACCCGGAGGTGCTGCAGCCAGATTTAAGCAGCGGATGGAGCACTCAATGGCCAGTAATAATCAGAGATGGTTAAATCTGCACTCAGAGCTGAATCAAACCTTCTAGGGTGGTTGGGGGCATCAGTGTTCTGGTTCAGCCCATTGTACAGCTTTTAGATCCAAACTTCCTCAGCATTTCCCAGTGTTGCCGCCTTTTCTGATTGATCATTGAGACTCCCAGTATTTGGTGCTCTTTCTTTAAGTCCCAGTTCCTGGAAGCATGTGATTAAAAAAGAAAAATGAGCTCTGAAATTCTCACTTAAAGTTTCTAGACTTTGTGATTGCAGAGAAAGATAAACCCCACAGGCTCAAAACCCAGGAAGCAAACTGAAAATAATTTGATTTTTAAAAACAGTAAATTTGAGGAGTGGGGATGTTAAATCCAAGATCTTTAGGGGCGTATGGTGATTTCTTTAATGCAAGGGAGGAGGGGAGCTTTGGAAGGAAGGCTTGCATCAGAGTTCTTACAGGGGCCAATTTCTAGTAACATCTGCACTTTAGTTGGCTAAGGATACTTCAAATCTCATGCTTCAGGGCTTAAACAATGCTCACGGTAGTGGTCAGGAATGAACTCGCTCCTTTCCTTCCACCCTCATGTGATTGCTGAAGGTTTTCTCTGCCCACTGAGAAACATGAGGCAGTGGCATTCTGCTCTTAGCAGTGATCCAGCTAGATTGGCTGGTGGTGCAATCTGGCATGGCATAGGTAATGGTCCTGCTTGAAAAATCCCTCCCACCTCATCACGCAATAAGATACTCCGATGCTACAGAGAGATATACATAGACAGACTGACAAACTGAGCGCTCGAGGAGAAGGGAGTTGGGAGTAATGTTCAAAAAATCATTTTCTACCTTGACAAACAAGCAGCTTAAAAGCATGAACTTCACAAAGTCTCCGCTGTCCATTAGCAATTCATACCTATATGAACCAGGTGCATTTGCTTTCACTCAATTGATCTATGCAACCTGCGCCAGCAGCACAAGGAGCAGATGAAGGATTGCAGCATTAGAGAAGAAGGGGATGTGGATGCACAGACAAAGCCCTGGCTGGGATGATTTAGTTGGGGACTGGTCCTGCTTTGAGCAGGGGATTGGACTAGATGACCTCCGGAGGTCCCTTCCAACCCTGATCTTCTATGATTCTATGACTTCTTCCACCACACAACCTTGANTATTTTGGGGGCGCCTGCGCCCCCGCCGCCCGTAGCAATTTGGGGGCGGGACCTTCCGCCGCCGCTGTTGGGGGCGGGATTTCGGGGGCGGGAACTGCCGCCGCCTAGGGCGCCGGCAAAGCTGGCGCCGCTACTGCTTCCAACCCTGATCTTCTATGATTCTATGACTTCTTCCACCACACAACCTTGCTCCCTGCTTCAAAGGAATCTTCCTCAAATACCACAGGATTCGGCCACATGCAGAGAAGGCCCCTAAGCTAGCATGAAAGGGCCCGTCTACACTGCAATGTAAACCTAGGGTTGGTAGAACGCAAGTTAGCAGACCCTGGGTTTGTTAACCTAAGGCTTCAGCGTCTACACTAAATTGTAATCCCAGGTTAGGAATTATTGAACCCTGGGTTCCAGCCTAGGGCTCCAGTATCTACACTGCATTATGCGGGCCTGGGTCCAGCCACCCACATCCCAGACTTCCTAGCCCTCTCCCCAAATGTGGCTGCTCTCGCCGTTTGTTCATGGAGCAGTGAACACTCCAGGACCATCCACCAAACTTGACTGTCCAGAGGACAAAGAAAATCGGGGATTGTGGAATACTTTTGGTGGACTCCCAGAGCAGAAATCCAGTGGGGCTGCGTCTACACTGCAAAGCAAAAGGGCTTGAACCCTGGGTCCTGGCTTGAACCCCTCAACCCCCATGGGGTCCTGGGACTGTGGGTCCAAGGCCTGGGTTAGCATGATTTGCATGTGGATGGAAAGGGGGTTAAGCTTGAGCCTGAGTTCAAGCCCTGGGTTTACACTGCAGTGTAGACGTACCCTGTATGACAAAACAAATACAGTCCAAATTCTCCACCTGGAACCAGAGGAGCAAAGGCACTGAAGTCAATTGGCTTGTTCTAGTGTAAGTAAGAAGAGAACACAGCCCACGTATTTTAGCAAGAGCCACGTTCCAGTACAGTGCAGTACGGGTTTGGATTACTATAGCCAAGGGCCTGGCAGTGTTTCTCGTGCATCTGCATCGGACACAGATTCACTGCCTGGGAGTGCAACTTTGTCTGTGCAGAGTAGTGAACTGGGCTCATCAGATATAATACAGGCCAAAGGCCCATGCAGAAGACGAGCGCACGCATGAATAACGCCCACCTGCAAAGCCGCATCGCCGCATGGAGAAAACAACCAATCGCCCACACGCGCCTGCAGCTGAGACGTTTTGTGGTGCCACGGGTGATGCGTCTCCGAGTGCCACGTATGGAGAGGGTGGGTCCTCATCAACCTGCGAGTAGCTGCCCTTTAGCTCAAGTGGGAGAGCCTCAGGGAGTCAGCCCAAACAGGACCACGCATCTTGTGTCACACTCACTGCTTGGCATCTTTGAGCATTTCGACCCTAGTGTCTTTGCGTAGGTCCCCTGGCATCCACCGCTGTATGCCCTCCCCGACCTGCAGGCCAGCTCGGCCTCTGGCCAGCTCCTTTTCCATCCCGGCATTTCCCAGACATGAGCTGTGTGAAGCTGCCCTTTGGGATTAGCAGCTCGCTCTGGAGTTCTGCTTGATGTGTGTCCTGGAGCATGTGGGCTCAAGATGAAAAGCAGCCACCTGATGTGCTTTCAAAAACAGAAACAAAGGGGATATTTTTTGAAGCAGGGTCAGTTTTACCCACAATTTGTATTTTGCGGCGCAAGCACTGCCAATGCACTAGGCTATCTGCCCTCTCACATGCAGGGTTTGTAACACATGCGGTCACATTAAGACAAACATCAGTTTCCTGGAGACAACGGAGAGGCAAATCTCAACCCCCTGAGAAAGCCAGGGCTGTGAGGCTGGGGGTATATTTCCTGTTGTCAGTGCACAGAGCAATTGTGTCCATACGCTGGTCACTGCCTTCCAAAGGACCTGCTAGTTCAAGACAGGATCTGCACCAGCACAAAGATGTACTATACCTGACCCAGTCGAAGGAGGAGGTGTAAGGAGCCCCTTATATCAGACGTGCTCATTACAGCCTGCAAATCAAGCTCTGTGTTTCAGGCAGTGGGGAGCTAAAGTTGGGGGGACCGCCGTTCTGATTAGATAAATAGCAGGCTGATCTCCACCCATCTTCGGGAATGTACCTTGGGAGAGATCACCTGGAGTCTTCTGACGCAAAACCCGAAGTCTTAGATAGGCTACACCTGCCACGCATGGGCAGCTAGCATCTAAGCTGAAGAGGTGCTTAGTGCATCCCAAGGGTGCTGAGCACCCTCAACTCAGTGGCACCTTTCCAGATCAGCTCAGCAGCTCACAGGATCAGGTACCTGGGTGGCACATAGCAGTACGGCAATCTGACTCATCTGCTGCCTATTTAAAATATGCTTTGCGTTCATGCTTGTCTGTAGTATTCACATACGCACCAAAAGCTAACCACCAGGCTCCAAAGCTAGGCTCCAGAGGCCATAAAAAACACCACAGTGGCTAATGCAACTGTTAATATAAAGGTATTTTCATTATATTCCTGGTAAAATGCTCTGAAATGGGGGGACAGGGGCGGGCAGCTCACCAGCAAGTGTTAATCACGTGGAAGAATCCCAAGTAATATTTTTTTGCTGAGCCTTGACAGATAGGGCTGCGTTATCCATTGACTTTAATACGGACTGAGCAGATAAACCATGCTGAAGACACTTGGACAAGTCATGGATAGTGGAGGATTCTAAGGACTCATTTTCCCCCCTTGACATCTGTGTGAAGTGAGGGCAAAACATTCCCCAATCAGCATCGTAATGTGGGGAGAAGTGACAGAGGCGCCAGGCAGAGGAAAACTAGGTCCTACCCTTCTAAGCCATCTGGTTCGGAGGCAGGGGGCTCTTTACTTGTTCTGATCCAAACCCAGAAACTTTGTGATGCTCCATCCTAACCTCAAGCAGGCCAGGTGGGACACAGGAGGGGATTCAAAGGTTCAAAACTCAGCTGTTTGCTGAAATGGATGTTCAAAACCGCAGGGTCGGGTGTTTTGTTGATTTAGGGGGGAATGGAATAGAAGGGGCAGCACTCACCTGTCCCGCTGCCCAAGACAACTGGTTCTAAACTTTCATTAGTGAAATAGTATGAACGCTATTTCCAATGTCTCAATTAGAGATGACCCCTGGATCTTAAACCTTCCCCCCACCTCTTCTTTTTTCCTTCCCCCCCCCCCCCGACAAAAAAAGCTGGAAGGAATCAGATGTGATCCAGATAGGCCTGAATCAGAACCCCGACTCTGAACAGATTCTGAGCTGATTTTGGATCTGAATGTCCAGGCTCAAAGCTCCTTCGTGGCAGATCCAGTTCTACAAAGTGCTGGGCACACTCAACCTCCTCTAATTTCAACGGGAGCTGGGGGTCACGCAGCCCCTCCACGCCTCGATATCTTGCACCATCAAATCCAAGAAGAACCCATTGGCTGTAGGAATGTTTCCCCACACAGCAGAGGGGTTAAACACATTGCTTGGTTCTATCATAAGACTTCTGAAAGATCCCTATTAAGGCTGAAAGAGACTGAACCCAGATTGAGTTTAAGCAGATTACAGACATACTGACTGCACACAGACCTGTGAAATAAGGACAGTCCTTTCATCTCAGAGGGTCTCAGAATTCTTTAGAAACACTAACTAAGCTCCCAACAAGAGGTCGTACACAGCAACAATACGCAGCAACACTCACTATCCTGGCTGTGAAGTAGATCTAATCATTGGTTTTCTTTTCAGCCAGTAGAAAATGCTGTGACTGTGTCTTTTAATACGTGGATTCTTTGCCCTTTGTCAGCAAAACAACATCCCAGCAACATAGGGTTAACAGTCCCATCAGGAAAGCATGTTATAGTGACATAACACATTTTTTAAATGGAAGGTAAACACCAGTGGCCTACATCAGAATCATAGAATATCAGGGTTGGAAGGGCCCTCAGGAGGTATCTAGTCCAACCCCCTGCTCAAAGCAGGACCAATCCCCAACTAAATCATCCCAGCCAGGGCTTTGTCAAGCCAGGCCTTAAAAACCTCTAAGGATGGAGATTCCACCACCTCCCTAGGTAACCCATTCCAGTGCTTATCTGGCAGCCTCCCCCTGTTCTTAAGACACCGGAGCATAATGTTCTGGCCATGCCAGCGCTTCCAATGCTTCTGTCCCTTAGAAAGCACTTGGTTAAGAGCCACCCAGGAACTGTCACACACTACAGAGCAAACCACACCGCCTGCCAATCAGACACAAGCATTTTTCAGCATTCACGGCCAAGTCTCATGCTAACCCCCCACCCCCTGACTGTCATTAACCAAGAACAGTGACCCAGCAAGTCTCTTGGCTGTTAGAAGTTTGCAATAAACACAATCTGTTTGTCCTACATACCGTAGCCTCCCAGTGTGTGCTGTGGGCCATGAATACACAAAAGGATAGAGGCACGCATTAATTGATCTACGCCGGGATTGTCCAAATGGGAGTTACAGGTGCTTTTCACTAGGGCTGTCGATTAATCACAGTTAACTCACGCCGTTAACTCAAAAAAATTAATCGCGATTAATCGCACTGTTAAACAAAAGAATACTAATTGAGATTTATTAAATATGTTGGATGTTTTCCTACATTTTTATATATATTGTATTCTGTGTTGTAATTGAAATCAAAAGTGTATATTATTCTTGATTACAAATATTTGCACTGTGAAAGATAAACAAAAGAAATAGTATTTTTCAATTCACCTCATATAAGTACCATAGTGCAATCTCTGTGTGGTGAAAGTGCAACTTACAAATGTAGCCTTTTTTTGTTACATAAATGCACTCAAAACTGAAACAATGTAAAACTTCAGAGCCTACAAGTCCACTCAGTCCTACTTCTTGCTCAGCCAATCGCTAAGGCAAACAAGTCTGTTTACATTTACAGGAGATAATGCTGCCTCCTTCTTATTTACAATGTCACCAGAAAGTGAGAACAGGCATTTGCAGGGCACATTTGTAGCCGGCACTGCAAGGTATTTACGTGCCAGATATGCCAAACATTCGTATGCCCCTTCATGCTTCGGCCACCATTCCAGAGGACATGTTTCCATGCTGATGACGCTCGTTAAAAAAAATAATGCGTTAATTAAATTTGTGACTGAACTCCTTGGGGGAGAATGGTATGTCTCCTGCTCTGTTTTACCCACATTCTGCCGTATATTTCATGTTATAGCAGTCTGGGATGATGAGCCAGCACACGTTGTTCATGTTAAGAAAGAACATTTTCACTGCAGATCGGACAAAACACAAAGAGGGTATCAATGTGAGATTTCGAAAGATAGTTACAGCACTCAACCCAAGGTTTAAGAATCTGAAGTGCCTGCCAAAATCTGAGAGGGATGAGATGTGGAGCATGCTTTCAAAAGTCTTAAAAGCGCAACACTCCGATGAGGAAACTACAGAACCTGAACCACCAAAAAAGAAAATCAACCTTCTGCTGGTGGCATCTGACTCAGATGATGAAAATGAACATGCCTCGGTCTGCACTACTTTGTCATTATCGAGTAGAACCCATCATCAGCATGGACGTATGTCCACTGGAATGGTGATTGCAGCATGAAGGGACATATGACTCTTTAGCGCATGTGGCACATAAATATCTTGTGACACCGGATATAACAGTGCCATGAGAACGCCTATTCTCACTTTCAGGTGACATGTAAACAAGAAGTGGGCAGCATTATCTCCTGCAAATGTAAACAAACTTGTTCGTCTGAGTGATTGGCTGAACAAGAAGTAGGACTGACTGGACTTGCAGGCTCTAAAGTTTTACATTGTTTTATTTTTGAATGCAGTTATTTTCTGTAAATAATTCTACATTTGTAAGTTCAACTTTCATGATAAAGAGATTGCACAACAGTACTTGTATTAATTAGGTGAATTGAAAAATACTATTTTTTTTTTGTTTTTTTTACAGTACAAATACTTGTAAACAAAAATAAATATAAAGTGAGCACTGTACGCTTTGCATTCTGTGTTGTAATTGAAATCAGTATATTCGAAAATGTAGAAAACATCCAAATATTTAAATATATGGTATTTTATTATTAACAGTGTGATTAATCACGATTAATTTTTTAATCGCTTGACAGCCCTACTTTTCACATTAATTTGGGGGCCTGCCATATTCTTTAATTGCTCGACTTTATATACCAACAGGGGCAGGCTCAGACAGTTCTTCCCTTTTATTATTTTTTATTTGTATTACAGTAGCACCAAAAGGTCCCATCAGGGCCACATTGTTCTAGGTACTGTATAGATCAGGGGTGGGCAAACTTTTTGGCCTGAGGGCCACATCTGGGTATGGAAATTGTATGGCAGGCCATGAATGCTCACGAAATTGGAGACTGGGGTGCAGGAGGGGGTGAGAGCTCCAGCTGGGGGTGCGGGCTCTGGGGTGGGGCTGGGCAGGAGGGGTTGGGGATGCAGGAGGGTTCTCCGGGCTGGGACCGAGGAGTTCGGAGGGCAGGAGAGTGATCAGGACTGGGGCAGGGGGTTGGGGCGTAGGAGGAGTCAGGGGTGCAGGCTCCGGGCAGTGCTTACCTCAAGCAGCTCCCGGACTCAGCGGCATGTCCCCCCTCTTGCCCCATCCGCAGGCATCGCCCCTGCAACTCCCATTGGCCGTGGTTCATGGCCAATGGGAGCTACGGGGGCGGTGCTTGAGGCAGGGGCAGCATGTGGAGCCCCCTGGCTGCCCCTACACGTAGGAGCTGGTTGCGGGAGCTGCGCGGAGCGGGGCAAGCCCTCAACACTGCTCCCTGGCTGGAGCGCCGGAGCGGGGCAAGCCCCGGACCCTGCGTCCTGGCGGGAACTTGAGGGCCAGATTAAAACGTCTGAAGGGCTGGATGCGGCCCTCGGACCGTCGTTTGCCCACCCCTGGTCTAGACACAGTGAGAGACAATCACTTCCCCAAAGAGCACATTACACACTGTAAACGCAGCCAGAAACATAAATAAGAGGTGCCCAGTTGTCATGGCACACTTACCCACCACCTATACACACCTGCCAACCTCTGGGTCCCATCCTGCACATCCCTCTGTGACTCCCGTTGTGTGTCTTCCCCAGAGGTTTTGAGAAGAGCCACAGTCAGGACAAGAACTCCCCACCCCGCTTAAGAGTTCCCTGGCACATGCCGTTGCATAGCAGGTAGACATAGCAGTGTTTGCAGTGCCCACAGCTTTGCCTCTTACCTACTTCATCCCATAGGTCCTGGCCTCTTCTGTGGATAAAGTAATTGCTGCCTATTTGTCTCAGCCAATATCTTTAATTATTTGGATCAATTATTCATGCCATGGCATGGATGTTAAAAAAAAAAAGTCACCTCTTAAAAGGAGGCCGAGTACAACCACGTCTAGACCTAAAACTACGCAGCTGCCTGATGCTGTTTGGCTGCGTCTCATCGGCCAGTCAGACACTTTGTGGGCAAGCCCGAGGAGCTGCCTTACGTTTTAAGTACCCTGGCGCATGAAGTCGGTGGGGCAAATTCAGCCGTGGAGTAAAATCCACTCAAGCCACTGCAGCTGCACCTGCTAACAGCCAGCTCTGAGTTTAACCCAATGCGTGAAATGCAAGCGGCATAAAGAATTTGGCCCTGGTGGGGAGTGGCTGACAGGCATTGCCATCAAGTTCCTGTCTTGGTGGCTTGTTGGAGGTGATTGGGGTTCATTTCAGGGCGGTTGCCAGTGGATAAGTGGTCCCGTCCCCAAGATTGCAATTGCTCCCCTAGTAGGCAGTCTGAGCGGAGGGTTGAGCCATGCAGAATGGACTGCCCCCTTGCAGGGGTTAGAAGTCGGGAATATTGGCAGGGTAGCATGGGAGAAGCTTGCAATGCCACGGGGCTCAAGCCATGCATATTCTGTGGATAACCATAGTGGGGGACTTCAGCGGCCTCCAGCATAGCAGTCAATCTGATATTGTATCCTCAGTCCATCCAATACGCGGCCGAGGAATATTTGCTCACTGGTGGCCGGATGGTTGGTATTAAATAGGGACAGGAATTCCACAAATGGGTTGGATCTTTCTGGATCCTAGATGGCTCTGGCAGAACCAGGAGCTTTCAGAGGTTGCTACTGCAGGGAACATGTTTCTAACACAAGGCACCAATGTTTGTAACACTATTGCAGTTATTGGTGAGGAATGAAAGGTTAAGAACATAAGAACATAAGAATGGCCATACTGGGTCAGACCAAAGATCCATCCAGCCCAGTATCCTGTCTTCCAACAGTGACCAATGCCAGGTGCCCCAGAGGGAGTGAACCTAACAGGTAATGATCAAGTGATCTCTCTCCTGCCGTCCATCTCCACCCTCTGACAAACAGAGGCTAGGCTGTAATCCCCTGGAGGGCTGGAGATGCTTGAGGGGCTCATTCATGTTACCAGATCACCTGCACGGAGTCACGGTGGTCTCATGCCAGCCCCAAATTTTGCTCCTAGGAAAATGCACCTTGAAAATTGCATCCTTTCCATTTTTGCATGCAAACCAAGATCACTTGGCATTTTGCTAGTGCAAACAGATGTGCAATTTTGCAGGCAGAACATGTGAGGCAATAGCCGATTAGTTGTTGTCCTTTATGCATAGTTTTAAGAGGCTTCCACTGTTTCCTGACAAGGTTACGCAGACGGTGCAATGGGTTTGCAAGAAGGAAAGCTGTTTCATCTAGAAATAATTGAAAAGGAGCGATAGAAAACTGTTTGCCAGTTGAGTTTGGATTAGAGACTGGCTCAAACGAGATCAGTGCACCCCCAACGTGCAGGAGTCTTTGGATCAAGGATATTAGTTTGGAGAGACATGTTTTCCTATGTACCTACATGTTTTCTTATTTCTCCAATTTTCCTCTACTGGTTGCTTTGCATGCACCAGCCCTAGAGGAGGCTATTTAGGGCTCTTATGAACACACTGTTGCACATGCAGCTGCTACAAGGTTATTCCAAAAATGGATTGCAGAGTACATCTGAATTCCAGATACAAGAGGCCACCATGCAATGCCCTGATTCCAGAAACGGGTACATATACTTGGGCTCAAAGAAGACGGAGTGGCTGGCGGTGTTTCCGGTTTCATTACAAGGAAGGCAGCGCACTTCACAGCCGCCATCGTGGGCTGTTCTAGCTGAACCCGAATAACTGAAGAGGAAGCTTGACATCGCCCTGAGCAACATTTTGCTCCACTCTTTGGCCACCGCAGACCATGAAGGCTACGGTTAAACTGATGAGCGGCGGAAAGGGAAGGCTTCATTCCGTGTGTTAATAGTGGCATAACTGGGGCGCTGTTGAGGCAGATCCCATGGCGCCCATCTCTCCCATGCAGCATCAGCCGGCCACAGTAGGGCAGGTGTTCACAACTACCACTAAGGAAGTCATGGCTTGTGGTGGGACACCTGCACCAGAGGCAATGCATCGCAATGGACATTTCGCTCCCCTCTCCTGCAGCCTGGGTGGCTCAGCCATCTACTGAAGCAACCTTAGCCGTGGTAACCGAAATTGTACTTCCAATGATTGCACACATCTGAATTTGTGCAAGCAGAACAGAGTATAGTGCCTAGGCACAACCAATATCGGGGTGCAGAACTGTGCATGCAATTACTCTAAGCTGTGTGTATGAAACAGCTGCGTGGGCACGTTGTCCTGGCACATTCAGCTGGCAATCTTTCTAAGTCTGGGCCTACCTGTATTCAGGGCTTGGCCCGGATCCTGCCTTACGCTGTGGCCCCCAGTGCCAAGCATCCCTAAATTGGGCATGGCCAGCCACAGGATGATGTCCCCTCCATAGGGAAATCCTCTGATGGCATGAAACCAGCTTAGTGACTCAAATGACACAACCATCAATGCTGCAGCCGGGGGAGTGGGGAGAAGTGTTCCATATACACTGCTGATGTTACAGCCCATTGGGACCAAAAAGCTCTTGGCATATTTTAGAGAAGACTGAAGGCTGCTCTAATTTACACCCATGGAGTGGAGCAGGGAGTGGCCACCCCAGGATTGGGGAAGCACAGTCGTACACCCGTCCTGAGCCGGGCTTTGCACTCCACAGCCAAGGATCTGAACCTGTATGTTTATTCCATTAAATCTTCCCCGGCACATGGGCTCAGCTAATATTTTCCACAAGCAGATGGATTTCAACCGAGAGCACAATCCAGCAATTATTTTCCAATCCAATTTTAACGCGGAAAAGCCACGGGTGCAGAATTACACTTATCCACATAGCCTTCTCCTGCAAGGGGTTGTGTACTTGATAAATATTGGATTTAATCAGACAAAGTGTGTATCATAAGGTATGGGTTGCTGCACACACCCGCCTTGTGGTATGCTCCCGCCATGCTAACCCTGCTGTTTGTCATTGAAATGGGTGCCCTTTGCAATCAATAGCACGGGAATCTTTCTGGGGAGGACCCAGCCAAGGACCATTTGACAGAAGGGGTATTTAATCCCACAGTGCATAAACCACGCAGGGTAGCATTTGCATGTCTGTGATGCGTGCATCTCAGGGCTGGTCGAAAATGGTATTTTTCATAAAATATTTCAAAAGAATGTTTTTAATACATTTTCCCCCAAATGTGCATGGATTTCCCCCCCACTTCATTTTGACGAAAAATAAAATTCACGGGGTTTGTGGTTTGTCTTTCCCCAGCTTCTTTATCTCAATTTTTCGGCTTCCTTCACATCAGAAAAGGGAAGGACTCCCCCTCCCCTCCGCCCAAAAAACCACGTTATTTTTTGGGTTTTGATGAAAAAAACAAGACATTTTGAATGACAAAAAAGGTTTCAAATCATTCAAAAAGCCATTTGGGGGTCAAAGAATTCCAGTCCCTGGGTACCAGCTGCGTCAGGTACTGTACCAGCTGCACTGGCAGTGGAGAAGAGAACTTTCTGCTAAAAGCACGCGGACGCAGCTTGAGCAGGAACGCTTTCCCCTTTAGCTGTGGTCGCAACATGATCTCTCTCTCACACACCCCGCCGTGTAATTTACGGCAGCAAAAGTCTTAGGGGAATCCTGGGGTGTTTTACGTGCCTTGTCCACAAACAAGGATAAGGATCTACTACTGCTACCATCTAATGGAATTGTTCCTTTAACTCACCTCTGAGATCTTCCACAACTAAAGCACAAGGCCCTACCATCTGACAGGGGGGCTGGAACAATTTTATAGTGGGGGTGCTGAGAGCCATTAAACCAAGCTGTAAACCCTGTATGGGATGGAAACCGCTTCAAGCCAGGGGGTGCTGCAGCACCCGTGTTCCAGCACCTTTGCCCTTTGAACAGAAAGAGCAGCTCTTAGCTCTGTATTAGTAGCAGGCTGCTATAGTCACGGGGAACCTCTAGAGGGAGACATAATCACACGACACGTGCAAGTGTGGGATTTGAGCGGTCGCGCGCTGGCACAGGCAAAAATGTCACAAACGGCATTTCGAACATCTCTTTGAAAATGTGTCTCTGCGCAAGGTCTGCTTGCAGGTTAGGATTATGGTGCTATCAAGGCTTATTCCCCACTCTGGCACTTCGAGTGCAGAAGGTGGGGGCCCGCAAGGATTCTAAAAAATTAATACTGGCCACTTCAGGCTTGTATTAAACTCCCAAGGTTACAGCTTCTTTCTGACCTTGGATGGGTAGATGTTGCCACCACCCAAGTGCAAAAATCCCCTTTTTGGAACCCAGGAAGGCGCACTTGGGAATTCCTCCCTGTGGGGTACCCAGGCCTGGAATATATATATATATATATGGAGATATACCTATCTCCTAGAGCTGGAAGGGACCCCGAAGGGTCATCGAGTCCAGCCCCCTGCCTTCACTAGCAGGACCAATTTTTGCCCCAGATCCCTAAGTGGCCCCCTCAAGGATTGAACTCACAACCCTGGGTTTAGCAGGCCAATGCTCAAACCACTGAGCTATCCCTCCCCCCTATCACCCTCAAGCCCTTTCACCCCCCCTCCCACCAGGGAAGAGCTGAGAAAGAAAACAAAGGAAATCAGCCACCAGCTAATGAAACAACATGTGCACAAACCTCTTTGACACCAAAAATCCAATCCTGTTCTTAAAAAAGGTATATTTTATTAAAAACAAAAAGAAAGAAAATACACCTGGAACGTAGGCTATTCCTAGATTTAAAAAGAGCCAATATAATAATTAAGCATCAAGAATGATTTTCTTGAGGTCCAGCTTAATGGTTACAAGCAAAACAAAAGCATTTGGGGTTAGCACAGAGGAGTCCACAAGCCAATAAGAAATAAGCAGCGATAAACCTAATCGCGTCTTTCTAGACATTTGCTGGTCTACTTACATATTTGGGGTTTCAAATGAGTAGCTTTTAGGTATGATCTCATGATTTCCATACCTGACAAAAAGCTTTTTACAGCAGAGTCCCAGCCCTGTCTCTGCTCTGTCCCCTCTCTCTGGAGAACAGACAGACAGACAAAGGGGAAGTTTTTTCCCCAATTTTAAAAAGTTCTAGCCTTTCCATTGGCTCTTTTGGTCAGGTGCCCACTCCCTTCCTGTCACCTATGCAAGGAGACTTTTTAACCCTTTACAGGTAAAGCAAGTAGAGAACAACTACCAAGAGGGATTCTATAGCTAATTGGCTGGCTGAGTGTCCACAAAAGGGAGATACCCACCCAGCGGCGTATTATCGCCTAGGCCGACAAGGCCTAGGCCTAGGGCGGCAAATTTGAGCACCCCCGGAGAAGTTCCCCTGCTCCAGCTGCCTCCTCCGCGAGCGCCGCCGCTTCCTGTTTCTCTCTCCTCCCTCCCAGCGCTTGCGCCGCGAAACAGCTGTTTCGCTGGGCAGGGAGGGAGGGGAGAGAAACAGGAAGCGGCGGCGCGCTCGCGGAGGAGGCAGCTGGAGCAGGGGAACTTCTCCGCAGCTGTTTCGCTGGTCAGAGAGGGAGGGGGGAGGAGGGGGAACGCGGCGTGCTGGGGAAGAGGCGGGGCTGGGGCGGGGATTTGGGGAAGGGATCCAATAGGGGCATGGAGGGGGCGGAATTAGGGCGGGACTTTGGGGAAGGGGTGGAGTCGGGGAGGGGCCAGGGGCGGCAATTATTTCCGGGCCTAGGGGCGGCAAAATTATTAATCCGCCCCTGTACCCACCCTCTCATTTATCACAGGTGCCTTGCTAGAAGTCTGCTGGGCAGTTTGAATAGGAGTCTGTGCACTCCAGTTACCTACAGAGCACCCATCACAGTGGTATCTGAACACCGTAAGCTCTTTCCAGGCTGCAGCTAAGTTGTCCTCGCCAAATTTCTTGCTTTCACAAGCACTCAGCGTCTACCACATTCGCCCCCCCCAAAATTAGCAGCAGCGGCGAAGTTTTGCAGCTGGGAAGCACGTGCGCATTGTGGTGAGAAAACAGAATGCACAAAGAGGCCATCGTCACAGTCTGTTCAGGGTCAAGTCATGCAAATCAATAGGCTGCCATGCATGCTAAATTAAAATGAATATACAGGAGGCGGGTGAAATCATCAGTCAGACAATGAAATTGTTTGATGCTGCATGGAAGTCTATGGGCAGTGCATTAAAAACTGCCCATTGGGAGCAGTCTGCTTTTGCAAGGATGCCTTTGTGCATGAAACTGCTCTGGCATATGGTCCTTTGGAAAATAATGCTGGCAGGCAGACATCATACTGAGTGTCTGATTCGAGAGAGCAGAGCTGCCCGATGGGGAAGGGTCACGTTTTTTACAGACACACAGAGAAGAAGAGCAATCTAAGGATGGGGGCGGGTGGAATACAGACAGTGATGGACTAAAGAGCTACTCCTCCCATGAGAAAAGGGGAGCTCTCTTAAAGGGGCAGCGTTGCTCACTCCGGATATGTCTATACAGCAAAAACAAACCCACAATCGTGAGTCTCAGAGCCCGGCTCAACTGACTGGGACTTGCGTTGCAGGGGTCAAAATAGCAGTGTAATGTTCAGGCTTGGGCAGTAGCCTGGACTCTGAGACACTCCCCCCTTCACTGGCTTTCAAAGCCTGGGCTCCAGCCCAAACCCAAATGACTCCACCTTAATTAAACAGCCCCTTAGCCCAAGCCCTGCAGGCCAGAGTCAGCTGAGCCACGGCCAGCAGAGGGTTTTTAATTACACTGTAGACATACCTGCATCCCAGGAAAAATGCACTTTGCAGAACTTACAGAGAAGCTCTTTGGTTTCAGCACAGGGCAATGAAGGGAGAAGACTGGGGACCAACTGGCTAAGCAGCAGTTCTGCAGAAAAGGACCTGGGGATTACAGTGGACGAAAAGCTGGATATGAGTCAGCAGTGTGCCCTTGTTGCCAAGAAGACCAACGGCATATTGGGCTGTATTAGTAGGAGCATTGCCAGCAGATCGAGGGAAGTGATTATTCCCCTCTATTCGGCACTGGTGAGGCCACACCTGGAGTATTGTCCAGTTTTGGTCCCCCCACTACAGAAGGGATGTGGACAAATTGGAGAGAGTCCAGCGGAGGGCAACGAAAATAATTAGGGTGCTGGGGCACATGACTTACGAGGAGAGGCTGAGGGAACTGGGCTTATTTAGTCTGCAGAAGAGAAGAGTGAGGGGGGATTTGATAGTAGCCTTCAACTACCTGAAGGGGGGTTCCAAAGAGGATGGAGCTCAGCTGTTCTCAGTGGTGGCAGATGACAGAACAAGAAGCAATGGTCTCAAGTTGCAGTGGGGGAGGTCTAGGTTGGATATTAGGAAACACTATTTCACTAGGAGGGTGGTGAAGCACTGGAATGGGTTCCCTAGGGAGGTGGTAGAATCTCCATCCTTAGAGGTTTTTAAGGCCCGGCTTGACAAAGCCCTGGCTGGGATGATTTAGTTGGAGATTGGTCCTGCTTTGAGCAGGGGGTTGGCGAGCGAAGATCACTCAAAAGTTAGCAAATGGCCCCTTGTGTGTATACAGGAGGGTCTCCTGGATAAAGCAGTTGAATGCTCTCTTAGAGAATTGAATTCCATCCCTGATTAGACAGAGTTTCCCAAGCACTGCTGTTATTAATAATATTTCTAGAGCTATTAGCTACGCATGGTTCTTTGAGACCAGTAAACAGTGCCACCTGCAGAGACTGTATCATCTAGGACACAGGTCAGGGAAGGGTGTGAATATGGGATAGATGCCGCATGATATCCTCTACTGCTGGAGAAGCTCATGAAGGCTGTTCCCACAAAAGGCTGGAAGCATGAGTCACACGGCTGTCACCGCTAAACCAGGCTGCTTCGCACAGTGACGGCAATTGCTCCCTCTAAACAGCATGTCAGACAGCGTGAGTAGGTTTTGTCATGCAAAACTGATCCGTGCCATCTTTCCTTTGATTGGGATGGATTCGTGGATGGCAACCTTCTGGGACGTGGGGGTTACCTGTGTCAAATCCTCACTGAATGCAGACGCAGATTCAGAAACGCCCACACGCACCTCCCAAATGCATATTCAAGACTGTTTTTACAGCAGTGATTTCAAAACATAACATGTGTGGGGGGGGGAACCAAATCAGGAGGCACTGCATGGCTCAGTGGACTGAAAAAGGGTGGCGTGACATTTTGTAAACACCCATCGCCAGATGCCGCCTTTGTTAGGCTCCTGCAGATGCCTTTGAAGTTGCTGTAACCGGGACAGAGAATTTGGCCCACACTATTAGATCTGTGTCCCATGCTCTATTGAGTCAGCAGCTGACTCCATAATTCAGTCTATACTCCTTTCTCTAGCACCTTAACAATATCCTGGGCCTCAGCCCTCTGCTTGACCTCCCTAGGGAAATTGCTCTTCTGGCATGAACCATCGGGCGATTCTGAAGCTGCTGCTGGTAGCACAGCCAGGTTTCAAAGTGGATTAACCGCATGCCCAAATCGGAGAGGGGAACCAATAAATACAATTCAGCAGAACATCAATCACACTGCATTCTCAATGTCCCTTTGCTCTGAGCGGGCCGGCCTGCATCCAAACTGCTCTTGTTTCACTTGTCTCATTTTTTCAACCTAGCTATGGAAACCTTCGTGCAGTCACATGGGAAACTGGCAGAAATCCTGGCGTCCTGGGCAGGATGCTATCTCCGTCCACCCGATGAGTTAAATAGCTCCCAACAATCCTTGGGCAGAAGTCAGCCTTTACCTATTTGCTTTTGCATTGGACTTTAACTTGAAAGTTCTCAGGCCGTGGCCTGCTCTGAGGTTGTGCCAACATAACCGAATGCATTTCCAAGTTGATCTATTTATGCCGGAGCAAATTAGCCATCTGCTCGGGCCTAATTTTAAAGGCCGACCTAAACCCAAGCTGAGCACAGCCAATCTGACCCGAGAGCATTGAGTTGTTTTCAGAACCGACCCAACCTGAACCGGATGCTTCTCCCCGAACCTGTGTCAATGCCACTATCAAGGCCTGGTGGGGACTTCCGTCTATGCACGCCACTTTCCCGCAATCTGAGAGCCTAAGAGTGGCCATACAGTGGTCCATCTAGCTCAGCATCCTGTCTTCTGACAGCAGCCGGTGCTAGATGCGCCAGAGGGAATGAACAGAACAGAGCAATTTATGGAGTGATCCAGCCCGGGGGCATCCAGTCCCCGCTTCTGGCAGTCAGAGGTTGAGGGACCCCCAGAGCATGGGGTTGTGTCCCTGTCTCTGGCTGCTCCTATCCTTGGGGTTGGCATTGCGGCAAGGGCTAGCAGGAGTGGGGCATGGAGCTGCTGCTGCACTGACCCCACGGTTGGGAGGGGGTGATCAGAGAGGACCTGTGTCATAAACATACAGCTACGGGTAGCATAAAATCCCCCCTTACCTGTAAAGGGTTAAGAAGCTCAGATAACCTGGTTGGCACCTGACCAGAAGGACCAATGGGGAAAGAAAATACTTTCAAATCTGGGGGGGGGAGGGGAAGGCTTTTTTTGTGCTGTGTGGGTGTTCTCGCCGGAAAAAAAGGGAGAGACCAAGCAAGTAATCCAGCTCCCACTGAAATGATACATCTAATATTACAGAAATAGTAAGTAATAGCAAGGAAATGGGTTAGAGTATCTTTTGTTTTAGCTTGTGAATTTTCCCTGTGCTAACAGGAAGGTTTATTCCTGGGGTTTTTTGTAACTTTAAAGTTTTGCCTAGAGGGGAAATCCTCTGTGTTTTGAATCTTTTGTTACCCTGTAAAGTTATCTTCCATCCCGATTTTACAGAGGTGATTCTTTTATATTTAAATAAATTCTTCTTTTAAGAACCTGATTGATTTTTCATTGTTCTTAAGATCGAAAGGTTTGGGTCTGTGTTCACCTGTACCAATTGGTGAGGATATTATTCTCAAGCCTTTCCCAGGAAAGGGGGTGTAGGGCTTGGGGGAATATTTTGGGGGAATAGGACTCCAAGTGGTCCTTTCCCTGATTCTTTGTCTAAATCACTTGGTGGTGGCAGCATACTGTTCAAGGACAAGGTGGAATTTGTGCCTTGGAAAAGTTTTTAACCTAAGCTGGTAAAAATAAGCCTAGGGGGTCTTTCATGCGGGTCTTCACATCTGTACCCCAGAGTTCAGAGTGGGAAAGGAACCCTGACAACCCGACTTGGGTTGTTTCCAGACCTGACCCAAGTCCAACACTTGTCATAGGTTTGGGTCAGGTTGCAAGACTCTGGTGCAAACCCCTGCTGTGAACACCCTTAAGCTAGTTTAAAGATTACTTTAAAAAAAATCAGGATAGCTCAATTTGGAAATTTACTGATTCAGTCTAAAACGATTTGTGAGGCTCAAACTGGTTTAACGGGATCTATATTAAGAAGTTTGCACCAGAGTAACTAGTTCAATTGCAAATTGATTCTGTTACACCAATGCAGTTTTTCTAATATAGACAAGTTTGCAGTGGTTTTCATTCAGCTGCTATATAAACCTGCATGACAGAGGATGGATCATTCAATAATTGCCCTGTTCTGTTCCTCTGAAGCACCTGAAACTGGCCACTTTCAGAGACAGGATACTGGGCTAGATGGACCATTGATTTGACCCAGTATGGCTGTTCTTATGTTCTTAATGTACCTGTTGATCAAATAAGAGCATAAATAGGTTTGGAAGGATTAGATTCTTATCGGTAAAGGTCAGTACACGTAGATTTCACCAGACGCACACAAAAACTATTTCCATGATAATCGAAATTTACAGATAGGCAAAAAGTAAGAAAAATGCTGCTTGAGAACTGGGAGTTTGAAAGGACATTTACTGTGTATATTTTGACATGTGATGTTGACAATTTGTGTGTTAATACTTATAAAGCTTTAACTTTTTTGAGTCTCAATGTCTATTGTCATTATATAATTATTGCCTGACCTCCCAAGAATTTACCGCAACTGTGAAAACTTAGATGAAAAAAATATTTCAAATTAAACTTTGATATTATCTGCCAAAATTATAAAAAATAAAAAACTGAATTCTGCCAGGCTTAAGCATAAACTAACAATTGCTAGTTCTAGTGTTGCCAACTCTCACAACATATTTCTTAAAGCCCCAGCTCCTGGAAGCAAGAGATCACATGAGAATCTCAAGTTTTCATTTTAAAAATAAGTTTCTAGGGCTCCTGGTTGCAGAGAAAGGCTTGAAAATTTTAAACGAGTGCAACTGAAAGGCTCTGAAACCAGAAAGCAAACAAAAAAAGCCCAGGTTTATTGCTTTAAATAAATCACGATTTTATAAGCCTGATTGCTTGAATGCTTGAGGCTGACAATACTGTAATTCAGAGATGCAAAGTGTGTCCCAGCCCCCAGTAGCGGCTCCAGCTCTTCCGGCGCCCTAGGCGGCGGAAGGTCCCGCCCCCGAAATGCCGCCCCCAACAGCGGCGGTGGAAGGTCCCACCCCCAAAATTGAACTGACGGACGGGGCGCCGGCGCCCCCAAAATAGCAGTGCCCTAGGCGACCGCCTACGTCACCTAATGGGTTGCGCCGGCCCTGCCAGCCCCTATTGATACCGAATGGAAAGCTCAAGAAATCTAATGCTGTGGAATGATCTTCCCTGCGTTCCAGGCCAGCTCATTGGAACAACAAAGAAACGGCCCTCACTGTATCCAACTCCAGGATTTTCATAAGATCTAGTGCATGCTGGAGCCTAAGATAGATCATTTTGGGAGCTTTGTTAGTGAACTCTTAACCGTGCTAGTTGTATCCAATGAACCTGTTTGTTAATACTGAATCTTAAGTTATTAATTAAAGGCTCTCAATGAAGGATATGAATTCCCAAGATGCCTGGCAGACAACCCCATCCATCAACAAAAATGATTAGGGGTATGGAATGGCTTCTGTATGAGGAGAGATTACTAAGACTGGGACTTTTCAGCTTGGGAAAGAGACAACTAAGGGGGGGATATGACTGAAGTCTATAAAATCATGACGGGTGTGGAGAAAGTAAATAAGGAAGTGTTATTTACTCCTTCTCATAACACAAGAACTAGGGGTCACCAAATGAAATTAATAGGCAGCAGGTTTAAAACAAACAAAAGGAAGTATTTCTTCACACAACACACAGTCAACCTGTGGAACCCCTTTCCAGAGGATGCTGTGAAGGACAAGACTATAACAGGGTTCAAAAAAGAGCTAGATAAATTCATGGAGGATAGGTCCATCAATGGCTATTAGCCAGGATGGGCAGGGATGGTGTCCCTAGCCTCTGTTTGCCAGAAGCTGGGAATGAGCGACAGGGGATGGATCACTTGATGATGACCTGTTCTGTTCATTCCCTCTGGGGCCCCTGGCATTGGCCACTGTCGGAAGACAGGACCCTGAGCTAGATGGACCTTTGGTCTGACCCAGGATGGCCGTTCTTATGTTCTTTCAAGCAAGATGCAAAACTCAGGCCCTGACTCAGCCCAGGAACATTTTTTTGCCAGAGGGGATGATCCTAGAACAAGTGCCCTGGCCAAGTTCCAACTTAGCTGTGTGATCAGTGGAGCCTGCCCCATTTCTAAATGAATTAAATCAACCTTCTCCCACCCCCTCAATTCCATACATCCCCAAGCACCATGGGATTTAAAATCTGCATGAAAATTCTGCAGCTTGCCATGTCCAGTAATTACATTTGACCTGCATACGTTGACCAGATTGTTTCAACTATATGAGGCATTCTACATCACTGCGTGTCCAGAACAGTTTGCCTTTTAACAATGAGGCTTCCTTATGGCAGGCGCTGTGTTATCCTCTCTTTTGAAAGCACCGAGCACATTTTGGGCGTGGCCACAACAAAAATAAAGTATAAATAATCATAATAAATGACATTGCTATGTGCTGTTAAATACTGTCATGTCCCACCCCAGAGGCGGCTGTATTTCAGAGGTGGGTGCAGTGATTCTTAGCTGTTTCACCGGTAATTCTGTCAAACACCTGGCACATCTCTGGTTTGCTAAGTACCAACAATGTTTGCTAAACACAGACAATCCAGACAGTCCCTGCCCTGGAGAGCTTGATGTTGCATAGATCAATAAACCAGAAAGCCACGTGAGTGGTTGTCTCTGATTTATATTGTCAGTGCTGTGGTGAAGCAAAAAGAGACAGAGCAAAATAGCTCAGACATGGTAAATGTCTTAAAGCGTAAACATTTAAGCAGCAAAACTGTGCTCCTGTCTAGCGACTCTACGAAAAGACCTGATTCTCCAGCTTTACCCCGTATAACTTCACTGACGTCAGCGGAGCGGCACCTGATTTACAGCAAAGCGGAAGCAGATTCAGACCATTAGCTCATGTAACAAGGCCATTATTTTGTACATAACAGGGAAGGCTAAGCTAAGGAATTACATTTTATTTTCCATTTTAGTGGGCCATTAGCTAGCATGAGTGGTCACCGCATTTAGACAGCGTTCCAGCATTCTGGAGCCATATTATATGGCTAAAGTTGGAAGATTTCCATGGCATCTCTTTCCTCTGCTGTATATTCAAATACAATAGGCCTGATTCTCCACTGTCTTGCACCTTGTGTAAATACTTACACCTGTGCAGAGTGGCAGTAAAACTTGTCTCCCTCCCGTAAAGCACAAACTCTTCCAAAGAGAGCTGAGTGAAAAGATTGGGGGCGGGGAGGGATTAGTGATTTTTCACCTAAATTTCCAATTAAAAAAAATCCAACCAGCTTCAGAGTGTGTGTGTGTGTGTGTGTGTGTGCGCGTGAGAGAAAAATCAAGATAATTTCCTCTAATACCCCCATCTACTCCCCCACACTGAAATTCAAAACATTTCTACCCACCCCACCTACCGCATCCTTCCTCCTCACCCACGGGAAACGCAGAGATTTGTCTGTTTACGATTTCTGGGAGTCCACAAAGTTTCCTAAAACCAACACAACACATAGCACAACCCACAGCACACTGCTCCCTAAGACTTCGGCTCTCACCGAATGTCAAACTCTAACCGGAGCTGGCATTGTATTGACACTGCAGTGTTTAATAAGCTATCATCAAAACCAGGCTGCCAGAAGCCATTCCAGGATTTGGGGAGAAAAGTATTTAATTCGCCTTCCTCGCTTTTCTTCTTAGATGGCTGATGTCTTAATGAGGTTGCTTTCACTGAAGCTGCATGGAGGGGGAAAAAAACACCTTATTTTGCTGATGAAAAGCTAAAAGGATGACAAGTTCCATAGCAGAACATTTCATTGAGAACAGAAAGACGGCTTGTGGGGATGAGAAGCAGACATGCCAGGAAGGAATGAAGACCGAAGCAGGTAAAAGGTTGGAGTTAAGCAAGAGCTAACATGACTCATGAAAATTAAAATAATGTAAGGAGCGGAGGACTCCTGAGAATTTAGTACCACTCACAGTTCAATTGCAGTAATAATGGACCAGCTGAAAAAGTGGCTCAGTATATGTTCGGATTATGCCAACAGCACACGGGATTGATTTTCAGGACCATAATGCAGGAAATATAAATTATACAGAACCAGTTGGAAAACAGAGTTCCACAGAAAATTCCAACAGTTCCCCTCCTCCCCCCTCCCTCCGAATTGAAACAAAAAGCCAAACTATCAAAATTTCCCATGGACTAAGAGTTCCAAAAAAATTTCAATTTGGGACTATCAAATAGTATCACTTCGATAATGTTGAAACCGTCCATTTCGATAACACAAACACACTTCATTGAGATAACGTTGAAACATCATGAAATAAAATAGATATTGGAATTAATAATGTAATATTCTATAAACATCAAAACCAAAATGAATCTAAATGTTTCACCACTATCAAAACGAGTTGTTTTGACTTTTTCCCCCACCAAATTTTGTCAAAGTGGACACACGCCCACAGAACATTTTGATTTTGACGCAACTGAATTTTCCGATGGAAAACTGTTGTGTTGAGGTAAGTACCGCCCGGAGCCTTGTCCCCCTGACCCCCTCCCACGCCGCCAACCCCTTGCCCCAGCCCTGATCCCCCTCCCGCCCTTCGAACCCCTCAGTCCCAGCCCGGAGCACCCTCCTGAAATCCCAACCCCTCATCCCCAGCCCCACCCCAGAGCCCCCCCAGCCGGAGCCCGCCTGCCTTCCCGCACCCCAACCCCCAATTTCGTGAGCATTCATGGCCCCACAATACAATTTCAATACCCATATGTGGCCCTTGGGCCAACAAGTTTGCCCACCCCTGTGCTAGCCCATGCTGGCAAGTTAGGCTGCAGCCAGCGCTAGTGGAAGATGTACGCCGCTCTTGTTTGGAACAGCTTCAGTTCTCCCGCATTGCCTTGCTGGAGCAAATTGTGGCAGCAGCCAGCAGGATTCCTGCAACAGATGTCAGCTGAACAAGATTTCAGATTAGCTTCCACCAGGAGTTGGCCCGTAGTTTGTGAAGTGTCTTAGGCTCCCTTGTGATAACTCTAAGCATGTATAAACATAAACACGTCATGTTTTGAAAGGGCCACGCTGGTCTAGTGGACGGAGCACTGGCCTAGGCGTCAGGAGAGCTGGGTTATATTTCTAGCTCAGTGGCTGACCTCCTGTTTGACTACGGGCAAGTCACTGCTCCGTTTCCCCTCCAGTCTTTTTAGCTTGTCAGCTCCATCGGGGGAGGGACAAACTTCTTATCATGTGCCCCTCTAGCACCTAGAACATGGGTAGGCAACCTATGGCATGCGTGCCAAAGGTGGCACACGAGCTGATTTTCAGTGGCACTCACACTGCCCAGGTCCTAGCCACCGGTCCAGGGGGCTCTGCATTTTAATTTAATTTTAAATCATAGAATATCAGGGTTGGAAGGGACCTAAGGAGGTCATCTAGTCCAACCCCCTGCTCAAAGCAGGACCAATTCCCAACTAAATCATCCCAACCAGGGCTTTGTCAAGCCTGACCTTAAAAACCTCTAAGGAAGGAGATTCCACCACCTCCCTAGGTAACCCAATCCAGTGCTTCACCACCCTCCTGGTGAAAAAGTTTTTCCTAATATCCAACCTAAACCTCCCCCACTGCAGCTTGAGACCATTATTCCTTGTTCTGTCATCTGGTACCACTGAGAACAGTCTAGATCCATCCTCTTTGGAACCCCCTTTCAGGTAGTTGAAAGCAGCTATCAAATCCTCCATCATTCTTCTCTTCTGCAGACTAAACAATCCCAGTTCCCTCAGCTTCTCCTCATAAGTCATGTGCTCCAGCCCCCTAATCATTTTTGTTGCCCTCCGCTGGACTCTTTCCAATTTTTCCACATCCTTCTTGTAGTGTGGGGCCCAAAACTGGACACAGTACCCTCACCAATGTTGAATAGAGGGGAATGATCACGTCCCTCGAACTGCT
The DNA here is from genome assembly GCA_003942145.1 of Platysternon megacephalum. Lineage (NCBI taxonomy): Eukaryota > Metazoa > Chordata > Testudines > Platysternidae > Platysternon > Platysternon megacephalum. The sequence goes on along the minus strand of QXTE01000292.1, from coordinate 1,119,675 downwards.
GGCAATGCCCCTACTTAAATGAAGCTTCTTAAACATTTTTAAAACCTTGTTTATTTTATATACAACAATAGTTTAGTTATATATTATAGACTTATAGAAAGAGACCTTCTAAAAACGTTAAAATGTATGACTGGCACGCAAAACCTTAAATTAGAATGAATAAATGAAGACTCGGCACAACACTTCTGAAAGGTTGCCAACCCCTGACCTAGAACAACGGTGTTTTATTTTGGCCAGGGCTTCGGAGAGCGACTGTGTAAGACAGGGGTTGGGAACCTTTCAGAAGTGGTGTGCTGAGTCTTCATTTATTCACTCTAATTTAAGGTTTCGCGTGCCAGTCATACATTTTAACGTTTTTAGAAGGTCTCTTTCTATAAGTCTATAATATATAACTAAACTATTGTTGTCTGTAAAGTAAATAAGGTTTTTAAAATGTTTAAGAAGCTTCATTTAAAATTAAATTAAAATGCAGAGCCCCCCGGACCGGTGGCCAGGACCCGAGCAGTGTGAGTGCCACTGAAAATCAGCTTGCGTGCTGCGTTCGGCACGCGTGCCATAGGTTGCCTACCCCTGATGCAAGTTCTGAATAGTAAATGGCAAAAGATATTTCCCGTCTGACATATTATGAAAGCATGAGGTTAATTTGCCCCTGCCCCTCTCCCAAATGCACTGCTCTGGGAACTTGCCTTCCTCCTGGACATATGGAGGAGCTGTCTCTCATCCCATGCCAAGGGCACAAGATGGATTAGAGGGCAGAATTAGCTAACTGAGAGCCACATCTGTGAAGGCCTTTTTAATTGGCTCACCTTCCTTGGGTAGTTTGCAGCAGCCATCCTCAGAGGAAGCATAAAAAATTGGGTTGCCTGTGGGTAGCCCTAGGCAACAGATTTACATTTTAAATAAGGGTACCCCTGGGGGTCGGGGGGAGGAGGTCAGAAACGCTAAATAAATTCTCTCTATTTATAAGATGTCCTGCATGCAGTATATTTCCCTTCTAACACATTGTGCCTGGCATGTCATCTGACACAAAGAGGATCAATATGTAATACACAGGTTTTCCTCTTATTTCCCCTCATACTTAATGGGATAAGGTCAGAATTCCATTGATTTGTCCAGGAGGAGGCTGGGACCCACTTACAAGCCCCTCTGGATATAACACCCTTTAATTTAATTGTATTAAGCCTGACAGAAGAGATTGCTTTAGGAAGCCAACAGAAGATAATACACATGAACAAAGAGTGTCTGATTTCATCTTCATGTGGCATGGAGAGAAAAAGGTACCCTGTTGGGGGCAAAGCCTGGAGACTAGATGAAACTAAGCTGATTTATGCTCAGAAACCACTAAAGACTTGAGCCAACACTTTCAAACATGGGTGCGTAAAGATGGGTATAAATATGGAGCCGCATGCTTTCCAAAGGCGCTGAGCATCTGTAGTTCCCATTGACTTCAACGGGCATACATAGGGATAATGGCATTTTCTGAAAAAAATCCTTCTATTGATGGGCATAGATATAGATTTAGGAACCTAACTTTAGGTTTAAAAAAGTTGGCCTCAACTGTTAGGTAGATGGGCCCATTCACGTTAGTGGCAGATCTTAGTATTCTGTGTCGTCCTCTGTTCAGTGAACACTAGCGCTGTGCTAAATGAAATGACCTGGAGATGATCTGATCTCTTAATCCAAGGGCCTTTTCCTCTAATGGAAACAGCAGCCAAATACAAGTTTTATTACATTTCACAGTGAACTCATCACTTCCACACAACTGGGTTCTCCATCTCAAGGCAGGCGTCAGTGAAGACTGTCTCTCTTCCCTGGCCCATTCCACTTTACCTTCTCACTCCCTCTGCTCTTACGTAACTCCGGGCCCGGGCCCGAGATCAGACTGGTTTAATGGAGTTCTGTCAGGGGGCAGAGTTAGCCCAGGTGAGATCGGAGTCAGGCCTGCAGTTTGTATGAAAGCTGCTGTGCAAAATCAGGACCCAATCCTACCCCTGTGTAAGAAAATAAATGGCAAAACTCACTAATTCCAAACGAAGCTGCCCTCATTTACATCAGCTCCGAACTGGGCCCTCGCAGTGTAGTGTTAACTCCCAGTGCTGCTCTGGTTAACGTCGGTGGAGCCGTGCCCACCGGCGCCAGCAGAAAATGTAGCTATATATTTCCAAAGCTTTTCTACGGAGCTAAACAGAAAAGCTCCTCTTCTTCTGCACCTGATAGCTTCTACCAGCCATCACCGGTTCTGCCGTGGCTCATCCCACAGATGACAGCTCAGCGGCAATGCACTCAGGGATTATTTTTCAGATGCTAGAATAAAAGGTCTCCAAAGGGAGATTTCTGTTCAAATCATTAACGTATGAGCAGGGGGGAAAAACATACCGAGCAGCTTCAGATTTCTTTCCAGAGAGACACTCCCGATTGTTATTTCTCTTCCCTTTCACTCTTAATCCTTTTAACTCCTTCAGTCACCTTCCGCTCACAGTTTACTTCATCAGTGCCTCAATTCTGCCACCACTTTCTAATGAGCATAGTACTTGCTACCATGAATACACTCGTTACCGCATCATGTAATTCTACAGTGCTAAACAAGCAATCAACAGTGGAGATAGAGAAAGGGACCTGCTTGCCGATCTCTCACCATATAACATGGTGGGCCATATTCTGCATTGACCTGCCATCTTCCCCAAGCAATCCCACTGGCTTCACCGGAGTTGCATGAGATGCAAGCCAGCTTGTGTGTCATGGTCTTGCAGTTAAGGCACTGGAGTGGGACTCAGGAGATTTGGTTTCAGGTCTTGGCTCTGCCATAGACTCCCTGTATAATGCTGGGCAAGTCACTTTCCCTCTGTGCCTCAGTTTCCCCCATCTTGTGTAATGGGGATATTGGTTCCTTTCTCCCACTTTTGGTTTATCTGCACAGATTGTAAATTCTTTGGGGGCAAGGACTGTCTCTTACTATGTATATGTACTGCACCTAGCACCATGGAGCTATGATCTTACCTGGGAATCTCTAGGCCCTACTGTAATACAGATAATTAATAACAGCAACAAAGGTGATGGCATGTGTTTTATTCATGGATTCTAAAGCCACATGATCATCCAGTCTGACCTCCTGTATAACACAGGCCAGAGACCTTCCCCAAAATAATCCCTAGAGCAGATTTCTTAGAACAACATCCCATCTTGATTTAAATATTATCAGCGATGGAGAATCCACCACAACCCTTGGTAACTTGTTCCGATGGTTAATTACCATCCCTGTTAAAAAATTACACCTGTTTCCACTCTGAATTTGTCTAGCTTCATCTTCCAGCCATTGGCTCATGTTAGACTTTTCTCTGCTAGACTGAAGACCCCGTTAATAAATACTTGTTCTCCACAGAGGTGCTTATAGACTGTGATCAAGTCAGTCCTTTACCTTCTCTTTGTTAAGATAAATAGACTGATCTCCTTGAGACTATTTCTGTAAGGCAGTTTTAATCAATCTCTTGGCTATTCGCTGAACCATCTCCAATTTAATCCACATCCTTCTTGAATTGTGGGCACCAGAACTGGACACAGTATCCCAGCGGCGGTCGCACCAGTGCCAAATACAGAGGGGAAAATAACCTCTCTATTCCTATGTGAGATTCCCCTGTTTATGCATCCCAGGGTCACATTAGCATTTTTGGCCACAGCATTGCAACTGGGAACTCATGTTCAGCTGATTATCCACCACAACCCCAAATATTTTTCAGAGTCACAGATTCCCAGGACAGAATCCCCCGTCCTGGAAGTATGGCCTGCATTCTTTGTTTCCAGAAGTATACGTTTACACTTAGCTTTATTAAAATGCAGATTGTTTGCTAGTGCCCACTTTACGAAATGACCTAGATTGCCTTGAATCTGTAACCTGTTCTCTTATTATTTACCACTTCCCCAATTTTTGTGTCATTTAGAAACTGAATCAGTTATGATTTTATGTTTTCTTCCAGGTCTTTGATAAAGATGTTAAATAGAGTGGGGCCATGAACCAAACCACTGGAAACATCCACTCAATGATGATTCCCATTTACGGTTACGTTTGGAGACCTATCAGTTAGCCAGTTTTTAATTCGTTTAATGTGTGCCATTTTAATTTTATATCATTCTAGTTTTTTAATCAAAATATTGTGTGGTACCAAGTCAAATGTCTTACAGAAGTCTATTACAACAGCACTATTATCTTTATCAACCAAATTTGTAATCTCATAAAAAAGGATATCAAGTTAGTTTGATGGGATCTATTTTCCATAAACCCAGATTTGATAGTTTATACCTGGTATTCTGAGATGCAATCTGAAACATAGATTGGAATATTTACTGCTCTGGTAAAAGATGTATTTGGAGTGTATTTTAAACAAAGCATGTCGGATGGGGACAATTTTTGGGAACACTGTGTGTTCTAAGGAGCCCAATTCTCAGCTCTCTTGCACCCTGTCCTATATCACTGTATCTCCCTTGAAATTAACGGAGTTACTCTGGCAATAAAATTTGTGAAACTGAGGAGATTCAGGCCCAAAGCATCTCTGAGTGTTGCACAGCTTTACGGAGAAGTCACTGGTAAAAGCCACTAAAGAGAAACCCCTCACTGGTTTTCTTTGAGAAAATTAAATCCTGAAAAAGCCTCAGCTGCCTCACTGTTTGAAAGTTAAAGCAAATGGGCTCTCGACTCTGTAAAACTGGTTAAAGTCTGTTTAAATATGCCATGTACTTTCAGTGCATAAAGCTTCCACTAATTTCACAGCAGCTATTTCTATAGAGTTGTGTTGCGAGGTATCATTTTAACCAGCTCCCAACAGCCATCAGAAAAATATTCACAGGAGGGAGTAAATTTGTGGCACCACAAATACAGGTCGCGTTTAAGGTGCTCAGTTATTGTTTCTTACGGATGCGACGTGAACCCACAAACCAGGATGGGTTCCCTGCCCTATAGCTTATGCTCTAAAGCCCCAATCCTAAAACTGGATCCACACAAGCAGCGCTTTATGCCTCATGCGGATTTCCATTAAAGTCAACGTGGGTGCAATCACAGAATTAGAGTCCAACGGCCTGGTCTTGCAAAAGGATCCACAGGCGCAGATAGTTTTCAACGAGGGGATTCCTTGGGGGAAGATGAGTTCACACTTGTGGCTGTCCTGGCAAACTCAGGGCCTGAATACAAACAAGGACAAACATCAGGAGACAGGGTAGGAAACCAGAAGGGTGAGGGAGAATGTGACATGATGGGAAGCCTTGCAGAGGAAGATTTAAAAAAAAAAAATTAAAAGTGTTTAAGATGCCACAGTTTATAAGCCTCCTTGAAGAAGTTTCTAAAACGGAATTTGAATGAGGTGTGAAGGCAGATGGGGTCAGGGAAAAAAAGCTTCTCCAGTGCAGTATGCAAGATGAGCGGCTAGACTGGATACATACAGGCATGTGGCCAAGTTCTCAGATTTCAATGCCCAACTGGAGACACTTAGAGCCTGATTTCCACAAGTGACAAACACCCGGGGCTCCCATTAGAGTGACCAGATGTCCTGATATTATTGGGACCGTGCTGATATTAGTGGCTTTGTCTTATATACAAAACTAGACGCCCCATCTCAAAAAAAAGTGTCCTGATTTTTCACACTTGCTCTCTGGTCACCCCAGCTCCCATTGACTTTGCATGGAGATGTAAGTGCTCAGAACTTCTGAAAAAATCAGGCACAAGGTGTTTCAAGCTGGACACCTAAGAACTGAAGTACCCCACACTGGTGGGAAATCTTCGACATCAGGCTATGATGACAGGGCCCAAAGCCAAATGTGTTCAGCTATCAAAGAAATGCAGGTCGCTCAAAGGGCTTGACGCTTACCGTGAGCCTGGCCTGCATTTCAGATTTGTAAGAGAACAACAACAACAAAAATCCAACTCCCCGACGTTGCTTGAAACACAAATCCAAAACATTAGACTCTGTGCAGACCCCTAATGCAAATGGGCCAGGTGACAAATTTGGCAGAAGAATGGATTTGTATAAAAGAGCAATTTGCTGAGATGTGAAAGTGGCAGATAGTTTTTCAAGTCCATAAGAGACTTAGGAACCTAACTTCTGACTTGGATATAGGCATTTAGATGCCATGACTGGACTTAAGCTCCTAAGAACCTAAGTTACCTTTGAAAATGGAACTTAGGGTCCCGTAAGCACTTTTGAAAATTTTACCCATGAACTCAGAAATGAACAAAAAAAGAAAGGAAAAAGCACATCTTGCCGTCATCATTCTGACTGCACCAGATTCAGGTATAAATGTCACCAAACTGATTAGAAAGAATCTACATTGCATTGCATTTTGCTAATCTCTATGTGGAACTGCACCCCCAACATTTGTGTTTTTGAAAAACAGAAATTTCGAGAGATTATGCAGCTTATTATTCACTCTTCTAGCTCTAGGAGGAGGGAAATGTCACCTCTCAGTATTTCCACCCCAGATGAGGTATAGCTAGCATTGCAAATCAACAAAACAAAGACATTAGTGGGTCACACAATCAGAGCTACCTATGCCACTGAAATGGAGATTTCTAGTGCACAATAATTGTAGTAAATGGGACCTCAGTCTGATCTGATCACATTGGTAAATCCTCTAAGAAATTCAGAATAACTCTCCCCAGTCTAGCAGGGGAAAATGGAAATTGTGGAAAATGCTGGTTTAGAAAGAATGCCTCTTTATAACAGTGTCCACATGTGTTACAGAAAAATGATGCCGAGCAGCTTCTTGGGAACAGCATCATGAAGCTTGCAGAACTAGGAAACAGGGTCACTGACAGATAAGCTCTCTGATACAGTAGGTCACCGCCCTCCATCTGTCCTCCAGTAAGTACAACACAGCTGGAAAAAGCCAACTAGCTACCCAGAGATAGCATTTCTAACTGCCATATTAAATTATTCCTCAGCCTCTGTGCGTCTTTTAGACAAACCCTTTTAGCAATTTCGGCCAAATCTGTCAGAGAATCCATACATTGCTTTTCTGTGCCATCTTTACATCCAGTAACATTTCCCCCAAGCACATTACCAGATCCATGGGTAGCTGGTGTTTCATCGTAAGGGAGCGAACAGCGTGGCCTCCTGCGTAGAGCAAAGAACTGGGAGTGAGGACTCCTGGGTGTTGCTGGGGGAATAATGATTTTTCAGTTCAGCGGCTGAACCAAAAAAGAGAAAAAGTTTCACTTCGGTTTGAAGAAATCATTTCAATTGACATGAAATGAACTGTATTGGGGGGGTGGGGGAGAGGTATTTTTTAAAAAAAAGAATACGGCAGTGAAATTCCAAAGGAGATGGCAGTCGACCTGAACCTCCTTTTTGTTGTTGTTGTGAAAATACTTTAATCTGACAAATTTCACCCAGCTCCACTCCCGAGTTTCTATTCTTAGTTCTGTCACTGATGCGTTGTGTGATGGTGGGAAAGACACCTACCTCTGCTCCACTTGTCCCTGTCTGCAAAACGGGAACGCGGCTGTTACATCACACGGGATGTTATAAAGCTTAAACAACTCCGGCACAGAACCCGAATTCACACCCCACTCCACCGGCAGGCCGCTTCTGTCACTGCTCTAACCCATAAACCGGAACAGTGACTAGTGCAAACTTGTGGTCCCTCCATGGCCCACAGGGTACAGTGACAGATATCACCACCCCGCAGTATCTTTGGGGATCCTATTGTATTAAATCTAAGAAAGGTTTATGTATGATTGTCTTCTACTCCATTGGGGAGGGCTACCACAGCTCCTCCAACAACTAAAAGTACTGGGCAGTGATTAGGTGAATTACTGAGATTAAACAACTCTAGACTGGTACCATCCCCAGAGTGGTTTCCATATTCTGTTTCGGGCTGGGTTTTGCCGAGACAAAGAAAGGGCTTTTGGTACAAAAGGATGATTTTGAACTGACTCAGACATGGACCTTCTGTCCAAGGGTCCCAACCCCCGTAGAAGCATTGGAAACACTTTGGTTTACTAGGCCCCCTAAGACTGATAGGTGACCTCTGGTGAGCTTTTAACAGGCACAGAAGAACTTTCATTGTTTGAAACATGTTTTCTGTGTGGTGATTTTACCTTGAGAATAAAGGTGCTTGCTGAGAAAGAGCTGGGTGGTGACTTGTAACTGCTGGCAATACAAGATTCATAGCCCTCAGCTAAAGCAAAGCACAGGTGCTGGCCTTTACGTCGTCTGGCTTACTGTGGATATCACAGGATAAGGCCTGAAATCTCCCAGCCAGAAGACAGTGGGACAGGGTCCCTGCCCTGCCTTCCAGGTGATGGCTGGAGACCTGAGACCTGCCTGGGCACTCAGGGAGTGAACCATGGAGGAGGGAGTACAGGTGCAGTTACCCTGAAACTGCGATAGGCACATCTACATTTGAGCCAACTCATGTAGACATGCCCACACTAGCTCCGCTTGAGCTAGCACTAAAAAATAGCAGTATATCTGTGGCATGGGCAGCTGCTTGGGGGGTCAGGTGGGATTGTCCTTAGGGTGGCTCCCCTGAGCGGTCACCCGTGTTGCTGCAGACACACTGCTATTTCTAGGTGCTAGCCTGAGCAGACCTTGCACAGGTATGTCTGCATGCGCTGGGAATCATCGCTCCCAGCTCAAATGTAGCTGTACCCGCAGTCTAAATAGGTTGAATTATCTTGGTGATTTCTTAGGCTGTGTGAAAATTAGCTTTATAATTTCCTCACACACACACACACAGAGGTAGTAACTTCAGGATTGCTGGCACAGACCAATCGCTGGCACTGTAACCACAAAATCTTTAACTCAAGACAACACAGTGGTTAAAATACCAGCGGCGTCCTGTGTTCGTTCCTCCCTAAGACTCTCTGGTGAAGCAGCATCCATGGTAGAACGGTGGCTGGATAAAAAAAAATCCCCAAGTACTTGGATTGTAAATTCTCTGGGGCAGGGACCCTCTTTTTGTTCTGTGTTCGTACAGCACCTAGCACCATGGGGTGGTGGTCCATAACTGGGGCTCCTGGGCACAGCTGCAATACAAATAAATAATAGACAAGGCCTGCAACAACATCTGAGCAGTTTGTCTTCCACTGGAGGCTGAATGCTGCTGACCGGAAGCCTGTCTGCAACATGCTGCTCATCAGTGCTGGGGACAGTTGTCATTAGATGCGGTTACCTTGGCAGCGAGTTTCCAGCATCCCCTGATCATTTCCCTTCATCACATTCTTTGTCTCCTGGGGAACTCCTGACTGTCGGGCCGGCTGACGCAAGCCACGAGGCTGGAGCACAGAGTCTGTCACTGACATAAGCTACTAGTCTGTAGCAATGCTCAGTGTCAGTCTTCAACACAAGAAACAAGGGGGAAATCGCAAGGGAGCAGACTCGTGGCTACAGGCACCTAGTCCTGTCAAGCTCCACATTCTATTGCTCATCAGCCAGTCTTGTAATGAACAGGGAATCGAATGAGAGGGGACAAGAGGCTTTAGGATGATGCAAGGGATTATGGGAAGGTTTTAGAGTAGCAACTGGTAAGTGGGACTCAGAGAGGTGGCAACCAGCTGTGGACAGTGACAGAGAGCTGCCAATTTCACACAAGTGAAGAGACCAAAGTATTCCAGAGGCAGAGAAAGTGCTTTTAAAGCTCCCTCTGAAAAGGCATGAATTTCCCCTGCACGGTAGTAGCTGGGAGCAGAGTGTTTCTAGTGTGCAAAACAACTGGGACATTAAGAACTGATGAGTGATTTTCAATCAGCTAGAAGTCTGCTCTTCCTCCGAGCCCAGAGCAGAAAGTAAGAGAAAGAGCAACCAACAACAAGAATGAAAGGTAAAAGCAATTTCTCTTCTCTTCTAGTCTACATGCCGCTGATGGGTCCCCCATTGCCAGTTGTCGATATGGCAAGTACTGCAAAATACACCCAGCTGCCTGTCCCACTCGCAAACACCTACTGAACTCAGATCTATGGGTCATGACTCGTGTCCAATGGGAGGGTTGTGATGTTGGGCTACCTGGGATGGCCAAATCACACAACAGGTATGTGCTGAAAAAGAGTGGGTGGCTCTGCATGCACACACGTACATAGAATCGTAGAAGATTAGGGTTGGAAGAGACCTCAGGAGGTCTAGTCCAACCCCCTGCTCAAAGCAGGACCAATCCCCAACTAAATCATGCACACACACTGCAGAACCAGCATGCTGTCCTCTAAGGAAAAGTGCTCCATCTAACTATTGCACATGGGACATCAGCCAGCGGTTCTGTAACGTAATTGCACGTTGCACTTCCATCATTGAGAGCACATTTCAGGGACCACCTCTCCTCCTTGGTTCTCAAAGGGGTTAATTCAACAGGCCATCCACGGTCTACGAGTTTGAGAACCGCTGACCTAAGACGCCTCTGATCTCAGTTCTGTGGAGGTGTGAGGTTAGCATGCATTGATCCCTTGTGCAAGTAAGCCAGTTCCCCCTGGCAAGCCCTGATCCCATGAAAACGAGAGGCACAAACACATTAAATCCTGAGCTCTTGCTTTAAGTTGCCATGTGGCCAGCGCCGGCTCCAGGGTTTTTGCTGCCCCAGGCAGCAAAAAAAAAAAAAAAAAGCCGCGAACGCGATCTGCGGCGGCAATTCGGCGGGAGGGCCTTCGCTCCGAGCGGGAGGGGGGGACCCTCCGCCGAAGTGCCGCCGAATAGGTGGACGTGCCGCCCCTCTCCCGAGTGGCCGCCCCAAGCACCTGCTTGTACAGCTGGTGCCTGGAGCCGGCCCTGCATGTGGCAAAGATGTCATACACATCCAGCCTGTAAAAGCAGCAAAGAATCCTGTGGCACCTTATAGACTAACAGACGTTTTGCAGCATGAGCTTTCCTGGGTGAACACCCACTTCTTCGGATGCAACTTCTTGAGAGATGCGTGCATAAGGAAACTGCTGTTATCACTTTACCAAAGCAGGGCCATCCCTGCAGCACAGCAGCTGGGGCCCTTTCTACGTGGGTCGTGAATAAAGATATGCCTTGATCGCTTCTGAACAGCACAAGCACCAGTAACAGGAGAGAGAATCATAGGGCTGAGGTATACCGAAGCACAAAGGAGACTCCTTGGTTCTTCTCCTCCGGAGACACGATTACCTTTTGATAACAGCCTGCTCTAATTGCCTTCCCTGTGCCGTTTGAGCTGAATATTTAACAGCGCTATTTGGATCGGCGAAAGCCAGCAAGTGCCCTCAGCACGGCACACAAACCAAGGAGGACGAGAGCCAAGCATCAGATTTGTTATTCCCTTAAGAATACTGCCGTGAGGACCAGAAATTGTTTCACCCTCTGTACTTCCATGCGCCAGATCCTCAGCTCCATCGGCGTCAACAGAGTCACGCCCGTTTACGCCAGGCAAGGAACTCGCCCCCAGTGTCCAGTTCAGACAACTAGGGATTTACTTTCTATTCCTTCACGCTGGCTCAATGCCAAAGTAATTCCACCGGATTTACTCCAGTTTAATAGGCTCAGCCTGTTCCTTCTCCTTTGCTGTTTGTTTTTCAAGATGGCGGAATAACTGAAATATGTTTCAGCTAAACATGATTATTGCCTCTGCCCCTTTGCACCTTCCCAAATTCTGGCCCTCAGTCATCCGTTTAGCCCAATCCCTTGACAATTTCATGCCAGGAGTCTGTCTACACTGCAATCGCTGGTGTGATCGCAGCATGTGTAGACAGACTTGAACTAGCTTTGATCTAGATAGTGCCAATAACAACAGCAGTGAAGCCATGGCAGGATGGGTTATACAAGTCTGCCCAGGAGCCTGGGTGTGCATGCAAGCAGCTAGTCTGTGCGGTCGTGGCTTCACTGCTATTATTTAAGATAGCTAGATCAAAGCTAGCTCAGGTATGCCTACATGGAACGCAGTCACATAGAATCATAGAATATCAGGGTTGGAAGGGACCTCAGGAGGTCATCTAGTCCAACCCCCTGCTCAAAGCAGGACCAACACCAACTAAATCATCCCAGCCAGGACTTGGTCAAGCCTGACCTTAAAAACCTCTAAGGATGGAGATTCCACCACCTCCTTAGGGAACCCATTCCAGTGCTTCACCACCCTCCTAGTGAAAAAGTGTTTCTTAATATCCAACCTAGACCTCCCCCACTGCAACTTGAGACCATTGTTCCTTGTTCTGTCATCTGCCACCACTGAGAACAGCCGACCTCCATCCTCTTTGGAACCCCCCTTCAGGTAGTTGAAGGCTGCTATCAAATCCCCCCTCATTCTTCTCTTCTGCAGACTAAACAATCCCAGTTCCCTCAGCCTCTCCTCATAACTCATGTGCTCCAGCCCCCTAATCCTTTTTGTTGCCCTCCGCTGGACTCTTTCCAATTTTTCCACCTCCTTCTTGTACTGTGGGGCCCAAAACTGGACACAGTACTCCAGGTAATCTCTGGATTATCTCTGATTGCAGGGCAGACGTACCCTAGGGTGCAAATGCAATCACGCACCTTTGGAATCTGCAAACTGGTAGTGGCGCAAAGGAATACACCAGAAAATCCATTATCTTATGGAAATCATAAAGGTGCACCTGATTGTTTCCCAACCACCACACCGGGCAGCTAAAGGGGAAAACTCAGATGCTGAAAAATCTAACTAACCATGGCCCTAACCCAGCAAAGTATTTAAGCGTCTGGTTGGTTTTGAGCACACACGCGGTCCCATTGTATTCAATGTTAAAGTGTCTGGATTGGATCCAATACTTGTAAGTCGAAACATCCAAACACGGGCCGTATTTAAGAAAAACTAATGGAAAACAAACCTGACACCAACTGATGGGAACAATTTGCAGAAATACAAAAATGAGAAACTCATGGCACTGCGAGAGCCAGAAAAAGGATTTGGGGCAGAGTAGATGCATAGAAAGGGAATCCCATGTATAGTGGAGTAGTGTGAAAGCCTTTGATTGTTTCAACGCTTTGCCATGTGCAGGTTGCAACTCAGGTTAGAGTAAAACCTCTGCTTTAAGAGTGAATTGATTGGCATAAATTAAGCTCTGGTGTAAACAGGGGAACTCCTCTGACTTTAGTGGGGTTCCACATGCTTTTGCCATGGGTAAATTTGCGTCATTCTGTGGCAAACAACTAAGATGCTTCCACTATCTCTCTGTAACGCACATACGTACAACTAAAGAATTTCAAATGCTCTAACAGCCAATGAGCCATGTCTGTGATCTTGTAACTTGTTTAGTTACTGGAAAGAAACTTGTTATTGAAATAATCAAATCTCAGCTGTTCTCATTATAAGAAGTGAACCAACCATACCGAAGTGTCAGGGCCATGAAGACCTGATAAATTGACGGCAGAGCGCTCTTTGGTCGACCCTGGTACTACACCCAGAACGAGAAGAGTAAGGGCTTGTCTACACTACCCGCCGGATTGGTGGGCAATGATCGATCCAGCGGGGGTGGATTTATCGTGCCTAGAATAGACGCGATAAATCGATCGCTGAGCACTCTCCTGTCGCCTCCGGTACTCCACCAGAACGAGGAGCGCAAGCGGAGTCGACGGGAGAGCGTCAGTTGTCGACTTACCGCAGTGAAGACACCGCGGTAAGTAGATCTAAGAATGGCAATTTCAGCTACGCTATTCACGTAACTGAAATTGCGTATCTTAGATCGACCCCGCGCAGTAGTGTAGACAAGCCCTAAGGTAAGTCGACAGGAGAGCATCTCCCATCGACCCAGCATGGTGTAGACACTGCAGTAGGTTGACCAAAGCTACATCGACTTTATTAGGTAATTTAGGTTGACTTACTGCAGTGGTGTAGACGTATCCCAAAAACAGCATAACAAGATACAGGAGCCAGAAGTTGAAGCTAGACAGAATCAAACTGGAAATAAGGGGCAATCTCTTTAACAGCGAAGGAGTTAACTATTGGAACAGCTGCCAGAGTGGTAGGCTGTATCTCCTGAAACCTTTAAATCAGAACCTGATGTCTTTCTAAAAGACATGCTCTAGTTCCACCGCATTTACTCTGTTGGGCGTCAGAACGAAGCATGAAGTTCTATGGCCTGCGTTAAGCAGGGGGTCAGACCGAACAGACACAACGGGCCCCTGGCCGGAAAATCTAGGTATCTCCATTAAAAAAAATAGGGATAAATTCTGCTTTGGCCCATGCAAGAGTTTATTTTTGTGTAGCATGGGAAAGACATTTCTTGTATCTGGTATTTCTACTTGCCTCTCATCAGCCTGCCTTCTCTTCCATTATCACCATGGCTCTACTGTGTTTGGTCCTGCCTTCTTAGCATGATGTTCATTGATCGCTTCCATTGAAGCTAACCGGTCATTTATTCATTCCTTCCAGTGTATGAAAAGGTCTACATGATGCTCCAGGATAGGCCATTAATCATACATACAATTTCTAAACAAAACAGGCCAAAATGATCATAAAAGCCCCTCCCATATAGTCAGGATAATTTCTGCAGCAATGGTAGGTGATAAATGCATAGTGTCTGAATTATACACTGAGCAGCCATTTAACACCATGTCCCTTAATACTATTCTCTATTAATAGGAAGATTATTCCCATATTTCCAGGCAGATTTGAAGTTCTATTTTCCTTGGGTTGGGTGACGTTCCCATGCACAGAGTGGGCCAGTGCAAAGACGAGGTGACATTTAAGTCCTACTCTGAGGAACTAAAGAAGAAGTCTCATGTTTTGTGACACCTCTTGTCTTATCCATAGATTGTGAGCTCTCTGGGGCAGAGACCATGTTTTTGTTCCGTGTTTGTACAGCACTTTGCCCAGTGGGGCATAGTTGCCGACTTCCTCTATTCCTGGGGGGTGCTCGACCCCTGTTCCACCCCAGGCCCGGCCCCCACTCCACCTCTTCCCCCAAGTCCCCACCCAGCCTCTTCCCACCCCTGCTCCACCTCTGCCCTGCCTCTTCCTCCCCCAAGTCCCCACCCCACCTCTTCCCACCCTGCCTCTTCCTGCTCCCACCCACCCCCACCCTGTCCCTTCCCATCCTGTTCGGCCCCCACCTCTTCCCGCCCCCACTCCTCCCCCACAGCGCCTCCTGCATACTGCTCAACAGCTGATCATGGCAGGCAGGAGGCGCTGGGAGGGAGGAGGAGGTGCTGATCTGTTGCCAATGGGTGCTGAGCACCCACTACTTTTTCCCTGTGGGTGCTCCAGCTCTGAAGCACCCATGGAGTCAGCAGTGGGGTCCTGGTCCGTGGCTGGGGTTCCTAAGTGGTATGGCAATGACTGGTGCATCAGGCGTGTGCAGACACCCGTGCACAGGAGTACATTTCACCCTAGCTGCACGCGTTCTCGCTATTATTTCTTAAGCGAGGTCCAGTTGTACAAACTTCTGTGCACCCGCATGTCCCCTGGGGTCTCCGGAGGTTCTCAGCGCACCTAACAGGATCAGGCCCCAAAATACATGTGCAGCTTTAAAAGTCTCACCTAGAAGAGATCTGGACACCCAGTTCCCAGGAAAATGTCATGGGAATCGGGAACTAGCCAGTCAAGTCTCCTAACCTTCTGGGAAGCTGATCATACTGAACAAAACTGATTCTGATTTCCTCTTGCCCGGATACAAATCAAGAACTGCTCCACCGAAGTTGGAGCTGGTGTAAACCTCGTTTCAGTGAGCGCCAAGACTAAAGGAGGACCAGGGCAGCTGCAATTTGCTCCATTTCATGCAAATCAGGAGAGAGCCGCAAGCCCCTGACACGTTGCCAATGAAGCCCGTAACTGTGCAGAGCTGGGGTTTGAACCAGATGCAACAACAGCGCCCTGCAGCATGCATCATTTATGTTCCTTTTTTCGTGTGTTCTCCATTTCTTGCCGTACCCAACCTTTTAAAAAAGGTAGCAGAATCCTACAAAAAGAAACACAACCATAAGGACCGCTGTCCTGTAAATCTAATGAAGACAGCGGGGAACAGTGTCTTTTATGCTGGTGTTTAGTATTAAAGATTGCCGAGCACATAGGTTATTTGTCTGTGCTTTCACGGAGCATTATGTTTATGTATGTATTCCTAGATTTACATACTGCATCTCATTTCCCTCTCCCATTTCTCCCCTGGGCGATCAAAGCCCACTCTCTGAGCCTCCCCCAAGTGCCCCACGCTGTCTCTTAATGCAAATCTGAGCATACAGTAGGCTAAAGCTCCTTTCAGTACAAAAAGATGGTAAGGGACATGCAGATTCTGATAAGACAAAGGAGGAAGTCTTGACTAAATAACTGCAACTCTCACGCCCTTGGGCTGAATTCGGTTCTCCAGACTTGTAGTGGCGTAAGGAGTGACGCCACTTAATTTAGTGGTGTTACACCAGTGTCACACTGGGGCGATAAAAGACTCAGATCCATTTTCACCTGCTGTAGAATTATTTCTCGTTTGGATTGCATCATTTAAAGTGCTCAGAAAAATCAGCATGTTAAGCACACAGCGCCCAATTCTCCTCACTCCATTGGGCCAGACCTTCAGCCAGTGTAAATTGTCCCTCTGTGGAAGTCACTGGGGCTATGTTGATTGACACTAGCTGAGAATCTGGCCCGTGGATTTTCATGGAGTTGCTCCCAATTTACATCAGTTGACTCAAGCCCATAAGCTGCTATAATACAAATGGGCCCTTCTGCTGTAGGTTAAAACCCAATACAATCCAGCAGAAGCAAAATAAATTGCTTTGTGTTAAATACGCACAGAAAATCCCTGACTTTTACCGTTGTTGCAGTGTTAAAATTCAGTATGGTGAGAGCCTACATTTTTCCCTTGCTCACCAATCTCCCATTTTTCAAAGGGAGCCCAATTTTGTATAGAATTCAAGAGAAAAATACTTGAAGTCATTAAAAACCCTGCTTCAGACTCCAAGAGAAAAAGAGGGAACGTTAGTTTACCTACTTATAAAACACCGGGGGGGGAAAAACAATCAGAAAATACCCACCAGATACAGAAAACCCTAAATACAGTCATGTCACACCAAGGCCTTCATATGCAGGCCAAGGATCCTGAAAGCTTCCACCAAAGTAGGTCAACCCGTGGGTCACATTGTACTATCGGGAGCTGGCGTATCAGTAACTCTAATGACTTCAAAGATCTGGCCCTCAGAGTTAGCAGGACTCTCCACTGGCCTCAGGGGTTTTGCTTAAGGCCTGATGGCAAGGTCTCAAGTTGCAGTGGGGGAGGTCTAGGTTGGATATTAGGAAAAACTTTTTCACTAGGAGGGTGGTGAAGCACTGGAATGGGTTACCTAGGGAGGTGGTGGAATCTCCTTCCTTAGAGGTTTTTAGGGCCTAGCTTGACAAAGCCCTGCCTGGGATGATTTAGTTGCGGTTGGCCCTGATTTGATCAGGGGGTTGGACTAGGTGACCTCTTGAGGTCTCTTCCAACCCTGATATTCTATGATTAAGTCTGTTAAGCAGATTTTGCTATATTCCAGGGCTGCAGCACACGGGTGGGGGATCGTTCTTTGGATCAAAGTGGGTCCGTGGCCTAAGCATCCTGATAGGTCATTTGCTGTGTCTCTTCCCTTTCGATTGAGTGCTACCGTTGTGCCACTGATTTGCAAGCCAGGCTATTGATGCCAACCCAGCACCTAGACTGCAGAGATGGGGTGATGGGGGTGACAGCAGGGAATGCACACGACGGGGTGGCCTGTAAACGAGGCAGGTCACAAGCAGCTTAAAAATCAGGCATGATCCTGCGATGTGCAAGTGGCCTCAGGTACAGCTAGAATTTTCCCCTGCTTGCGATGAAGTCCAGGGCAAGACTTCAATGAATTACACTAGGTGCCGGCTCTGTATTGCACAGGAACCGCTCTATGCTATCTAATACCGGGCCTGCCACTCGGCCTGATTCTGCTAGATTCGAATGGAACATCCTCCAAGACTATGGTTCTCCTCCCAAGCCCGTTACTATGGTATCCAAGCAGCTTCCAAAGGTATTTGGAACAATCGGACCCTAAAAGACTCGGGCGAATGAGCATCTCGTCACTCACAGTTCCATCTTCCAGGCACAAACGTACTTCTGCTTCAAGTCTACCTTAAAAATACCCTTCCCTGTTTATTGCACAAAGGATTGAACAGGTAAAGTGACAGATCCTTAGCTGGGGTAAAATCTTAGTAGCTCAATTGACTTGAGAAACTGGGTTGTCGTTTTTTTTTTTTTATTTGGTCTTTCTCCCTTCCCCACCCCACATTAAGGATTCACGTTTTCCATGAGATCCCCTGCTCAGGCTGCACTGCAGCTGAGCATTGAAGCACATACCTCCATGCACCCCTCCTTATCCAGCAAAGCACATGCTGAAGTTCTGTTGACTTCAATGGGATTTAAGCACGTGTTTGAGCGCTTTGCTAAACAGAAGTGCTGCGCTGAATTGGGGCCACGGTGATTGATGCTCTTCTGGGGCAGGGGGGGGGTGTCTTTTAAAAATGACAACCAATTCGTCTTTCCGCCTGGTCAAATCTTGCTTCCCTATGCAATGCAGATGATAGGGTGAACGTGACCTTTTCTTAGATGCATTTGGCAAGACGCTCTCTACTGTATTTTCCTGAATGCCCAGCCTAGGTGAAGTCCAAAGAAGCTCAGATTGAAAGAAGTGTTGATGTCGAGTTTTAAAATATGCTAACCTGGATTTTGATATTGTCGCAAAACACGTTACTTCAGTAACCAGGTTTGAGAGTGTGCGACACAGGAAGCGTTACCAAAGCAAAGCAAAATGAAATCTGTTTGTGTGATGATCCCCCTCTTTAAAGATGACAGCTAGACAACAGCCTCTGAGCATATTCTCAAGAGGTTTTATCTCATGAATAATGAAGCTGTTGGATCTGCTTTGGGATTGGCTCTGGCTATTCACTACTGTATACTTACAAACATTTTGTACACAGTAACCAAAATATACACTACTGCACTTCCCTTTAGCTAGCATGATTGCAGTGCAAAATTTGCTTTAGCTACTCATGACAGAACTAAGCGTAGTCCTGTTTTTGCCCAAGCTTAATGGGAAAAAAATGGTAAATGATAAAAAAGGAAAATTGAGGTACCGTACTGCAATTTAGGTAGTAACAGAGGTTGGTATTTTCAAATCTAGCTATGGAATTTAGGGACACAATTCCTATTATTTGTAATTGCCCCTAGTCAGCTTTGAAAATCTCAACCAGAAAGTGCTAATATCTAGCAGCCTGTTTATATAAACACACAGGTATTTCCCCCAGATAGATAAAATGAAGATGTTAATTAAGTGCAAGATTAATGAAACAATGTTATCCCTGATTTACCTGAGAACAATCACGAGGTAGAATATTGAAGGATTTCATAAATAAAGTATTTTGAGAGCAAAGGTACCGTATAAACAGAACATAATATAATATAATTCCATCTATTGTTTGTATTTTTTAATAAATTGACAAATTTAGGAAGCACGTTGCACAGAAAAGATAGCATGTAAATGAAGAGTAAATTCAACACCTATTTTAAAAGGGAAAATGCGAGCAGAATGTAGGCATTTGTATTCACACTGCTGTAAATGCAGAGTAGTTGCAATGGAGTAATTAACGAAGTCACATTTACATTGATGTAACCGAGCGCCAAATCTGTTCCCAGAAGTCTGGCGACATACTCAATTTTTCATCACATTGAGAGAGTATCCTCCTCCCACAAATCAAGCCTCTCGTCCTCCTAGCAAGTAGCAAGGGGTCTCGAGAACACAGGGCCCAGTCCTACAGAGTCCTGAGCATTCTGCGGGGCGCTCAGCACCCAGAACTGCTACAGAATTCAATAGGAGTTGAAGGTATTTAGCAGCTCTTAGGGTTTGTCTATATGGTGTGTTACCATCTGGCAAGTCAGGGTGTGAATCTACAGCACTCCTGCCTGCCTCGCAGTAACCACCTGTGTAGACACGGCTATGAGGCAGTGAAAGTCCTGGAGTGCAGTCTGCCTTCCTACTGCTTGAAAGCTAAGTAGCCACGTCTAGTATGACAAGCCACACTCCAACACTTTCAGGGTACTGTTGCTGCATCCACATAGGATTGCTACATGGCAAAGTGACATTCTGCAGATTTATACCCTGCCTTGCTGTGTTAGAAAGACATCGCAGAATCAGGCCCATAACGCAGACCCGTTATTTAGGGCTGAGAGACTTCTGAGGCATGGAGCATCTGCAATACCCCATGAAGTCAATGGGAGCTGAGGCCCCTCGCAGTCATTATTCGAGACACTCGGCAGCTTGAGACACTCGGTCCCTCCGTAACTGGTTACATATATTATCACCTCCCCTGCCTGAGTAAATTTCCCTCCCTTAAGATATTCTTGAAAGGTTTGTTCACAATAGAATGTGACTAGAGCTGATTGAAAGATGCCAATTATTTCTCATAGGACTGTTTACATTTTCCAAAAAGCCATGTTTTGCAGGAAAAAAGGAAGCCAAAAAAATAGGCAACGTTTTCAGCTTTTCATAAAAACCTAGAAAATTTCAACTCCCGTGAAGATTTGCCACAAAACTCTTCATTTGGGTCAAAGAGCCATTTTTCATTCCAAAATTGACAAAATTCAGCCAGCTGTTGGTAGGATTCACATTCTTTCTATTGCCGCCTCTCTCCCTCGTGGATAGGAGCCCAAGACGAACATCTAAAGGGCAGATTGCACCGGTCAGCCCAGCTCCGAGTCAGGTGCGGAGTGCACACTGCATCAGTCCTTTAACAACTCGGGAAGGGATTGTGACTCAGTTTCCCCATGGCTCTGGTGAGGAATAGTTTTCTGCTAGCCTATGCCAGGAGAAAGTTACAATCTCCCTGGATCAGCTTAGTTGCATTGGCCAGTGCATTGGAGAGGGAGAGATTCAGTTCATTCTCTTCCTCTAATCCTGCATGCCCAGTAGCGGCGCCAACTTTTCCGGCGCCCTAGGCGGCGGAAGGTCCCGCCCCCGAAATGCTGCCCCCAACAGTGGCGGCGGAAGGTCCCACCCCCAAAATTGAACGGACGGGGCGCCGGCGCCCCCAAAATAGCAGTGTCCTAGGCGACCGCCTAGGTTGCCTAATGGGTTGCGCCGGCCCTGTGCATGCCTGACCCAAAATCCAGGTACCACATGCAGAGGCAGAAAGGAGTGAGTCCTTATTCCCATGCCCATAGCATATAGTCCAATTTACAATCTGTCTAACCATGGTCCCCCCTTTCTCTATCCCTTGTTATCCCCTCATTCCTTGTACATTTGATGTAGACTAGAAGGTCTTTGGAGCAGGGCCTTTCTTTAAATGCAACCCTGCTGGAAACTGAAACGCACCCAGATTGTCCATTTATCGACGGCCACTAATAAAAAACCACTAAGGAATCAATTGCTAACAAAAGAAAAATTGACTTTGTTGGTGATGATGTGACCAAAGGCAGAAATGGAGCTCAACAAGAATGTTGGAAAACAAGATTGCCTGGAAATCCATGGGGTAGCCAAGCATAGTAAAAGTGTCTAAATAATATATAGCAATTTGATAATGGGCTACTGAGCATGGTCCTCCTTATGAGGCAATGCTTACAAGCACCAGAGCTCTGAGACACTGTATTATAAATAAAAGCTCGCCAATGTGTCTGAAGAGGTCCAGTATGGAGGTTTGCAAACACTGTGCTATATTATTAAAGATATAGATTTTTATCCCAGAAAGGATCACGCTGAGTCTGACCATCGGATTTCACCCAAGATTCTCAGCATATTTTCTGTGATGCAAAGCATAAGCCCTTCTAGCAAAGTAGAGCGCAGTACATTTGCTTGCCAAACGGTACTGCTGTGGTTATTGTGAGAAGTGTTTCTTTAATCAGCAAAATAAACCAATAGATTTGACACTTCCTCACACTCCAGAGACACTGGGTTTATCAAGGCTAAGGAGGAATACTTCTGGGAAAGCCCCCTGTTAAAACATCAGCCGCTTATGTGCAGAAGTGAATGTGAAATTCATGTAAAGAAACAACAAATAAGGCCACTTTCTTTTGTCTTAGACCAAGGCACAGAATCAGGAAGAGCTGAGTGGGAACAATAGCTCTTCCACATGAGAAATGTAGCTGAACTTCCCCAGAGCTAACAGCTCATTCACAGCTGTTACCTGCCTTTTTGGAACCTAGCAAATAAGGACCCATCAAGGGCCCATAGTTACCTCCTTTCAGGCTTGATTTAGATTCTGACATGGATCCCGAGCTTCTTACTAATGTTTATTATGGTAGTGCCTATGGACCATTTAAGATCAGAGCTCCATTGTGCTAGGGGCTGTACAAACCCAAGAGCAGATAGTCCCCTGCCCTGAAGAAGTTACATTCCACACAGACAAAGGGTGGGGGAAAGGAATAGAACACAGAGAGACAGAACGATCTATGCAACAACAGCAAACGTGATGTTTGTTCCAGGATTTATTTATTTTTTGCTGTCAGAGGTGCTGTTTAGTTGAGAGTATATTTGCTGAACAGAAAGACAAGGGAAGGGAGAGGGGTGAGTGGGCATAACAACACTCCCAGGGACTATGTCTGATTGTTTTATTGTCTTGGGGCATCACTGTTTGGGTTACACTGAACATATAAAAAGAACGAGGAGTAGTTGTGGCACCTTAGTGCTCCTCCTTCTTTTTGCTGCTACACGGCTACCACTCTGAAACTGAACATATAAATACCCTAGCAGGCACAGTGCCTTGTCCAAGGTCCTGATATCCTTCAGCTGAACCTGGAAGTCAGTCCTGCAGATCTGTCCCTAGTGAGTCCCCTCACGAAAGCCATTCAGCCTCTGCTCACACTAGAGCTATGTTAGCAAGAGAGATTTAAATATTTTACATCTGTGGCTGTAGGCGTGGATACAGCAGTATCGCATGCATTGGTAAAATGGCTCATCTCCATCTATACTAATTAGGGGAACAGTGTTACCAGGCTGCTAGCAACTGGGTTTAAAGGCCAGATTCAGAGGGGGCATAAACAGCCATGTAAACGGCACAGCAGTAAATAGGCATCTGCTATTGTGAGCGGTGAATACAATGTGCGTGGCGAGAGGGAGAAAGGGAACGTGGCAGGAAAATCCACCCACAAGAGGATTTAAAGACGGGGGAGGGATAGCTCAGTGGTTTGAGCATTGGCCTGCTAAACCCAGGGTTGTTAGTTCAATCCTTGAGGGGGCCACTTAGGGAACTGGGGTAAAAATCTGTCTGGGGATTGGTCCTGCTTTGAGCAGGGGGTTGGACTAGATGACCTCCTGAGGTCCCTTCCAACCCTGATATTCTATGAAGATAAAACCAAGATGGCCTTTTACTCTACCACTATTTCTTTTCTGCTTCAGCCTCACTTTTCTGCGAGTTCAGTGTGTAAACTATGCCCACTTATTGACCTGTAGAGTGCAGCAATATTCATATAGACCGATATTAAACACAGTGGAATGATTTTACCCATCACTGACATCCACCTCACATGTGGCTGTAACACAGAGGCTTTTCAGCAATACAGGACAAGACCATGGAAAGACAGGAGCTGGAGAACACTGGATCCAACGGAAGGCTGCAAATAAGGTCTCCAGAGAGCAGAATAACCCCTATTGGAATTCGTCTAAGATGCCAGGCAAGCAGCTCAACTTCTGCTGAGATTGCAGTGGGATCTTAAAGCCACGTACAATCTTTCAGCTAATTTATGACACAGGGGCCCCTCCAAACGTCCTTCGCCAGCCGACCCCTTTAATGCAGAACTTAGTCCGAGGCAAGAGCGCTGCCAAATAAGCCGTCACTTTCTGCAGCCCGCTGGGCTTACATGACGGACTCTGCTCCTCGTACAGACCACACCCAGCATGTGAGAGCGGACGGTATCACAGCCCAGAGTGGAAGCGCCTGCATGCTGTTCAATGCTGGATTAATCTTTCAGAGATGCTCACTCACACAGCTTCGTTTTAGAAGCGTATTAATAATGTACAGCAGTGGAATTTGCAACGTGGCTCTGTACCAGGCAGATGCACTAAGTGCTGTGATTTAGACACCAGAGGCATAGGGCCTGATTCTCTTCACACTGGTGGAAATCCACTCACCTCTGCGGAATTACTCCTGCATCAGGGAGAAGATAATCCGGGGCAGACAGGCTCTAGGGAAATAAGCCCCTTTCTCATTGGCATCAGTTTTAGAAAATCCATTTTCAGAGCCATCTGGGAGGAAAGGGGAGGATGTGTTTTTTGGAAATCCATTGTTACGGGCTCGTTTGTGGCTGTACGGTCTGCCCTGATGGAGGGACAGCGTGTTTGTACGTCAGCCACGGAGCAACAAAGGGAGGGAAGAAAACCTCACTGTAAGTGAAATAGAATGTGTTTTGTCTCTCTAACCTCCTTAGAATCACAGAATCATAGAAGATCAGGGTTGGAAGGGACCTCAGGAGGTCATCTAGTCCAACCCCCTGCTCAAAGCAGGACCAATCCCCAACTAAATCATCCCAGCCAGGGCCTTGTCAAGCCAGGCCTTAAAATTCTTTCAGGTGTTACTCGCGATGGATGGAAACACAAACTTTCCTAGTGGTGGGCAGTTAGGGCTCATCCAGAAGACCGCACCTGTGCCCACCCTGTTAACATTGTGCTGAATTTTATTCAGAATTTTTCAGAAGCTGGCTGAGGTTCTTTCCAGTTCTCTATCATGCTGTTAAAGGGAATGAAGTAATACAGGGCTTTACTGGAGATAGGAGCATCTGCAATGGTTTTTAGAAACAGAGCAACAGAGAGCGTTTAAGTCTCCTCTCCATGTTCGATCGAGCTGTTGCTTCAGTGGAAGGTTGTTTGGTTTTTTTAATGTGTCACCCAAAACTTAGTCTTACAACTAATAAACAAGGAGTACTAAGTTGCAGAGAAGGAAAGCCAGATAATCAGAAAGACAGGTGGCCTGAAAGAACACTGATAAAGGGCTATTGTATTCACTCCAACACTGGCTTGCTTTGCAAAATACCGAGAGTGCAGAACACTCTAACAAAAGCAGTGGAACATTATTATTTAAGTAGCAACATCCATTCAGATCCCAGTGCTTATGTGTCCACATCATAAAGCTCAAAACTGCATTGGCAGCATTGTTTCACAGCCTCAGCAGAGGCACCAACAACTGAATGTGTCCCCTCTGGCCCTAGAGGTGATGCTTCTTGGTCGAGGTAAGACACAGTGACCATGGAAGTGTGAAGGAAACTTATACTGTACCTGAAACACATCCATCTCCAGAGCTGTCTATCTAGCGCTTGTCAAGAGCACTGAATTCACACAGGAATTTCCCAGCCCAGCAGGCATTCTGTTTCCTTTCCCCGCCTCCCAGGTTAATTCAAATACATCACTGATTAAAGTTGCACTTCTAGTGCCATTTCCCAGAGTGCTTTCTGGCTGCAGGCAGAAGCATCCATTATTCATCCAGCCCAAGCGTCTGCTCCACCGCATTGAAGTCTCAGGCGGTTAGTCATGGTGGGGCCCAGGTTGTATGTTTCGTTCGTGTTGACACACACAATGGAAGTGGCTTTGCTGAACGTATCCAGGTTGCAAAGGACTCGGTGTCAAGATTCAGCAGCGGCATAACACACAGCTCCAATAAGGGGCCCAAGAATCTGAAACAGCACTTGCTCAGCAGGCTTCCAGGAAGCCCATTGGAGCTGGCAAGAACACCCCATTTGCCCTGACAGGGTACGTCTACACTGGACTTTTCAGTCACGTTAACACATGTTAATCAGTAATTAACATATGGTAAGGAACTGATTCTAGTGTACACGCTACACAACTATTAGTCCTTATTTGTGTTTAACTGTAGCTATATACTCAGGAACAAACATTGGTAAAGTGGCGATGCTAGAATATACAGTCATGTTAGTTACTGTGTGTTAACACAGCTGAAAAAGTCAAATATAGATTTGTCCAAGAAGTGGATAGGTCCTGTCGGATCTAGCACTGGAATATGGGATAATGCTATGAAATTCCTTGCGTACCTAAAATTTGGACTTCTTTAAGTTTATAAGGAATGGTGGATCAGAACCCATCTGTCTTTCTGGACCCATGGGGCGTTATAACCTAGCGATAAAGTGGAATAAGTGGAAACCATACTATTAAGTTGCTGGTTTCAATAGGGTTAGATGGATGTCAACCAAAAGGCAGAAAGTGTCCTAACATCTACACCATAGCGTGTTCTTCCCAGTCAACCCACTCTTTCATCTTGCCAGGTGAAGTGTCTTTCTAGGAAGCTTTCCAAGATTGATCTGGCTCCTGCTCCTTTGCCGAGAAAAATGATTCTGACCAGCAAAGGCTTTACAACCTTCAAGGCATTTTTCCATCATTTAAAAAAAAAAATTCTACCCAATGTTTCATATGGGCACCTGGGATGCTTAAAACCTAGATCATTTCCTTCATGAATCTCTCTTCCTCCATTGCCCACAGGGGTGTGTTGCCTGCCCACCTCCCCCACAAAAGAAAAGAGTGATGAGGAAAGTATTCAAGACGGAAATAAGTTGCTGTTTCAAATACACATAGGCCTGAGCTGCTAAGTTGGAGTCTGGAGTTGAAGTTTGGAGAAGCTGGAGGACATGGAGAGCAGAGGGGGTCAGACCACTACAGAAATAGGAGTTGTCGTAGTTTGACACAAACAGTAAACAAATATATGGTGTCTAAGTGTACATGGTGATTTGCAAACAAAGGACAAGTAATACATTTTTCAAAAGCACTTAAGTCCCATTTTCAAAGTCACTTAGCACTCAGGAGCCTTAGTTTTAACGAAAGTCAGCGGGATTCAGGCAAAGTGCTTTAGCCTCTCTTGAAGATAGAACTTACCCAATGCCTCTGCTCTAAAGAGCTTACATCACAGGTCCACCCGTTTCAAACCTGGACTCATAAGAGCAACACCCCCCCTCCCCATTTATAACAGAACTGTTAAAATCACACAAGTAACGGTTTCTAGGATGGGGCCTCACGTTTGACATTCCACAATGATGTAATTGGGGTCGGGGGTTAAGGTTTGCCAAAAAAAAAGGGCAGTCACGGACCATCTTGGTAATATTCCAAGAACCAGTACTTTCGTACCTTGCCTATCCAGAATCACATCCTCTTAAAATGTATCCATTAGATTTAAATGCAGGATCCACATGAGAACGGACAATTCCTGCTTTACTCAACATATGCTCTGTTCAGAGAACAGCTAAAGGATTTCAGTTGAATACAAAATAACCATGGAAACAAAGACTATCTTCCTCATTTAGCCAACTAGGGTATCAGAACATGGAGCCTATAGTTGTAGGGGGATGTGTTGCAATCAGAAAGACAGAATTTCCAAGTAAAGAAATAATTTATTCAGGGTACAAGAATTGAGGGGTTAGATAGGAATGGTTAGTAAAAAGTGTTTAAGCAGTCTAGTATGCACATTGCAGAATTAAGAGGTAAATGACTGTGCCTGTAAGGGAATGTGACATGAAGACTAGAAAACATTTTTATGGATTTCAACAAGCTATAGATGACTAAAAATTCTGAAGCCCCTGATAGATTTTATTTATGTCTGAGTGTTCAAGAGCCTTAATTACATACACACAGTCTAGCTACACACTTGTATGCCTACATTAACTAAAAGCCCATGAAAATACACAGAAGGCACCATCTGTAGGCAATTTAGGCATGCTGTTATGCATCTAGATTGTGTGCACAATGCTGTGACTGCACACAAATCTGGTGAGTGGGAAAATGCATCTAGCCACTTGCACACACAGGTCAGTAAACACACATGCAACCGTCCTCTTGGGAACACAGCAGCGAGTGAAGATGATTGACAGAGGGCCACGTGAATTTTAAAGGAGGCATTTGAAGGAGTGGGAGGTGTTTCACAGAAGGGCACAGGGGGTGGCATGCAGAATAGAGTGGGAGAACGAGGCTCAGGGATCTGCATAGGATGAGGGAACAAGGGTGGGAGGCAGAGGAAGTGACAACTGAGATTAATTATGGAGAGACAAATTGGAACAAGGATGGGGAAGGCAAATGAGTTACGTGACAGCACTGAGGATAAAAACAACAGACTCTAGAAGCTGTAAGTGGGAGGACTGGACAGATTAAACACTGAATAAACCATGCAAGAACACACCCCAAAAGGGGAAAGTGCTTATTCTAGTAACTAAAAATACACGTTCCTTTAAATGCTAGAGCAAGCAGTAGGAGGGAAAAGTTAACCCTCTTAAAGACAGGAGCATCCCCGAAGATGAGAGATTGTAATTATTTTGCATCTGTCTCTACCCAAGAACAATGCAGATTGCCAAAGAGAAAGGGGGAGATCAGATTGCCAAAGAGAAAGGGGAAAAGAAGAGAATGGGAAATATTAAGGCTGCTAGAGTAGTAGAGAGCATCAGGTTCAGGCCGCCCATGTAGAAGTAGGAGTACTTAGTGAGTATGTACAGAAGGGATTGGATGTTTTATGAAAAGAATGGGCTCCACAGTCAGCACTGCGTCATGATCCTGTCAACACGTAGAGCATGGGGGTTGTGACACCAGCAAGAATCATTGGGTTATGACCACCCTGCCCTTCCCATATTACTGAATGGGAAGTTGGTCCTGGCTAGATTAGAGGAGGATTCTGGGGTGGGAAAGGAGGTCACGGCACATAGAAAAAGATGAAAAGCCCCAACTCTCACATACACACACCCGCACAGAACTGAAAGCAGCATTGACTCATTGGTTCAGCACCTACAATTGGAGCCAGATTTTCTAGAGTTCACTTCCCATTAAGACACCCGATTAAAATGGTGATTTCTATGGGGCTACTTGCATGCTTGACCTTAAGCACATGATTAAGTGTTTGCAGGATCATGGCCTAAGCATTTATTAGAGAAAAGTGTGTGTTCTCCCTCCCACCCTCCCATTTTTCAATCAAAGCATTGATGAAAAGTTTCAACCAACTCTGCTTGTTACATGGAAAATACTAGGAAACCTTCATATAGGTGTTGCCAGCTTTATCTCCAAGGTCTAGCAATCCCCATGCCCCAGAGCATATCTTTACACTTAGTTCGTCTCACACTTGTCACTCACAGATCAAGGCATTTTACATTGGAGGCTTTGCATTTTACACCTAGGGAAAGACACATCGAAGCAGCCTGTTCACGGTCACCCAGCGGGCAAGTGTCAGGTCCAGGAACATGTTGGAAGCGGTCTGACAATGGAAGGAGAAATGTTGCATTAATACAACTGCCTTGTCACGCCCAGCACGAACCGAAGCATGTTACAATGGAGGGTGATAACTGGAGCAGGGGACGCGAAAGGGAATGAATCACCATGGGAGGCTGGTGTCCTGATTCCAGAGCTCAGGCAGCAGATACATGACAGGCTTTGGGCTGCATTTGTAAACCAAGTGAAATGAAGCAGAGCTATGCAGGGTCTTGGAAATCAGGAGAGTAATTCTGCAGGAGACGGGAAGCCTGTGGAGGTCTTTCAGGATGAGACCCATAGCCTGATGAGAATCCACAAAAGCAACTAGACTCTATTCCCTAGATTGCTTTTAATGACCAATCTTACCACTCATCGCCAGAGCATGTCAAGAGTGGGGAAGACACTATAGGCAGGGGAGCTAATACATGTCTTGTGTACGGTGCCAGTTACTCCCGTTCATTTTATTTATTACTCAGATAGTTGTCAGAATTAATCAGGTCTTTAAAAAGTCACCACATATGTATTAAGGATCTCACTGCAGCCAAATCTGACCATCTAAGGGAAAAAAAACTGATTGGGTGACCAGTGCCCTAAAATATACACTCTACATTCAGATTATTTAGTCTACTGCACCCAAACAAATCCTACGGCTCTTTTTGGAGTCCAATCACAATGGCTACAAATTCAACTGATATACTGGGGGAAGAACTGAGGTGTAAGCTGGAATGCAAGATTAGGACACTTATTCTTGGCCAGCCAGATTTTCCAGAAGTGCGCAGCACCCCACAATTAGGGCCAAATTTTAAAAAGAACCCAGCATTCATTTAAGCACCTAAATGAAAGTGGCCAAATTTTCCACTGAGAAAAATGGAAAATCCTCTCTTCTGCACATGGAGAACAATTAGTGTAGTAACCAGAATCCCCTGTCAAGATCAGGGCCCTTTTGGTTTGGGAGCCCCTGCTCCATTCTCTACTAAATATAAACACTATCCAAGCAGGACTGTTTAGTCCTTTTGAGATATCCCAGTGTACTGCATCAAACTTCATTCAGCAAAGTATATATCTCATACAGATTTTAGTGCTCATTGTTAAATTCCAAGAACAAGGTAAAGGAAAACCTGATTTAAGATAAATGTGACTGAAACAAAATAAGCGGCTGTGGGGTCACATAGGTAGAAGAAATTCTCAACAGCAGTCAGAGAGGAAGCATCGTGATGCACAAGGTTTAAGAGAAGGAAAGAGGCCCCCTCTGCTTGCTCAAGGAACTCACCAGCTTGACATTCCTCGTTTTGAGGGACATCACGTTAGTCCCAAAGTTCCACATACATCTGGTATCTCCTCACTGTTACTGCTGAAAATTTACCTCAGAAATAAAGAATCTTTCATGATTCGTTTATAAGTCGTTTATAAGTCATTTATACCACAGGAAGGAATGCCATGCAACCTTTTGACTGTCCTGCATCCATCGTCAGGGCAACGCTCATTCTGAGTCTCTCACACATTGCATGCTACGTTTGGGCCTTGGCAGGTTAGGAGGTGTGGGCGCCATCTTAACACAAAAATCCAAGATGGCAGCTCTTCAATAGAGCAGGTCTCTGCAAAGCCTGTTCACATCTTTTCTGCCTGGGAAACATACCCTAGTTTCAACACCACAATACATTAGAGGTTGGAAAATTAATCCCAAGCTTAGAGACTGGAGCAAGTTACAAACTCATACTGGTCTGCGCCTAT
Source organism: Platysternon megacephalum (assembly GCA_003942145.1). Lineage (NCBI taxonomy): Eukaryota > Metazoa > Chordata > Testudines > Platysternidae > Platysternon > Platysternon megacephalum. The sequence continues at coordinate 1,088,866 of QXTE01000292.1, read as the reverse complement.
GATTGGTGGCACTTCAAGCAAGAACTCTAGGGTAAAGCCAGGTTTACCTCCTCTACTCCTGTTGGTAGATGAAGGACTCCAGCTATGAAGCATTGTGGCTAAGCAGTAGCCTCAAAGAAGTGAATTCCCCTTAAGTCTGGCCTTGACCTTAAAGCCATACATCTGCAGTAAAACCTAGAAGAACAAGAGTACCCTGAGACACTCATTCATGTTTTGAGTTTCAAGAGCTCAGACATCCTGCGAGTATTGATTTAGTTGGGGATTGGTCCTGCTCTGAGCAAGGGGTTGGACTCGATGACCTCCTGAGGTCCCTTCCAACCCTGATATTCTATGAGAAGCCAACTTAGTCACTGGCTATATGGTGTCACTGGCTATCACCCACCATCCATGTATGTGTGCAAATGCAGTGACCAAGAAGTCACATAAAAGGGGTAAAGGGAACCAGCCAGGCCAAGGTAAATTGCACCTTCAGTTTATTCAGAGGATACACAGATGCCTGAAATGTGTTACTTTATGCTTAATTGGGTTTTAGAGCAACCCACAATAAATCTTTTTAAAGGCACCCAACTGACAGCACATGGCTGGTAGGTTTGTTGCCTCTGGAAACACTATTTGTGCAGCTGTAGTCAGTTGCATAGTTACTCGTGGAGCTTGGTGCTACAGATTATAAAAATTGCAAAACTGTCATAGTAAATAAGCAACTATAAGGTGTTCCAAAGAAGTATTTAATCCTAGATTGGTGCAGTCATCTCCTGGCTAGGCAGCGTGGGTGCTGTCACTTGCACTGGTTAAGTATCAGCAGAGACTCAAGGTTTAACTGATGCCTGCAGTTTGTTTCATCCGCCTGTAAACTTTGAGGCAAGGACTGTGTTTCCACAGCAACTAGTACAATATTAATTACTGTATTACTGAGCACTTAGGGGCCCGGTCATGGAGCCCCGGTGGTAGGCGCTATCCAGACACAATGGGGTCTCAGTTGGGGGCGAACTAGTGTAATAGAAATAAAGAATAGTGACCATAAAAAGCTGCATGAGTGTGGTGTCTGGGCTTACTGTGTATTAGCTTCTCACCCCATATTTATCAGCAGGGGAGGAGGTGTGGGGAATAGGCCTTTATAAACAAAATCAGCAACAATCTGTTTGGAGTCTGAGATTCAGAGAAACAAGGGAGCCTAGTAACAAACCCAGAATCAGTGACCTCTTGTTTTGCATATTGATCACCTAGATGTAAACCACATCTCTCGATTGTCAGCTACAGTGAATATCCAGGATGTAGCAGCAGATCAGTGGTTCTACACACATCCACACACTCCTTTTCCTCTCAGTGATTTGCTCTTCTAAAGGTCATACACCTCTGGCCCTCTGGATAAACCTGATGAGTTATGTTTTTGTAGCTCTGGAGATGCAACTACTCCCCTGACTTCAATTGTACGTGATTAGAATTCAGGAGAAAGCCTCAAATGCCCTGACACTTTGATTAGTCATGCTCCCTTGTTCTGCAGTAAAAACCCTACTGGCCGGGTTACTTAATGCGGGTCTGATGATGGAGATCCAGACCAAACTCCAGCCAGCCGGTTCACATCTGACGGGTTATCACAAATGACCTATTCCCACATCACCTGTGTCTGGCTGAATTTATCCGCTGGAGCATTTTGACGCCAAAAGCTCATTTGACACGAACTTACAAAATTTTTCATCCCCTTGCCACACCCGCCCGTTGTTAACTCAGAAGGCATAAGAGAATTTATGTTGCTGTGAAACAGGCCTTTTGATAGGCGGGAATGAGTTATTTCTAAACTGAGAAGTGAATAGTTAACATCTACATGCCTGATCAAAGAATTGACACAGAGACAGTGAGATTTGTCATAAATTAAGGGGCACTGGAATAGAAGAGGGTTAAATTTAGTCACCACTCACTTTTTAATCTGGGATACAAGATTTTGATACAGAAAGATGAAGGGCAAAATGTCCAGAAGTATTTGAGATCTTGGTGCCACAATCCCATTACTTTCAAGGGGATTGAACTTCCATTGTCTAAGTCCTTCAGGCTCTGCTGAAAATAAATGTTCCCCAAAGGTTGCACATGCATCTTTAGACTATTATCATGGTCATGTCCCCTGTCTTGACAGAAGACATTCCTTTCCCAAGCCGTCTTGTCGACACACCCTGTCTCCGTGGCACTGACTACGCTAGGAAAATTAGGACCTGTAATTTGTGCCGCTCAGTGGAACAGGACATGTAGACAAGGCTGATGAGAGTGGAGAAAAGGGGGGGGACAATTGTACTGGGCTCAGCCCCCCCCCACAAATATCTATAGCAAGTGAAATGTAGCAAACATGACGTACCAGGGACACAAATTTCTCTCAGCTGGGGCTACACATAGGAAGATTCTGGCCTTATATCCGTGTCCCCTAATCTTCCTCAGAATAGAAGATATGGTAGTAAACGCCCCTGAATCTACACACCAGCCTGCACCTTTGACACACCCGGCAAAGCTGTATCGGGGTGAGTTGCGGGTGCTAACTGTGCAGACATAGGCTTTGTAACCCAGACCTGTAAGACATACACTATTTCAGTGCATAGAAACTTTGGTTTCCATCCTCAAGGTCCCCACATTCAGCACCTGGAAGCACCAGAGATTCCAATTCTACTTTGTGATATGGTTTTCCACGAATTAAATCGAAAAATCAAGCTGCATGGGAGAGGCAGCAGGAGAAGAAGAGATATCCTCAGTTTACAGATATTCAGAGAACCCTAAAATATCCCTCCAAGTGACTTCATATCGCCGAGTACTTACAAAAACCTATAATTAAGTATTGATATCAATGGGCAGGCCCATTTAAATTCCGACCATACTTGTAATGTCTCAGAGTGCTGGCCACTCTAGGAAAGGGTTATCCACAGACTTGGATGCTATGAAGTGCCAAATTCAGGCACATTATACATCTTTGGTTTAGATCAGTGGGGAACAGCTGATCTGATGGTACTTTGGAGAACTGTAAAGAAGTGGGGGTGGGGAAGAGAAGCAAGCAGATGTGTAGCGACCCTGTGTCACAGAGATAAATGTCTCAAGCTTCAGAGGGGGAGGACAAAAGAAAGTGATTTGCATTCAGCGGGGAAGGCCAAACCCAGATATTCCAAAAAAATTATGCAGGAGGGACAATAAACCCAGTGATTTTAAAGTCGCTCTCTTAACTGCCCTGGAAAAGGCTAGAGAACCCGCACATGCAAAACAAACAGTACAGTGAGTCATTCGTATTAGTCTCAACATCAAATGGTTTAACATTTCAGCCCCTCCACAACGCCCAGACCAGCCCCTCTGCAGCCAAGTGTCAGAGCATGAATTGCTGCCTAGGAAACAAGAGGGATTCCCTGAGATCAAACAATGTGGAAGCCATACAGCAGGCTCACCAGACGAAAAACATTTTTTGTCCCTCAATAAAAGCAATTTGGGGGGGGGGAAATCTCAGCTGTCTGAGGTGTATGATCTCTCCTGTATCCCCATTAAAATGTGCAACAAGATCTTCTATTGCAGACATTTGGAGCACAGTCAGATGGGGGGTGGGGGGGGGAATATCTCTTGTAGATTATGCTTTTGGAGCATTCCATTTCAAGCAAGGCACAGACTCTCATCTTACTTGCCCTGAAGAATGCACTTATTCGCTCTTGAGAGACTCCACCTAAGGCAGCAGACAATGCACCATGTTAGACTAGCAGGAATTAAATTCAAACACGGCAACATCACTATGTCCAAAGTCTCCCACCCACACTGGCATTCAGAGACCTGCGTGGGTTTAGCAAGGAGCAGGGAACCTTGGCTTGAATTATGGAAATATATAGTAGATATGCAAACAGAACAGCCAAAGGAGTGAGGAGTTGCATTAGTCCAAAATTGCTTACCTCTTTAAGCATCTTCTAGCATCTGTTTCCCAGCCCCAATATCTGCAGCGATTAATCTCTTCTCCCGTGCCTTCCCAATCAAAACAGCTAAGCAGATGAGCTTGTTCCATCCATCCTGCAGGCTCTCTGATTTGACAGGTCAGCTGCAGCAGCTTCCTTACCACGCCTGCCTGCTAGTCCACTTTCCAGCCAATATCACCCAGACATAGAGTTGGAAGAGAATTAGGGCTCCCACACAGATCCGGGGGCGGGGGAGAATGCAGAAGTGAGGCTTCACTTCCTCCCACCCTCCTTACGTTGCCATCAAAATTAAATCCAGGGCTCACATGATGTTGGAGGGGAAAGCGTCTATTTGACAATACCTTTGACCACAAAAGACCAACTCCCTACGCTGTCCGGGCACCCTCTAGTGGCACATGTCCCCAACAGCAGGGCACTGACTAGGGACTGCAATCCTTTACTGGCTCTCTCTTGCTGCAGTGTGGAAAACATGATGCAATGAGGCATTTTTATTACCATGTTTTTTATATAGGTGCATCCATCCAATTAATCCCTCCGCCATAGATTAAGGAAACCTATTGAGAGCCAGGAGTTGTGTCTACTGTGGGTTTTTTTTTATTTTTTATATATCCTATCTGTGTTAGATTGTGGAATAGTCTCCCAAGGGACATGATGTAAGAGCAGTAGGAATATCAGTTTATGGAACAATTCTGCTCTAGCAGAGGGAAGTTGCTGGGTGGGTGAGAATTATTCCATTAATTACACACAACAAGATTTCAAATTAGCACTGCCCTCTCTTATTTACACACACACACCAATTTTTTTTTTTAAACACAGCTATTGTTTTTCAAAATCAAAGTNACACACACACACACACACACACACACACACACACACACACACACACACACCAATTTTTTTTTTTAACACGGCTATTGTTTTTCAAAATCAAAGCCTCAAATCCTGCCCAAGATTGGGGGCGGGGGGAAGAGGGATAACTCAGTGGTTTGAGCAGTGGCCTGCTAAACTCAGGGTTGTGAGTTCAATCTTTGAGGGGGCCACTTAGGGCACTGGGGTAAAAATCTGTCTGGGGATTGGTCCAGCTTTGAGCAGGGGGTTGGACTAGATGACCTCCTGAGGCCCCTTCCAACCCTGATATTCTATGATTCTACAATCAAGAAGAGAACGTGTACTCAGAAGACCTCAGGGCCTGTACCATCTCTAGAGAAGTGCCGTTGGGAAACAATCATGGCAGGCAATAAGATCTTTTCCCTGAAGCAACACTCACAAGTTGGCTGCACTGCTGCTGAGATGATGTCACTACGTAAAGCACACGAGAAGTGGCTAACACAAGTTGCACGCTGGCTGGGAGCAGCAACGTATTGGCCGTTAAGGTAGCAGAGAACGTCGTGACCTCTGCTACAAGGCCACGTATTGCTGCGGATGAGTGAACCAGCTCCTTGCTGGATGGCCTGTTGCAGAAGATGCATAACCATGTGCACCTGAGGGCAGAAGTTATGGCTTGGAAGGACATACCTATATCACCATCAGGCTACAGCAACTCAGGGTAAGATACTACGGGGACATGTAGCAGTATAAAAGCTTTAAGATAGACAGGAAGTTAAGTTAAGCCATAACCCTCCACGCAAGCCACCCTGGGCGATGAGCAAGTTCAGATCGATCCAGCAGCTAAAGCTAGGATTTGGGCTTTGTGTCTAGTACAGTGACAATGGCTGTTAATTCTGGTTGGAGATGAAGCCCTGTGGTGCATTTTACCTCTGGTGTTCTATGTACCTCCCAGGGAAGAGGTGGTCAGGGTTTTAGACTAGTCACTTCTATTTCCAAAGGGGAACTGAGCTACCATGGGTCGGGCTAGCCACGCTCTCTCTAGAATTAATGGACATTTTGTCTGTATTAAAGGGGGGAGAGGGAATCAGCCAGCAGAGCTCATTTGTGTAGATGGTGCTTCTCCATTCTATTTAAGGTACTCATATTTCCCCCATCACCATAGTATCTGAACTCTGCCCCATCGTCAATGTATTTTTCCTCAACACCGCTGTGAGGTAGGGCAGTGCTGTTATCCCCATTTTACAGATAGGGGACAAAGGCACACATAGGCTAAGTGACTTGCCCAAGGTCATACACAAAGTCTGTGGCAGAGCAGGTAATGAAACCCATGTCTCCCAAGTCATAGGCTAGTGCCCCAACCATAGATTCCAAGGCCAGAAGGGACCGTTGTGATCATCTAGTCTGACCTCCTGTATGACTCAGGCCAGCCCATCGTGTAGCCTATAGGACTAACCTGCTTGCTTGTATATATATAACTTTTCTTATAGTTTAAGTATTTGGTTTATTGTAATAGGTTTATAAATGTATATTAAAGTAAGTTTGGCTGTAATGCAAGAGACCTACAGGCCATATCCTGTATGTTAAGCTAAGGCAAAGTTAGCATATCTATATTAAGCCCTTTTACTCAAAAAGCAAAGTTGACCTATAGCTTGTTACCTAAATAGATGAGTACCCATGCCTATGTCTATGACCTTTTATGTAGACCAATAGACAATGGAAAATGGCATTGGGGGGGGGGGTTCCCACAGACTTAACAAGTACACCACAAGAGACTGATGTGCATACATGCCTGTCATCAATACGCACATGCATAGCCTATGGGGTAAGTGTACCCTAACATTTCTGTGGGTGAGGAATGAAATTTGGGCATAAGAGGAAGGATGTCCAGGATGCTAAAGGAGTTGGCCGATGAGATTGCGGAGCCATTGGCCATTATCTTTGAAAAATCATGGCGATCGGGGGAGGTCCCGGACGACTGGAAAAAAGCCAATGTAGTGCCCATCTTTAAGAAAGGGAAGAAGGAAGATCCAGGGAACTACAGGCCAGTTAGTCTCACCTCAGTCCCTGGAAAAATCATGGAACAGGTCCTCAAGGAATCAATCCTGAACCACTTAAAGGAGGGGAAAGTGATCAGGAACAGTCAGCATGGATTCACCAAGGGCAAGTCATGCCTGACTAACCTAATTGCCTTCTATGATAAGATAACCGGCTCTGTGGATGAGGGGAAAGCAGTGGATGTGCTATTTCTGGACTTTAGCAAAGCTTTTGATACAGTCTCCCACAGTATTCTTGCCAGCAAGTTAAAGAAGTATGGGCTGGATGAATGGACGGTAAGGTGGATAGAAAACTGGCTAGATGGTCGGGCTCAACGGGTAGTGATCAATGGTTCCTTGTCTAGTTGGCAGCCGGTATCAAGTGGAGTGCCCCAAGGGTCGGTGCTGGGGCCGGTTTTATTCAATATCTTCATTAACGATCTGGAAGATGGTGTGGACTGCACCCTTAGCAAGTTTGCAGATGACACTAAACTGGGAGGAGTGGTTGATACGCTGGAGGGTAGGGATAGGATACAGAGGGACCTAGACAAATTAGAGGATTGGGCCAAAAGAAATATGATGAGGTTCAACAAGGACAAGTGCAGAGTCCTGCATTTAGGACGAAAGAATCCCATGCACTGCTATAGACTAGGGACCGAATGGCTGGGCAGCAGTTCTGCAGAAAAGGACCTAGGGGTTACGGTGGACGAAAAGCTGAATATGAGTCAACAGTGTGCCCTTGTTGCCAAGAAGGCTAATGGCATTTTGGGTTGTATAAGTAGGGGCATTTCCAGCAGATCGAGGGATGTGATCATTCCCCTCTACTCAGCACTGGTGAGGCCTCATTTGGAGTACTGTGTCCAGTTTTGGGCCCCACACTACAAGAAGGATGTGGATAAATTGGAGAGAGTCCAGCGGAGGGCAACAAAAATGATTAGGGGGCTGGAGCACATGACTTACGAGGAGAGGCTGAGGGAACTGGGATTGTTTAGTCTGCAGAAGAGAAGAATGAGGGGCGATTTGATAGCTGCTTTCAACTACCTGAAAGGGGGTTCCAAAGAGGATGGATCTAGACTGTTCTCAGTGATAGAAGATGACAGAACAAGGAGTAATGGTCTCAAGTTGCAGAGGGGGAGGTTTAGGTTGGACATTAGGAAAAACTTTTTCACTAGTAGGGTGGTGAAGAACTGGAATGGGTTACCTAGGGAGGTAGTGGAATCTCCTTCCTTAGAGGTTTTTAAGGTCAGGCTTGACAAAGCCCTGGCTGGGCTGATTTAGTTGGGTTTGGTCCTGCTTTGAGCAAGGGGTTGGACTAGATGACCTCCTGAGGTCCCTTCCAACCCTGAGATTCTATGATTCTATGATTCTATGATTTGCCCTATAAAAGAGGTAACCCACCTCAATAAAGTATCTCCATTTTCTCTCTGTCTCCATTTCTCTCTAGCTCCATTTTCTCACTATCTCCGTTCTCACTTTACTCTATTCTCATTTACTTCCTTCACTCTATCTATCTACGATGACTGCTGTTATTTGTAGGCTATACTTGTTCTTCTTAAACTTTAAGTTTCAAAGGAACTAGGCTAAGCTTGGTTTCCCTAAGTTTTATTCTTAGTTTGTTTATTAGGTTTTGATTTACGTTTAAGTTAGTCAAGTAAACCCTAATTTAGTTTTGATAGCTTAGCATTTTCTAAGCACTGCAACCCTCACTCAAGAATTGAGAAATCTGAACCGCAAGGCTGGTCCTGTGTCTCTTACCACCAGGTTATCACCAGGAAGGGTGTGAGTATGTTAACCAGAGCTTTGTTGCATATAATACCATATTATCATACGTATCTTTTGAATAGCAGTAATGCAATTGTAACTTTGTAACTCTGGGTATTTTACCATTTACTTACTATTATTAATTTTAATAAAAAGTCTTTAAGGCTATATCTGTCTCAGTGTGACCTTCCTGTCATACCCCCGAGGGTCCTTTATAAATTCTGTGGAGCCTGATTCAGGACAAGAACTTTTATCTTCTGATTGGCGAGCCTAAAACCCATACAAATTAATATTAATGATCATTATTAATATTATTATTAAAATCAAATAAAAATAAATTAATAAATTAAAGTCCCATATTATCCAAATTAGTATTATCTGTACACCCTAAATCAGGCTACAATAGAGCCTGCCCAAAATAATTCCTGTTAAAAATTTACACCCAGTTTCCACTTTGAATTTGCCTAGCTTCAACTTCCAGCCATTGGATCACTTTAAACCGTCTGCTAGATTGAAGAGCCCATTTTCAAACATTTGCTCCCTGAGTGGCTACTTCTAAACTGTGATCAAGTCGCCCCTTAACTTTCTCTTTGTTAAGCTCAATAAATGAAGCTCTGCGCGTCTCTCACTATTAAGCATGTTTGCTAATCCTTTAATCATTCTTGTGACTCTGCTATGGATCCTCTTCCATTTAACAACAGCCTTCTTGAACTGTGGGCACCGGAGCTGGACACAGTATTCCAGCCGTGGTTATACCAGTGTCAAATAGAGGTAAAATAACCTCTCTAACCCGACTTGTGATTCCTGTTTATGCATCCAAAAATTGCCCTTTTGGCCACAGAATTGCACTGGGCTCATGTTCTGCTGATTATCTACCATGATCCCTAGATCTTTGTCAGAGCAACTGCTTCCCAGGATAGAGTCCTCCATGTAGTATGGCCTATATTCTTTGTTCCGAGATGTATACATTTAGCCGTATTAAAAACACATTGTTTGCAGCCAGCTTACCAGACAATCCAAATTGCTCAGTATCCGTGACCTGTCCTCTTCATTATTTACCACTCCCCCAATCTGTGTGTTATCTGCAAACTTGATCAGTGATTATATTTTCTTCCAGGTCATCAATAAAAGTTTTAAATAGCATAGGGTCAAGAATCAATCCCTGTGGGAGCCCACTAGAAACACACCTGCTCAGTGATGATTCACCATTAACAATTACAGTGAGACCTCTCTGCCAATGTTTAACACATGCCATGTTGATTTTATATCATTCTAGATTTTTTAAAATAAAAAAATAGAATAATTGAATATTAGGGTTGGAAGAGACCTCAGGAGGCCATCTAGTCCAACCCCCTGCTCAAAGCAGGACCAACCCCAACTAAATCATCCCAGCCAGGGCTTTGTCAAGCCGGGCCTTAAAAACCTCTAAGGATGGAGATTCCACCACCTCCCTAGGTAACCCATTCCAGTGCTTCACCACCCTCCTAGTGAAATAGTGTTTCCTAATATCCAACCTAGACCTCCCCCACTGCAACTTGAGACCATTGCTCCTTGTTCTGTCATCTGCCACCACTGAGAACAGTTGAGCTCCATCCTCTTTGGAACCCCCCTTCAGGTAGTTGAAGGCTGCTATCAAATCCCTCCTCGCTCTTCTCTTCTGCAGACTAAATAAGCCCAGTTCCCTCAGCCTCTCCTCGTAAGTCATGTGCTCCAGCCTCCTAATAATTTTCGTTGCCCTCTGCTGGACTCTCTCCAATTTGTCCACATCCCTTCTGTAGTGGAGGGCCCAAAACTGGACACAATTCTCCAGGTGTGGCCTCACCAGTGCCGAATAGAGGGGAATAATCACTTCCCTCAATCTGCTGGCAATGCTCTTTCTACAACATTTAGCAGTACCAAGTCAATGCCTTACAGAAACTTAAGTACTACATCAACCATATTACCTTTATCAACTGAACTTGTAACCTCATCAGAAAAGGATTTTCCATAAACCCATGTTAATTGGCATTAATTATATTCCCCTCCTTTAATTCTTTATTAATTGAGTCCTGTAGCAGCTGCTCCATCTTGCCAGGATCATCCTTCCTCTCTCCACTCTAGTTAATCTTCCTCTCCGTTCTAGTCAACCGTGACTCTGTTTCTTCACACTCTTCCTAAACGGTTCCGCAGTGTTCCTGTGCGCCGTTAAACAGCTGTCAAGCTCTAACCCAGAAGTTGCTGGTGTGACTAAACACTTGCTGGGGGCTGCTGAAGAAGGCTTAAGTCAATCTACACACGATCTCAGAGCAATGCAAGTTCTCTTTGGTAGATCATTACAAAACAGCTCCTACTGATAAAATGCTTGGCGATGAAAGGTTCTTGGTGCTCCCCAGGATTGGGGGCGGGGGCGTATTCTCAGCTTTACAGAAGTTATGGTTACTTGCCCTAGCCTAATTCTGTCACTGGATCACTGTGGACCAAGTCTACACTACAAACTAGCCGTGCGATTCTCCTGCTCGTGTACATGACTAGCCCAAGTATGAATAGCAGCGTAGCCATGGGTACTGGCAGCAGAGGTATCGCATTCAGGCAGGTTTGTACTCAGCCCGGCTACGCTATGCTTCTGCTGCGGCTACACTATTTATACTGGCACTAGCTGAATGCGAGCAGGGGAGTCACCCCCCTAGCTCACAGTGTAGACACAGCCTCAGATGATAGGAGCCCGAGGCTGCTGAGCTCCTGTTCTAACCACTACATTGTAGCAGAGGGGGGATTTTTCAAAAGCGCTCAGCTTTGGCCTCACTCTGCTCACTTGGACATCAAAGGTAGAGTTCCCATTGACTTCCGTGCAAGCGGAGCTAGGCCAATGCTGAGCATGTTTCTCTTTGGGGGCAGAGATTGTGAGATTAGGTACAGCACCTAGCACCGCGGGGCCTCTGTCCTATCAGGCCTCAGGATGGCCCTGGAGTACAAGTAATATTCAGACCGCTTACTCACTTTACATACTACTAATCCTTAATATTTGTAAAAAAAAAAACTTTGAAGACGTAAGATACTAAATAAGCCTTAACACCCCATAAGGGAGGAATTATCCGCATTTTACAGATGTGGCAATGGAGATACAATTGATTAACTCATTTGTCCAAAGCTGCAGAAAGGTAATGTCAGACAGGGTTAGAACAAAGTCGCACAGGTCCCTCTTGTCCTCTGCTTTCTGTACCAGAACACGCCAGTAGTCAAATAGCTATTTATCCTTGCTGTCTCCCTTACAAGAGAGTTCTGCCTTTTGTTACCTCTTCAGACAGGAAGTATGTACCATCACACACACATCCCTACCTCATGCCCCTGGCTCTATGAAGAATCATTTCCCCAATTTGGGATGCTTGAGGGATGATTTTTAGGAGCGCTGAGCAACCCATTTTATCTGAAATCAATAAGCCCTGAAGCTCCTCAGCAGCTCATCTCTTCTGAAAAGACAGGCCAGGGTATTTTAAGAGACGGGATCCCCAAAACTACAGCACACAAAAATCAGGGGCCAGTTTTGAAAATCTGGGCTTAAATGCTGGTTTGTAATTGCATCTCAGTTTAAAGATGAAAAGTTCATTGAGGAATTCAGAGGACAGAAACTAATTGTATATAAAAGGAGGAAGTTTTTATAACACAAGTCCATTTGTTTACTATATTAATGTTTGTCTACACACAGATTTGCATCAAAATAATGAGAGCTGTTTTCATTCACCCCTTTTGTTATTTCTAGGGTTGTCTGGAAAAAAAATCCATTTCATGACAATTGGACATTTCAAAATTTGTTTTTGTTCCCCATTTCAATAAATCTGCATTTTCCAACAAAAATCTTTGTAAAATAAAAAACAATTTCCGACCAGCTCTACTTATTTCTGTGCACATCTGTGCACCCGCTAGCCATTAGGCAACAGTTTCTTTAGTGAAATAAGACTAAGATCAGGCTTCAAGAGTGAAAAAAACCCATAAGATGGAGAGAATACGCAGCTTCTGGTAGTTTATTGATTATTTTTTAAAATAAAGTTTTTGTAAAGCAAAAAAACAAACAAACAACCCATCCAGGGAAACTCAAGTTTTCATTAAATCTCACTTGAAAAGAAGATCATCTGCGTATCCATAGTGTTTGGCACCTGAAAGACAGTGTGGTTATAGAATGTCAGGGTTGGAAGGGTCAGGAGGTCATCTAATCCAACCCCCTGCTCAAAGCAGGACCAATTCCCAGACAGATTTTTTTGCCCCCAATCCCTATATGGCCCCCTCAAGGATTGAACTCACAACCCTGGGTTTAGCAGGCCAATGCTCAAACCCCTGAGCTATCCCTCCCCCCCTGGTTAAGAGACCATAACTTGGAGCAGTTTTAGGAAGTGAAGTTACCTGGCAATGAAAAAAATATCTAGTGCAGTGCTTGTCAAGAGTCAGAGTTTAAGGCCAGATCATCCAGTCTGACTGCCTGTGTATCATAGACCACTAGTACCATCCAGCACCCACACACTAAACCCAACAACCAAAAGATTACAGATCACAGGAGATTAGACTGTTCTGTGACACAGGCAGAGAACAGGAGGGACTGAGGCACATCATGCCCCTGAAATTATTAAGGGAGATATACCCAGATATTCTTGGGAAGTTGCAGGGGCAGGGATGGTGTCCCTAGCCTCTGTTTGCCAGAAGCTGGGAATGGGCAACAGGCAGGGGCGGATTAATAATTTTGCCGCCCCTGGCCCCGCCCCGACTCCACCCCTTCCCCAAAGTCCCGCCCTAACTCCGCCCCTCCGCGCCCCTATTGGATCCCTTCCCCAAATCCCCCCCCCTCCCTCTCTGACCAGCGAAACAGCTGCGGAGAAGTTCCCCTGCTCCAGCTGCCTCCTCCGCGAGCGCGCCGCCGCTTCCTGTTTCTCTCCCCTCCCTCCCTGCCCAGCGAAACAGCTGTTTCGCGGCGCAAGCGCTGGGCGGGAGGGGAGAGAAACAGGAAGCGGCGGCGCGCTCGTGGAGGAGGCGAGCTGGAGCAGGGGAACTTCTCCGGGGGTGCTCAAATTTGCCGCCCCTGCAAATTTGCCGGCCTAGGCGATAATACGCCGCTGGCAACAGGGGATGAATCACTTGATGATTCCCTGTTCTGTTCATTCCCTCTGGGGCACCTGGCATTGGCCACTGTTGGAAGACAGGATACTGGGCTAGATGGACCTTTGGTCTGACCCAGTATGGCCGTTCTGATGCCCCTCACGCTGCAGAGAAAAGGCAAAAACCTCCCAAGATCACTGCCAATATGACCTGGGGGGAAATTCCTTCCTGACCCCACTTATGGAGATCAACTAGACCCTGAGTATATGAGCAAAAATCAGCCAGCCAACCTCCCGAGAGAATGCTCAGTGCCACGTCAGAGCAGACTGTCCTGATCCAGTGTCCCATCTCCAGCCATGGCCATCCCTGATGCTTCAGAGGAAGGAGATCAAAAAAGAAATTGCAGAACTTTGACACCCTCAGAGGCTTACCTAGGTTTATTTATGATGGGGATCATTCCTTGTCACCTCTCCACTTTCAAGCCACCCCTTGATTTTTACCCTCAATAATTGCAAAGGAGCAGTGCAGGAGGCATGCTAATACAGGGCAGAGGAAATACCTTAGATTTCATCTTTCCTGTAGCTACACATCCTCAGCCTGCATAAATCAGTAATAGCTCCAGAATCTGGCCCAGAGCCTCCACTCCTATGGAGATCAGCCACCTTGTGCTTTCCCACTGAGTACTGCACAAGGATTTGTAGCATCAAGATCCGTGCACTGCAATCGGACAGCAAATAAACTAAAAATGCCCTGCACCAGGTTATTAGATAGTACAGACAACTTACTTCAGACTAGTCAGTAGAGCTTGCCATTTTAGTGATTTGTTTGATACACCTTTGAAAAAAGAAATTTGGACACTTTATTCAAGGATATTCATTAAGTTGCTTCTGGGGAGTGTATTAAATCAAATTTGAAAACAAATGCTGCAGGACAGTTCTTAAACAGAAGTGCACAAGCCTATCAGACCTGAGCTCTATGAATACTAGAAAAGCTAGAGTCTTTGCAGTTAGTTTCACATTCCTTCGTAAAAAAGAATGATATTAAAGCCTCAGCTAACAGAAGCCAGTCGTATTCTGAATCAATATCTGAAGCTTCCTCTCACGCTCTCGTCTGTTACAACTATAGAGAAAATGGAGTTGCCTGCAGCCAAGAACTTGTTTGTGTAAACTACTGTCTACTTTGTACAACTCTAAATTACAAGATTGGAAACCAGCTTTGCAGCTTTCTTGGAGGCCTGGCCAATGCACAATGCCCTCCCTGTGTTATTTTAATGATTACCGCACTTTAAAAAAGGATCTTTCCCCACAAGGCGAACTTTACAATAAGGGTCTTGGGATGGAGCAACTCAGAAGCCTGATGTTATACAAGGATGTACCATTTTTAAATCCTCTTAGCCTCTAAAGCAAGGGTGCTTCATTGGATAGCTGGATTTTCAGAATTACTGAGCATTCCGTTTGTTAAAGTCATGGGGAAGCACATGTGCACTTCACCTCTGGGGGGAGGGTGAACCCACTTATTTAGGTGCCAAATTTAGGCAGACAAGTTCATAATGTTCAGTTTTTAGATGCCTAACATGAGATCTAAACATACTCGCAAAATGTGAACTACAAGAACTCATAAAAGTGTCCCAAAAAAACAAAGCTACAAAACATGATCCACGTAAAGTCAGCCAGCCAAGACAATTAAATTCGACAAAAATCCCCCATCCTCTAACTGCCCAAACCCAAGCCTTCTCTGGATGCCTGCGAGAAGAGGTGGACCTTGCAACATGACCGAGAGGTCAACAGACTCAAGCTATTCTGGACCAACAGGCAAGGGAGAAAATTGCAACTTAAGGACATTTCAATAGAGCCACACCTGCTTCCTTTCTGTTCAAGCACCTTTGCTGATCACAGCGATGGCAGTGTCACATGAGGAGAGCAATCTCCCAGGTCGGAAGATCGCAGGCCATTTAAGACTCTATAGGTCAAAAAATAAGGCTAGAATGGTACATCTAGGGATGGTGGAGGTATGTGTTATTCTGCCTCAGCACAGGGGTATGGACTAGATGGCCGCTTGAAGTCCCTCCCCACTTCTATTAAACTCAGATATTCGCTCTTACCAGCCTTCCATTCTTCTGGATTTGTACGATCCCCAAGTAAGAAGGAAGGATGCTCCGGCCCCACACGTATACAGGGTTCTCCACTGCATTGCTTGTCCAAGCTACGCTCATGTCGTTTTCAGTCCTCATATAACAGCCGGCGCTCTGTGGCAGGGCATTTCCCCCAAAACCTTCCTCTAAGGAGACTGGCATGGAAACGCTGCTGGCTAACTCCTGATCAACAGGGTCTTCCAATTTCTAGAAGCAAGAGAAGGCAGCGTAAAGACAGGGCAGCTTAGGTAACCATCCCCCAAACAAGGCATTGCAGATGTTGCTACTGCAGTAAGCCATTACATATCGAAACCAGGACTAAGAAGCCAAACTAACTGGCCTCCTTAAGAACCAGAGGGTGGCAGCTGCTATACAGGAGCCCAGGAAGGACTAAAACAGAGGGTAAGTGGTAACAAAGAATAATCTCTGTAACCTTAAATACGAGAGATGTGGGCTGAAGATGTCTTCAGGGAGTCTGAGAAATGCTAGAAGGATCCCAGGAGGTAAGTTATACCATATTCTAGCCCAGGGGTGGGCAAACTTTTTGGCCCGAGGGCCACATCGGGGTTCCGAAACGGTATGGAGAGCCGGGTAGAGAAGGCGGTGCCTCCCCAAACAGCCAGGCCCCCGCCCCCTATCTGCCTCCTCCCACTTCCCGCCCCGACTGCCCCCCTCACAACCCCTGACCCATCCAACCCCCCCCCCGCTCCTTGTCCCCTGACCACCCCCTCCTGGGACCCCCTGCCCCTAACAGCCCCCCCGGGACCTCCCCCATCCACCCCCCTCTGTTCCCCGTCCCCTGACTGCCCCCCCAAACCTCCACCCCATCCAACCACCCCTTGTCCCCTGACTGCCCCCCGGGACCTCCTGCCCCTTATCCAACCCCCCCACTCCCCGCCCCCTTACCATGCCGCTCAGAGCAGCGGGACTGGCAGCCGCGCCACCCAGAGCGCTGACAGCATGGCGAGCTGAGGCTGCGGGGGAGAGGGGACGGCAGGGGTGGGGCCAGGGGCTCAAGGGCCGGGCAGGACGGTCCCGCGGGCCGTAGTTTGCCCACCTCTGTTCTAGCCCCTACAGCATACAGGCTATGCAGATACGGACATCAAACTCTCACTCCTCAGTGCACATCACCTCTGGGTTGGGCTCAGCGCCAAATTGGGCACACAGTTCGTCTAAGTTTGTGCAGCTCAATTACCAGGAGAGAGGAGAGTGCAAGAACACGGAACTGAAAGTAGACTACCCCCTTGCTTCAAAGTAGACCTTCTTCCAGATCCTTAGCATGTAAATTATGCCAGCTTAAACTCCTTGATACACGTGCAGAGTTTTATGACTTCCCTGAAAGATACTTGCAGCTCATGACAAAATGCTGCAGTGCATAAAAAACACTGGAGGGCCAACCCTAGCACGCCGGCCCAGTGCTTCTGCAGCTTTCTGCTCCATTCTGCGGGCTTCTTCATACAAACCCTCACTTACCTTCCCGAAAGCTCCAGCGAAGTATTTTCAGAGGTAGCCAATGTGGAAGCTACCCCCAAATCTAAAAGATTGAAGGACTAAACCCGGGGGGGGGGGAATTGGGATCCCCTCCATTTCCCTCCCCCCGGGGGGAAAAAACTAGAAAAAAAATAGAGTTTCAAAACTCCAGTTTTTATTTCAAATCAAAAATTTTAGCTTTTCAGTGTTTGGAAAAAAAAAAATCAAAAAGTTTGGGCACTGGAATTTCGCCGTCTCCTCTTCTTTTTTGCCACTGGATAAAAGTAAACTGAAAGTGGGGGGGGGAAACCCATCCTCCCTTTTACTTTTTCCACTTGAAAAGTGGAAGGGAAGTTTAAGAAAATAAAGTAAAAGAAAGCAGCAAAGAATCCTGTGGCACCTTATAGACTAACAGACGTTTTGCAGCATGAGCTTTCGTGGGTGAATACCCACTTCTTCGGATGCAAGTAGTGGAAATTTCCGAAGAAGTGGGTATTCACCCACGAAAGCTCATGCTGCAAAACGTCTGTTAGTCTATAAGGTGCCACAGGATTCTTTGCTGCTTTTACAGATCCAGACTAACACGGCTACCCCTCTGAAAGTAAAAGAAGTTACTTTAGCTGACTTCCCTCCCCTCCACGCACATAGTTGCAGTGGCTTTTTCTTCACTTTCAGTTTTCTACCTCCCCCTCCCACCTAGGGTGACCAGACATCCTGATTTTATAGGGATGGTCCTGATATTTGGCGCTTAGTCTTCTATAGGCACCTATTACCCCCAACCCAGTCCCAATTTTTCACACTTGCTATCTACTCCCCACCCCTATTTTCAGGGTGGGTGGGAGGGAGAGAAAAGGTTAAAAACCAAACACATTTTTCAGTTTCCAGAAGCCAAAAAACAAGTTATTTCATAAAAACCTGCATTTTCCAACAAAAAAGTTCATCTGGGAGCTTTCAAGCAGCTCCCAAGGATTATAGCTCATTAATTAGCTCGTTAATTAGCTCATAAGAAAGGTTTGTTTCATAACCTGGCTACTTTTGTATTCCTGTGAATGAGTAACGGACAGGAAGCATTTATGGCAGGGAGAGCTGACCAAATACAGTACATTTAACATTAAAAATGGCAGCTTTTCAATTGCTAAAGTGCTGCTTTATTTTGCTATTCAAAGTCTGCGAAGTAGAAGGGACAGGTAGAAAGGGGGCATGATGTTTTAACACGTATTATATTAAATATTGAATGCAAAATACCCATGAATTAAGATCAAATTCTGGTTGGATGTTAGTGATGACATTAAGAGTCATTAAGTTGCATTCACATACAGGCTGGTACCAAGACCCCTTGTGAGAATTACAGATTTATTACACAGAGAGGGGAAGGTTCTTGTGTACCTCAAAGCCTCCAGTTTCTTCCAAAATCAAGTGGAGCAGGCGTATATATTCAGTGGCTGCTTTAAGCGTGTCGACCTTACTAGGCTTCCGGTCTTTAGGTATCAACGGCACGATGGTCTTCAGCTTTGAGAAGCCACTGTTCAAGTTTTTTATCTATCAAAGATATTGAAGAGGAAATTAAACAGCATTCAGTCCATTAGCTGCAGAACTCCATCCACCCAGTGGTGAAAAGGGGAAACTTTTAAAGGCAGCTCATTTTAAAAATGGACAGATCAGTTACATTCTGCATTAATCATCATTGGTTGCCTTTTATGAAAAGATTAAATGCAGTTTTAATAACCGCTTAATCGATGGTTGTAGAGTCTACCACACGGATAGGTGGCTTGTAACCATCTGTAATACCTTCCACTGACGTGCCATCTACCACATGCATGAGTCATTGATTAACCCTTTATTAATGGAACCTTAATGTAAAGTGCAACTGAATTCGTAACTATATGTGGGATAATCCATCACCTGCGTATCTTGGGAAAAATGAGGGTAACCACACAGTTGTGATCAAATAGCAAAGCTGAGGGCACAGGTGCTGGGGGTGCCGCAGCATTAAACAAGAAGGTTTATTAGGAACAGAATGCCTAAGATGCCGAAGACGAGTCACTGATCTGATTACTGCAATTCCCATGTAAAAGCTTTAAGCTCACCAGGTAAGCTTTAAGCTCACCAATGGGATTTAGGCCCATCCCTTTTGAAAATGAGACTGAGGCTCCTAAATCGGTTTAGCGTGGCAACGCTGCCTGTACAGAAACACCTCGAAAAATCTGGGTCTTAGGCCACAAGGCTATAGACAACTTTACACAAGCAAGTAACTTGTGAGTAGTTCCGCTGAATCCAAAAAGACTACTGGTGAAGGTGTGCGCGCAGGATCTGACTCCAGCTGAGGGCAAGGACCTTCGGCATATTCGCCCAAGTTGTGTTAGCAATTAGTTATGTGAGAATGTTTGAAAATAACTGCCTACTGCCTACGCTGCAGCTGTGTTTACTGACTACTCTAACCATCCAGATGCTTCACAGCATTCTGATACGGTGCTTACACCAGCACGCCATCATTTGAAACTCACCTGCCAAATGCATTTTGCACTGACACTGTGCATCCTTTCAGTTCTCTCTCCTCACTCTATACTTGCTACGGTGCCAACCTAGAGTTGCTGTGAATTTTGAATTTCTTAAACTTTTTTGTTCATAACAACTTGGTCATTTTGTTGCAGCAGAGTCTTTTGCAGTGAGACCATAACGTTATTTACGCTGAGCAAATTTTGATGGAGTAGGTGACAAGCCAAATATCTAGTGTTGCTTGTACACTGTGACCTAGGTCTTCCAAAAACAGTTTTTTGCAGCAACAAGCAAGCTTGCAAATATGTTTGGCAAGTGCTGATCACCCAGCCATTTCTCTATTTGGATAGGTTATCTAGAATACACAGTGCACCCTCCTCATTTGCAGATAAGAGTCGCTTTAACAAGCATTCAAAGCACATCTATTGCTGAACTGTGACAACTTTCCCAAGTTAGCTGGTGCATGTCATGGGCCATCTTCTGTAACTGCCCCAGGTGTAGAGCTCCCATTGATTTGAGGAGTAGCTCTGCGCATGGAGCTGCTACTGTAGCAAGGCTACAGCATCAAATCTGATTAATTTGAAGAAGGCCGCACAGGGAGAGTTGGGGAGCTGCATCGGTTGGGGAAAAAAAAGTAATTCCAAGGAGGGGTAAAAACCCCTCACTCTTACATTCTAAGTTCTTTAGAGCGAGGACTGTTGTCACGTCCGGCAGCACCAGCACAGGGGTGGACAAACTACAGCCTGGGGACCGCATCCGGCCCTTCAGACGTTTTAATCCAGCCCTCAAGCTCCTGCCAAGGAGTGGGGAACCACGGCCAATGAGAGCTGCAGGGGTGGCACCTGCGGACGGGGCAGCGCGCAGAGCCGCCTGGCTGCGCCTCCACGTAGGAGACGGAGGGGGGACATGCCGCTGCTTCTGGGAGCTGCTTGAGGTAAACACCGCCCGGAGCCTTCACCCCGGACCCCCTCCTGCGCCCCAACCCCCTGCCCCAGCCTGATCCCCCTCCTGCCCTCCAAACCCCTTGGCACCCTCCTGCACCCCCAACCCCTCATCCCCACCCGAGCCCACACTCCCAGCCAGAGTCCTCACACACACACCCCCACATCCCAACCCCCTGCCCCAGCCCGGAGCCCCTCCCCGCACCCAGAACTCCTCATTTCTGGCCCCACTCCAGAGCCCACAACCCCAGCCGGAGCCCTCACCCCCTCCCACACCCCAACCCCCAGTTTTGTGAGTATTCATGGCCCACCCCCATACAATTTCCATACCCAGATGTGGCCCTCGGGCCAAAAAGTTTGCCCACCCCTGACCTAGCACAACGGGGGCCAGAGCTGACTGCAACTTTGCGGCATCACCCCGATAGAAGCGTTGAATAATAATTCACAGATCTCCGTAGGAGTCAAAGCAACGCTAGAAGCTAATAATTAATTGCACCCTGTAGTGAAGAGTTGAGCCAGAACCGAAATTTTGTATCTGCATCCCTCCACGATTTGGGGTGTTTGAAGCCCAGACTGAGGTGAGAATTTCTGTAGTCCTGGATCAGGACCTCCTTGTTCCCACCATGAGCCCTGCTCACTGGATCCTGCTGGAACGTTCCGGAAACAAAATGTAGACGCTCAGACTCATTTTCTCCCTCCGCCCAATTCTCCAGCCGGCTCACCAACAGCTTATTTGTCCCACTGAAGCTTTAAAAACAAAAAGCAGCCGTTTATTTTTGATGGAGAACAAGAGGCCCTGTGGCATCTGCAGCCCCCTTACCCTCTCTCTCTCCTTGGCGTTAGCCGCCTGTCTCCTCTCCAAGACCTCCTCCAGGTTCTCGGTGGAGAGGTAGTGCCCGGAGGGCTGCCTCTTCATCCTGGTGATGGCTGCCATGAAAGGGAGGGGGCCAAACTGCTCGCTCAGGACATCTCCCAGCACCTCAGGCCCGGGGGTCACCAACAGAGGCACCCGATGCTGATGCTGCTCCTCTTCCTCGGACACTTGCTCGGCCATCTGTGAGGTCTCAAAGCAAATCAGTTGCCGCTCAGGTCCAACAAGGCAAGGGAGAGCCTAAGGGAGGGGGAGAGAGAGCTTCCCTTGCTCCGCTAACTGCCCCAGGTAACGGGGCTGGCTATTCCTTTGGGGAGGAACGTCGGAGCCGGGGGGGGGGGGACGGGACCCTAGCAGGTATAATGGGGCGGGGGCACTGCTCACCTGTGGGGTATTTTGGTGACAGTGGCTAGCTGCTCTGACAGCCCCAGGGAGCAGAGGGAAGAGGGCACTCAATACCTCCCCCCAGGTAACACAGAGCTCACCGGCTGTATTTTTGGGGGTGGCCACAGTAGAAACCCCCCCCCAGGGGTGAGCCGCTCTGAGAGCCCCCAGAAAACACAATGGAGGGGTGCACTTCTCGCCCAGGGGGTGAGCCGCTCCGGGAGCCCCCAGAAAACACAATGGAGGGGTGCACTTCTCGCCCGGGGGGTGAGCCGCTCCGGGAGCCCCCAGAAAACACAATGGAGGGGTGCACTTCTCGCCAGGGGGGTGAGCCGCTCCGGGAGCCCCCAGAAAACACAATGGAGGGATGCACTTCTCGCCAGGGGGGTGAGCCGCTCCGGGAGCCCCCAGAAAACACAATGGAGGGGTGCACTTCTCACCAGGGGGGTGAGCCGCTCCGGGAGCCCCCAGAAAACACAATGGAGGGGTGAACTTCTCGCCCGGGGGGTGAGCCGCTCCGGGAGCCCCCAGAAAACACAAGCAGGGGCAGTAGCAGTCCTTCCGGGGTGTCCCTTGCTCACTTATGACTCTGGCGGGGTAGGACTCCAGAGAGGTGCAATGGGGGTGCCCTAGAAGCCCCCCCCCCAATGTGCTTGGCTCCCCTATGATGGGGGGTGCAGGAGTCAATAGAGAATACAATAGGCGCCCCCCAGGGAGGGGGGGTGCAGAGGACACACTGGCGGGGGGAGATGAGAAGTGGGGGTCTGCTCACCCCCCCTGTGTGTGTGTGTGTGTGTGTGTGTGTGTTGGGGGGGGGGTTACCTGGCTCACCTGTGGGAGGGGCAGCAGGCAGGTGTCTCACTCCCCCCTGGAGACGCCGGGCAGAGCAGCACGGAAGCCCCCGGGGGTAACTCGCCCGCCCGCAGCCCGCGCTGAGCAGCTCACACGCGGCGTCCCTAAGGAGCCGCACCTGGGGCTGCCGCACGGCGCCCCCGCCCCCGCTATCCGCCGGGGGGCGCTGTCCGCGGCCGGGCCGGGTTAGCCCCGGGGCAGCACCGGAGAAGGGATCCTGTCACCGCCTGCTGGAAAGGGGGTTAGCCGTGGGGCGGGGGGATCTGCCCCTCTCTGTGCATCATGGGCGGGGGGGCTGCAGCCCTGCACAGGGGGCCCCTTCCCCTCCCCCAGGGCATGATGGGGGGCTGCAGCCCTGCACTGGGGGCCCCTTCCCCTCCCCCGGTGCATGATGGGGGGGCTACAGCCCTGCACTGGGGGCCCCTGCACTGGGGGCCCCTTCCCCTCTCCCAGTGCATGATGGGGGGGCTACAGCCCTGCATTGGGGGCCCCTTCCCCTCCCGTAGTGCATGATGGGGGGCTGCAGCCCTGCATTGGGGGCCCCTTCCCCTCCCCCGGTGCATGATGGGGGGCTGCAGCCCTGCATTGGGGGCCCCTCCCCCTCCCCCAGTGCATGATGGGGGAGCTACAGCCCTGCATTGGGGGCCCCTTCCCCTCCCCCAGTGCATGATGGGGGGCTGAGGCCAGGCACTGGGGCACCTTCCCCTCCTCCCCTGCTTGATTTTCTTTCCACGATGCATAGAGGGAGCGAGGTAACCCATGCTCTGCAACAGGCTTCCTGTCAGCTCCGGGCAAGTCACTTCAGCCCAGATCCTCAGGGATTTGGGTACCTAACTCCCAGTAACTCGTCTGTGTGCCTCAGTTCCCCAGCTGAAATAGGGGATAATAATGCTCTTCCCAGGGGTGTTCGGAAGACAAACACATTAAAGCATGTGACGCACTCAGACACTATGGTGAAGAGGGGCTGATACTGACCTTAGATAGAAATCAGTGGGAGTAGTCACATGTGTAATGTCACTCGTGTGCAGACGTTGGCAGGATTGGGTCCATATTCACTAAGGCCCATCACCTCATGCCTATTGAAATCAATGGAAATTAGGTGCCTAAATAACATGCAAAAATAGCATCGCAGGTTGGCTTTTCCAGAGAGCTCATTAAGCTAGAGGTAAATGGGCATCATTCAGTTACAGAGAAAGGCAAATGCTCTCAAATGATGAGATGCCGAGCGCTCCAAGGAGTTGCATCAGGTCAAACAGGAAAGCACAGTCTGTTTTGGATTACTGGGATTAGAGCAACAGGAAATAAAGGATGTATGAAACTATCAGTGCACTATAACGTGGCTGAAACAGCTCAGGAAATAACCACCTGCAGCTGTACAGTCTTAAAGGGTCTGTAGAAATGGGCACACTTCGCAAGTGTGATTCTAAACTTAATATAGTCATTAGCCACCTATTGTACCATATATTCATTGGCTAGAAGGGATTGGGTCTGGCTGGTGGGTTTTGCCCACATGCTCAGCATCTAAGTGATCAATGGGGCTGCAGAGGAATTTCCCCCCAGATCAGATTGGCAGAGACCCCGGAGGGTTTCCTCTGCAGCGTGGGGCACGGGTCCCTTGCTGGTTTGAACTAGAGGACATGGTGGATTCTCTGTCACTTGAAGTCTTTCGACCAACATTTGAGGACTCCAGTAACTCAGCCGGAGGTTATGGGCCTTTGCAGAAGTAGGTGGCCTGCAATGTGGTTCTGTGGCCTGCAATGTGCAGGAGGTCAGACTAAATGATCACAATGGTGCCTTCTGGCTTTAAAGTCTATGAGCCTGTGAGACTGTTATCATCACCTAGTGTGACAGGCCATAGAATCTCACCCCGTAACTCCTGCATTAAACCCATATATCTTGTGGTTGGACTAGAGCATATACAAAGGCACATGTGAGCTGGGCCAAGACATTAAAGGCAGATTCTCTCTTTGTTACTCATTTATCAAATCTGCTGTGTTTTATTTAATGATGGGAGGCAGAATTATCTAGTAATTAAAGCACAGCACCACGCGACACAGGGTGGGTGGTGTTCCTGGTCTCGGTGCCTCAGTTTCCCCATATTTAAATGCCACCGCAGATATTATGGCAAGACTTAATTGTTTGTGGATTCTCAGCTGAAAGGTGCAATAAAAGAGCAAAATATTAATATTTACAGCTCCACTAAATGTAATGCTCTTGTGAGCTCCCATATTGATAGCCCTGGATACCAAAGTCCGCTGGTTAGCCACAGAATAGCGACAGCATATGTGTGGCAGTGCAGATTCTCTCGTGCTCTTCTTTTTTATTATTCACAGATGATATATCCTAATAAGGCACTATTCCACTCCATGCTTTCTAGGCCAGTATACCAGAGATCCCCTGTTTTTACACCCGGCCAAACATCTGTTCAAACCTTGCACCTGGACCAAAACTCGGGATCCAAAGCACACTCCTCAGGTTTTACAGGAGGTTGAAATCTAAGTCCAAACTTTGTGGCATGAGCCCATCTCCACTTAGGTAGCAAACTTTCTCCTTCTCCGTAATGGCATAACAAGTATCTAAACAAGACCCCCATCGTATCCAACAGCCTCCTGCTCAATGCATTGACGCTAGTGCGGGGCTGATTTTCTCAGCCCCCTTACAATCAGCACCATGCACACTTTCTTGCTAATTCTTACATGGGTTTGCGCCCGTCCTTTGTGTACTTGCATCGTTGTCTTAGGGGACAGAAGCCAGCACGCTGCCTCCCTTGCTCTAGAAACCCTTCCAAATACCTTTCATCTCTGGGGCAGGGACTGTCTCTTTGTTGTGTGTTTGTACAGCACCGAGCACAGTGGGGTCCTGACCCATGACCGGAGCTCATTGGTACTACGGTAATACAATACTTCCTTTCTTCCCCACACTCTTTAGGATTGCTCTGACAATGTATTCCATGGCCAAGGTTTTACGCTGTCCGGTATTGATTAAGGCCAGATTCTGATCTCATTTACACTGGTGTAAATCTGCCGTTCAACAGAGTTACTACACATTTATAACAGTCTAACAGATCAGAAATCGATTTCAATTCCTTCATTGAGTAAGAAAATATTCATTGGAGGAAACCTGGGTTCAGATGTATATTAAGTTACAGTTAAAAGGATTTTGACTGTTTTGATCTAGTCTCTATCTCACACACACACACACAAATTTGGCAACATGGCAATTTGTTATAGGCTTTTCAGCAGGTTCATCCTCAATTTTGTTACTCAGAGTTCAATGTGATCTGCCGGTTGACTTGAGTGTAAGATTGCTGTGGATCATAATCTGCATGAAAAGGTATTCATCTCCTAAATACAGAATTTAGGGACAGATTTTGCTATTTTGAGAATCTGATTATTAGTGATGAGAGGTTTCAGAGTAGCAGCCGTGTTAGTCTGTATCAGCAAAAAGAACAGGAGTCCTTGTGGCACCTTAGGCTACGTCTTCACTACCCGCCCGGATCGGCGGGTAGAAATCGATGTAGCGGGGATCGATGTATCGCGTCTCATCTGGACGCGATACATCGATCCCCGAACGCGCTCACGTCGACTCCGTAACTCCAGCAGGGCGAGCGGAGTTAGCGGAGTCGATGGGGGAGCCGCGGACGTCGATCCCGCGCTGCGAGGACGCGAGGTAAGCGCGGGTAAATCGAAATAGGATACTTCGACTTCAGCTACGCTATTCTCGTAGCTGAAGTCGCGTATCTTATTTCGATCCCCGCCCCTAGTGTGGACCAGCCCTTAGAGACTAACAAATTTATTTGAGCATAAGCTTTCGTGGGCTACAGCCCAATGTAACACTAGATGGCACTATTTTACCTGCCTATTTTCTACTCTTCCCATATCGTTCCCTTCTCTTCTTCCCACAAAATGACAAAAATATCACCACCACCAGTAAGGATTTAAAAGATATTTCCCATCACTGTGTTGCCATCATGCTGTTACAATTCAAAAGTGCTGTAGCTTGGAGAAAATACATGGTCGCATACAGGTCCTTAAATTATTTGCAAATAACCGCCAACTTGTGGAGTGGGGAAGCAATGAAAACTCAGGCTCTGCAAATATTTGCATGAAGCGTCTTCAGTTGCGCTCTGTTTGAGTCACTGTGCCACGCTTACTCCTTTGCTCCTCCACAGCTCATTTGAGGGACAGCACAAATTGCCAGGGTTGGACATTAAGGATAAAAGAAAAGGTAACAAACATGCTCTCCCGGCTGAACTAATTTTTGGAGCTAGACTGAAATCTTCCTGGACCAGAACTGAAGCCCTTACATAAGGTCACATGGGTCAATGGCAGAGTTGAGAATAGAATCCAGGAGTCCACTCCAGGTCCGGTGGTCTAGAGAATAATAATATCACCCCTTCTATAGCGGATAGTAAATGGATGTAAAGTATTTTACCCGAGACTAGAATATATTATTATTATTGTCTGTTCATAACTGGAAGTTGGTGACATCTATGTGACAGCCAGGGGGTTCATTTATTTGAAAATCAAGAGCTAGTCCCTCTACTTTTTACTCTTGAGAGTGAATTTTGCCTGCGTGAGGACTGAGAAAGGCAGGATCTGCCCCAGTTGTGTGTCTTTTATTCAATGAAGAACATGAGCTGTACTTCTGACAAACACAGAAGGCTCCTGTGTAAATGGGCTGTTAATTCTGACATGAATCTAGCTCTTGGTATGAATCATCTATGTTATATTAATAGTGTGCTACGGTCTGGAGTGAAAGGATTGACCCGATGAGTGGCAGAGACTAAAGTTGACTCATTTTCACTCGTCAGTTGAAATCATCTTTAGCGATCCAGCGTGGGGACCGATTTTCAAATGATGGCAGCACAGCTCCCATTTAGGCACCTACAAGCAGTGGCTCGATTTTCCAAAGGGCTCGGCATCCTGCAGCCCCTACTGAGGACACACACTTCAATAAGCGCTGCAGACTGGTGCATGTGCATTTGGTAACCCTGCATGCACGGGCAGGCCGTATGTTGTTAGCAGTTCAGTCCGATATGGGTTATTGAGAGGACTTGGCGGCCTGCCCTCCATGATCCTGGCTTGGCAGAGATCCACACCATCCGCCTTATAGTCTGCTAATAAAAGATTAAGATAGAGTCCCCTGCGGGAGAGTTAGCCAGCAGTGAGCAGCATGGGGAAGCTTTAGCTGTTCTGTTTGCCCTTGGAGATGCAAAAGCCTTGGCAGAGTTATTAGGGCATTCCTAACGGCATGTTAGGAACCACTGGGAAAGAGAGAGATTTGAAAACAGAAAATATCATAGTGCCACTATACAAATCCATGGTACGCCCACACCTGGAATACTGCCTGCAGTTCTGGTCGCCCCATCTCAAAAAGGATCTATTAGAATTGGAAAAGGTACAGAGAAGGGCAACAAAAACGATTAGGGGCATGGAAGAGCTTCCATACAAGGAGAGATTAAAAGCATTGGGACCGTTCATCTTAGGAAAGAGACATCAGCGGGGGATATGAGAGAGGTCTGTAACATCATGACTGGTGTGGGGAAAGTGAATAGGGAAGTGTTATTTACCCCTCCACGTAACAGGAGAACCAGGGGCCACCCGCTGACATTAATAGGCAGCAGGTTTAAAACAAACAGAAGGAAGAACTTCTTCCCACAGTGCACAGTCAACCTGTGGAACTCATTGCTGAGGGAATGTTGTGAAGGCCAAAAGTATAACTGGGTTCATAAAAGAATTAGCTAAGTTCTTGGAGGACAGGTCCATCGGTGGCTAATAGCCAAGATGGTCAGGGACACAACCCCATGCTCCGGGCGTCCTAAACTCCTGACTGCCAGAACCTGAAACTGGACTACAGGAGACGGATCTCTTGATAACTGCCCTGTACTGGTCATTCCCTCTGGCCATTATTGGAAGACAGGAGACTGGGCTAGATGGGCCATTAGACTGATCCAGTATGGCCGTTCTTATGTTCATTGATACCTGTGCTCAGGATGGGATAGAAGATGGATATTGGTTCCCATAGTGCACGATCTCACTAATGTGATGGAAGTACAAATAGTACCGTATGTCATAGGAAACAGGCTCCTTCTTGTTAGAGCAATGAATGGTTCATAGAGAATTTGTTGAGGGTGAATTCACCCCTATGCAGAGGAGCAGCGTAAGGTCATATGACCCATTTGATTGTTGTCAAATGTCCTTTGAATGGAGGGTGACTCAGAGACCAACTCTCAGTGGAGATGTGTCCATATCATTACAACAAAATTCATAACCACAGCTTATCCTAAACTGGCAGCTACCAGAGAGAAGCCAAAGACTGAACTCTCCTAGAAGTTGGTCCCTGCAGGTGAGGGTTAAGGAGCATTCCCAGGGCATTGTGGGACGCTTGCCCTGCTGGGCATGTTCTGTGATTTAATAAGGGGCTTCATACTCCAGGGGAGTTAAACCAAAGGCTTCACTAGCACAGAAATCACCGAAGATAAAAAACACTAAAAAAATTTAAGATTTTGTTTCAAATTAAGGGATTACTAGAAAGAATGAGTCATAGGTGTATTTAACCAACTCATGTGCTCAGATATGGTTGCATATAGAATACAAACTGGATTTGCATTTTCTCTCAAAGTTAGATTAAAGAACACAGGGCCCTTTCTACTCTATGTAGCAAGGATTATAATGGGAAGGCTTCCAAAAGGCTAATGAAAGCCAAGGTTCCTCACCCCACTGATCACAGGTGGGAATGTATTTCAAAGGAGTTGCTCAACTATCAGCGTTCCACCCCACGCATCCCTCTGTAACTTCCCCTCACGGTTGGCGAAGCTTCCCACATGCAAAGCCCTGGTCTGCACTACAAACTTCTGTTGGGAAATCCACACCCCTGAGTGACACCGTTATCCTGACTGAACTCCTGGTGTAGACATTTCCCGTCGACATAGCTGCCGGGGGAGGTGGATTAACTACGCTGACAGGTGAAGTTCTCCACAAAGTCTCTTTACAAAGCTCTACAGAGGCACAGCTGCAACACTGTAAGTGTAAATAAGTCTCAGACTGTGCTAAGATCTGGCTTCCACACACTCTGAAGTCAATGGGTGTGTCTCCATTGGCTTCAATGGACTTTACATCTGCTCCTAATGAGTGATATTTAGGGCTAGAGCGGTGCTGGAACTGGATTTTCCATCTGATGGGGAATTCCGTGATTGTGAAACAGGTTTTTGTTCCAAACGGTCACTTCAAAATTTCACCCAAACTTCATTTTGAGTCGACAGAAACATTTCAAGAAGATAAAAAAATAGTTTGTTTTGATTGCAACTTATTAAAAATTTGGAAGTGAAAGCATTGTTTGGAAATAAAAATCAAACATTTCAATAGGGTCAAATCAGAACACTTTGACCACACTGGAAACGCTTCATTCAGATATGTTTTAAAACAAATTTTAATCAAAAGCAATATGTTTCTATGAACACTGTGATTAGGTCAAATCAACAGGTTTTGGACAGAAAACTGTTCTGATGCAAAACTTTATCCCAGCTGTATTTAGGAAGAGTATTAATATTGAGATACCTCAACATTACCAGTGTCACCTCCAACTAAAGATGGGTGAACTGCTCTCCCTAGGAAGAAGTGTTTGCATTTAGCTCTATGGAGATACAATCACAATCAAATCACTTATAAGAGATTTATGCTGTGAGCCTATCAGATCCTACAAAATCAAAATGGACGAGCACTTTTATGGGAGCCTCTAAGGAGCAAAGAAAGACCTGCAGTGCAAAGATCTGCACTGCAAAGAAAGACCTGCAGAACCGAATCTCAGAGCCCAGGTGAACTGGCTCCAGCTTGCAGGGCTCATGCAGTGGGGCTAAATATAGCAGCGCAGATGGTCCTGCTCCGTCAGGAGCCCGGGCTCTGAGATCCTGCCCCCCTGCAAGATTTCAGAGCCCAGGCTCTAGTCTGAGCCCGAATGTCTCCACTGCTATTTTCATCCCCCTAGCATAAGCCTGAGTCAGTTGACCCAGGCTCTGAGAGTCACTGCTGTGGGGGTGTTTTTGCAGTGTAGACGTACCCCGAGGAACATCTCTGCGCTGCTGGAAATGATGCTAGTGACTCAGTAGGTGGCAGTCTTCCATGAGTCAAGTTAGAGCCAGTGTCCCACCCTCGCACAAGAGAGTGCAAATGCTGGTGGTTTATTTTGGCTGAGATACAAAACTAGGGTTTGGAAGAAATCCATGGGTCTCACTCGTCTCATGTACCTACAGGATCTGGGTTCGGTTAGGATTCACGCCTCCTGGGCTCTTTCTCCGGACTCCTTGCACAGGCACAGAAGTTGCCTGATATATACAGGTCTCAAATGGGCTAAGGATAGAACTGGTAGAAAGCAGTCAAAAATGCAGGGCTGCAGAGATCACCCTTCATGAAGGGTTTAGCTTGCTGCAGCTCAGATGGCCTGGCTAAGCGGCTGTGATCTGCATGAATATTTAAGCGCATCTTTCAAATTTTATAAGGGCTTATGTAACTGCTTTTGTTTCAGCTGGCATTAGGGGTTTCTAAATAGGACCAGATTTGTCTCCTTAATTCTCTCAATTCACTGAATTTGTGAGGCATGCAGCTTTGCACGTCCTATAGAGCGTACTACTTCTTCCTCTGGAGCGGGGGTGTGTGTGTGTTACTTTTCTTATGAATAGTTTCTCTTCTGCTTTCCACATGCTTTTCTCAGAGTGACTGAGTCGTGCACATGTTCCTGCCTTCTGCTCACTGGGTGGACTTTCTGGGAAACACTTGGTCACTGAATAAGAACAGAGCTGGCTGTTTGGAGAAAGGTGCCCTGGAGAGACACTGCCTTTTATGTGGAGTGGTTCTCTCTCTCTCTCTTTGCTCAGTGAAATGTTAAAGTTTGACATTACAAAGCCATGCAGCTGCAGAACGGAGTCCGCCTTGACTGTTCATCGCACGGATCTAACATTTAAACTGGTCTGTATAATTCTGACATCAGGGTGCTGAGTAATGTTAATAAAATTCAGCATGGCTGTCTCGATGAGAACTAAGTGTGGTGCTATGGAGCAGTAGCTGATGGCATTTGTTAGTAGGTACAGCATGGTCAGGATCCTTCTTGGTTCAAACTCTATTCTGAGCTCACATGGGTGCATATATGTATATGCCCCAGTAGTTCCCCCTCGATGTTACTTGGAGGGGAAATGAATCCCTGATTCTACTTTTTATAACCACCAGCACAGTCAGTCAGAGGATTAAAACTACGCAGAGGAGACAGAATGGTCTTGTGTTTGCAGCAGGGACTGGATCTTGGCTCTGTTCCTAACTCTGCCATTGGCCTGCTGGGTGACCTTAGACAAGTCACATCCCTGCTCTGTGCCTCAGTTTCCCTATGTGTAAAGGAGGGTAAGGGTAATTAACCACCTTCATAAAGTGATTTGAGATCTTGAGAAGCAAAGTGTAAACCCCCAGGCAAGGCATTATCTTACTTTCGATCCACTGAGTTACCACAGCGATGGCGAAGTGTAAGCATTATCTTTGTGGCCAGAAACCTGGAGGTCTCAAACCCTGGCCCATTGAGGGTTCTGTTCAGGTTCTTCTACTTGAGTGAGATATTGCGGCCTGCTGGACATAGGATGACCAGACAGCAAGTGTGAAAAATGGGGATGAAGGTGGGGGGTAATAGGAGCCTATATAAGAAAAAGACCCCAAAATCGGGACTGTCCCTATAAAATCGGGATATCTGGTCACGCTAGCTGGACAGAGAGCTGGCCTGGGACTCCAGAGACCTGGGTTTTACTCCCGGCTCTGAGTTGCTGGGTGGCCTTGGGCAACTCACGTCCCTTCTCTATGCCTCAGTTTCCCCATCTGTAAAATGGGCATGATACCTTCCTTTGTAAAGTGGCTTGAGCTCTATGGATAGAAAGCATTAAATAAGAGCTGGGTAGTGTCTGTGGATGCAGAAGAAAGGGCAGCCCACCTTAATATACACATTTTTAAACTCACCTGCAAGTCGCTTTTTCCTTCCGGCCCCTTGGTGTATGTGTAACACCAGCTTAGACTCAAATGCCCTCACACTGAGTTAGACTCACAGATGGGTATGAGACTCAGGATATAACAGCACACTTACGGGGCTAAAAGGCATTGGTTTATCCCAGCTTAGATTCTCCTGTGGATCGAGCCCTTTTAAGTTGTTTTTTCTGCTGAGGAATCCCCACTTCATCTGAAGTCCCTGGGAGCTGCAGACACTCACCACGCTTTGGCTCCTCAGCACAAGTCCACGCGCTTCCCAGCTCTGACCCATTCCTTGTCCTTGGAGAAAGAGCTGCACTGCTTTTATTGCTTTCACTCACCCCTGTGCAGAGGGCTATTGCCAGGCCTGTGTGGGGCTAAAGTCTGCACAGGTCTTCTTCTGGCCCCCTACCCTGGGGGGGAAATGCGTCTCATAGGCAGAGCCCAGCTGAGGGTCTGTATCAGGAGCACTGTGGCAAATGAGCTGCAAAGAGAGCAGAAGAGGAGGGAAAATTATCCATCACAGCTTTTATGCCACAGGACCCTGAAAATCTAAATTTCCTTTTTTAATCCACTGTAATGAGCTACTGTATCCAGCAGGCAGATCTGTGTAATCACATTATTGCTAACCTAATCAGGGTGGCATTCTGGAGAATTGATCTCACAAATGAAACCGAGGGCAAGTGGCTTTAATTCCATCTCCGATGGAAGGCATCCTTATTGGAAAGTGAAGTGCTGAGATTTTCTGGGGGGACTGGATCACGTGGGGAATTAATGTCCTATGAACCCCTTTGCTCCTTGGGCACTGGTTGGAATGCTGGTTGGCAGATGACTCTAGTTCCCTGAAAACATTTGCTGATTTTTCCCTCACCAACAGAAGTTGGTCCATTAACGATATTACCTCATGCACCTCGTTTTTTTGATATCCTGGGACCGACATGGCTACAACACCACTGCATAAAACAGGAAATTTGCCATTTTTCTATTGCAGGTTTGGCATTTTTCACCCAGCTCTAGTCAGGAGCGACCAAAAGTTGTTAGAGTTTAAGGGCTGATCCTTGTTCAGTGCAGAGATAGGGAGTTGCCCAGCTCACACACAATCATACGCACGAGGGAGGCTGATCAATGCGGTGAGGCTACCAAGTCATCCCTTCCAAGATGTAAGAGACGCACAAGCGTGCATAGCTACATTCTTGTAGCAGCATGAAGGTTTTGCTTAAACTCACGTCTCTTCAGACATGCCCACGCCCTGCCCCTTCTCCACCCTGGGCACTTGCAAGTGAGTGGCCTGTGATTCACTGTTGCTTTGCTGTATTTTACTCTGCTTATGTTGGTACCATCATGCACCGTGCAAATGGCAGGATCGGTCGGTGATCATGGAAAAAAAGGGTCCTCCCAGTGGATAAATATCCACATAACACAAAGTCATCGCAGCTGGCTTCCTTCTTGGCCGTGTCAGACTCCTGTGACCGACGGGGATGTGAGTCCCTCCCAGCATCCAGAGGTGGCGGGAGCTTGCTGCGAATGGGGACTGGTAGGCGGAGGGATGCGGGGGAATGGGGAGCGATGGGAGATGAGACTCAGCAGGGGGAGAAGGCTGAGAAAGAGGGGTCCCGGTGGTTCCTACCTGGCTCTGTGGAGCGTAATGATGTGCAGGGGCAGAAACATAGATCAGCCCCCCACAGGATTTCTAAGTGCTAATCCCCACTGCTCTTCCGGGGCCACTGCCCTGCCAGTATCTCTAATGCAGGACTGGGTCTCCCTGAACTAACCACCGCATACACCTGCCCTGGGTTTTGTGCTTCTATCACATACAGTGGAATAGACTTTTCCAAAACATTGCTCTTGGGCTGAAACTCTGAATACAGGGTCTTGGGCCCTGATCTACGAAGGGATTTATGAAGTTAGGAGCCTAAATACCTTTGAGGATCTGGGGCTTGGCCAGTAGCTAGGGTTGCCCACCCTCCAGGACTGTCCTGGAGTCTCCAGGACTTAAAGATTAATCTTTAATTACAGATTATGTCATGTGATGAAACCTCCAGGAATTCGTCCAACCAAAGTTGGCATCCCTACCCATAGCTCATTCACACTTAACTCTTCAACCCCTCAAATAAGATGAATCAATGACAGACAGACTCTGAACTGCATAGTGATGCTAATGCAAGATCACAGAATCATAGAATATCAGGGTAGAAGGGACCTCAGGAGGTATCTAGTCCAACCCCCTGCTCAAAGCAGGACCAATCCCCAACTAAATCATCCCAGCCAGGGCTTTGTCAAGTCTGACTTTAAAAACCTCTAAGGAAGGAGATTCCACCACCTCCCTAGGTAACCCATTCCAGTGCTTCACCACCCTCCTCGTGAAATAGTTTTTCCTAATATCCAACCTAAACCTCCCCCACTGCAACTTGAGACCATTACTCCTTGTTCTGTCATCTGCCACCACTCAGAACAGTCTAGATCCAGCCCCTTTGAAACCCCCTTTCAGGTAGTTGAAAGCAGCTATCAAATCCCCCCTCATTTTTCTCTTCTGCAGACTAAATAATCCCAGTTCCCTCAGCCTCTCCTCATAAATCATGTGCTCCAGCCCCGTAATCATTTTTGTTGCCCTCCGCTGGACTCTTTCCAATTTTTCCACATTTTTCTTGTAGATGTTGTAACTTATGAGAAATGACTAGACCTGCAGGCAGGGATGTGCTGGGGCCACATCTCATCTCGCAGACTTAATTAGCTAGCAGCTTTCCTCTCTACCTGAGGGACCAGCTCTAGCAACCGGTTGCTCGATTACCTGTAATTAAGAAAGGGGCTGCGGACAGGCACATCACATCTCTATTACAAGCACCAGATCTTATTTCTCCAAGATGGAGAGTGCCTACACCAGCAGAACTCCCTACGCCCTCCACGTGGCTGGCAGTGCAGGAAACAAAGCTGAGACTCAGGGCAAATTTCAGAGGTGTCTCTGGAGACGGCTGTCATCGAGAGCAGCAGAGAACAGGTAAAGCAGAGAACGGTGCTGTGTGCTGTCCGGTAGTGCCTCCTGGATGCTCCTAATCTATGACTCGGCCGAGGGAGAGGAAAGTTCAGTTACTTGCCTATCCCCAGCACTGAGACACTCTCATCTTATGATTTGCACCCGTGTTCCTTTGAGAGGGAACCAATCCCTAAAGAATCACCAGAAGGATGGTCTGTAGCTAGAGCAGGCGTTGGTGGGATGAGTTCTGTTCCCGCATCGGCCACTGGCTTGCTGAAAACGGGTGAGACCCTAAGGGTATGTCTATGCTACGCCCCTGTACTGTAGATGCTTCCTACTTCAATGAAAGGGTTTTTTTTCCACTGATGTACTTACTCCACCTCTCCAAGAGGTGGTAGCTAGGTCAACAGAAGAATCCTTCCATCCACCTGGAGCGGCCCATGTAATGCCAGCAGACCCCGGTCATCAGTGGGTAGGATTGAACCGGGACCTCGGGAGCTTAGGCCTGGTCCACACTAGGGGGAGCTATCGAAATAAGATACGCGACTTCAGCTACAGGAATAGCGTAGCTGAAGTCGAAGTATCTTATTTCGAATTACCTGCACTTACCTCGCGTCCTCGCAGCGCGGGATCGACGGCCGCGGCTCCCCCGTCGACTCCGCTACCTCCGCGCGCCCTGCTGGAGTGCCGGAGTCGATGGGAGCGCGTTCGGGGATCGATGTATCGCGTCCAGAGGAGACGCGATAGATCGATCCCCGCTATATCGATTGCTACCCGCCGATCCGGGCGGGTAGTCTGGACGTACCCTTAGTGTATGAGCCTCTACCGCATGAGCTAAAGTCCAATAGGCTCATTTTATCTCTCTCTCAGTGGTCTCCGTGACACTAGATGGGACAGAACACCACAGNACTTACTCCACCTCTCCAAGAGGTGGTAGCTAGGTCAACAGAAGAATCCTTCCATCCACCTAGCACGGCCTATGTAATGCCGGCAGACCCCGGTCATCAGTGGGTAGGATTGAACCGGGACCTCGGGTATGAGCCTCTACCGCATGAGCTAAAGTCCAACAGACTCATTTTATCTCTCTCTCAGTGGTCTCCGTGACACTAGATGGGACAGAACACCACACCCAGAAGGTGTGTGGGTTACACCTATACCAAGGGTTATGTCAACTTAACTGGAGCTATGGGCATGACATTTTTCACAGCCCTGAGTATTGTAGGTAGGTCAGCCTAAGTTTTAGGTGGGAAACTGAGGCAAAGAGGAGCAAGGTCACAGCAAGTCATGCCATAACCAAAAGGGGAGGGCCCCATTTGATACCCCTGTCTTTAGGGTGGGAGTTAGGAACCTAAATACCCCACTCAGCCGTAAGGGATTTATCCTGAATCGCAGCGCAAGCTAAAAGCAGAGCCAAGAATTAGACACAGGAGTCCTGACTCCCAATTTCCACTGGTAAGTAGGTCATGCTTCCCTCCCTCATACTTTTGATCTAAGGAGATCACAATGTGTTTGCAGTGACAGATGAATGAGATCAGCTGACAGGCAATCAGCAAAACCACACATGCATGAACCAGTCACTAGCTAGCATGGAGAAATCATTTAGGAAACATAACTAAAACCACAAGCTCCTATCATTTGGGACTTACAGAACACGCATGTAACATGCCATTGCACGGTCCCAAGTCATGACAATGACAGTCCTACATGTTTAAACAACTTTGATATCCGAGGGGGTCCTTTGTGCCTGCTTCCCCAGTAGGTTTGTTTAAGCTGGCTGGGGTGAGCTCTCTTTGGGTACTAGACCGTGATAACATCTCTGGTCACCGCTGTCTGTTATCCACGTGCAGTTTGTCACGTTCTAGGCAAGGATAAACTCTCTGCCTTTGGACCCAGCGGGAGTCCACTACCTCTAGTTTTTCCCCCATTTGGTGCAGCAGGAAGGCTAATCTAAGTGCCGATGCCTACTGGAGGTTACAAAGGAACGGTCCCTGGGAGCTGGCTAAAAGCGGAATGGGATAAAGCCTGGGAAAGCTCTTTGGTTATTCCAGCCTTGATACAAGATGCAGTCATCTTGGTTTGCAACAAAATAAATCCCCAAAAATAGCAATCGCCTGTTACAGCCCAAGGAGGAAGAGACG
The DNA here is from genome assembly GCA_003942145.1 of Platysternon megacephalum. Taxonomy (NCBI): domain Eukaryota; kingdom Metazoa; phylum Chordata; order Testudines; family Platysternidae; genus Platysternon; species Platysternon megacephalum. Next base: position 1,051,014 of record QXTE01000292.1, on the reverse strand, counting down.
GGAGGGGAAGTGAAAGGTGTTTAAAGATGCAAGAGGCAGCAAACAGCTCCAGTTCTAAGCTGAGGGGGGTTTTGCTTTTATTGACCTGTATGAAAATACCCTGGTTCTACAGCAGGTGGGGCCGGACAAGGCACCTTGTAGGGATATGCAATAAGGGATCATTTATCACTAAGATAGGAATGGGAAGGGGGCAGTGAGCAAAAAGGTGGCGCACCGTTGCCAGCGGCATTATGCCTGCAGAGGCTAGAAGCAGGGATCAGCCCCCCTGTGGCACAGATGGCAGAGTATGCTTAATGGTGGCACATTGCTATCTCTGTAACTCAGGCCCCCACCCCACTGTCGTGTCACAGGTCCACAGCGCTGCCAGGGACCCCTTTGTACTTCCCAGCCACAATCATCCACAGCACGGCAGAGGTGCAAAGTGTACCCGTCCCCTGTTCTCCGCAGCAGCTGTAATTCGGCCCTGTGGGATGCATCCTGGAGCAGCTGGCCCAGGCAGGCAACCCCCCCCCCCGACATTCCCATTTGGTGGAACAGCTTCCCTGCTTCTCCTGGCTTGCCCTTGTCCCACCCTTCCTCCTTTCATGCTTCATCCCCCATCTGAGGCCACCCCGAGTCTTGAACTCCCTTGAGCAGCGGAATCGCACCAGTTTCTCCCCTGCTGTGGTGGCAAAAAGCAAGCCTGGCCCCCAAGAGTTAATTCAGAAACATCTATGCTACCCTGACCCTAAGGTGACTCTAAGGGCTTGTCTAAACAGTCTGTCTCTCCCCACTCCTTCTACCAATGTAACAAAATTGGATTTGAATAGGTGTAGCTAAATCCGTGCAAAGAGCAGCGCTAGGAATACAGGAATACTGGGGCTTCTGCATTTCAATCCGGTAACACACATCCAGGGTGGTAACTGCCCCCAAGGCAAACCTGGCATTTTGATTTCTGAGTCGATAGGACCTGAGACCGACTTACAGCTACATTACAACTGCTGGCGCCATGTAAGGCCTGGCAGTACCTGGTCCGTACGTGCAAGACACAGTGTAAGGGTCAGACTCCCCGCTGCCTTCACCTGTGCAAAGAAGGCGCAACGACACTCCCAGTGTGATCTGACAGCATTTTACACCCATTCTGCATGGGTGTAAAGGAGAAAGTGGGTGGGGAATGGGGCCCCCCGGGGTAGACAAGGAGTATGAATGTGCCCTCGGCATTCTGATGCTGTGCGTGTGCATACGGTGTGGTAGCTTTTTGCTGCTACGGCACAGGCTTTCCCCGAAGCCAGGCAGGTTGGCATAGCTGACCTATGAGCCCCGGCTTATCCCTGGTGCGGACGTCATTAGTTAAACCAGGCATGAACTTGGCACATGGTATTCAGTACAATTTCTCATGAGGACAGGAATTTAGGAAGCTTCCCGCACAGAATTACTGAAAAATGGCAAATGAGAGTGGTTCTGTTTAAAGGACCTATTGTCTCTGTGGATGGCCTCCCTTTTAAAAATCCATCATTTCCATCACACTTAAATATTGCTGCAACTTTCACAGGCCTGATTTCCTTCCCTTGGAGCTTGCTGGCCTGAAAGGCCCTCGAGATGGCTAAAGGAAAGGGGCCACCTTCAAGATCTGAGAACAGGCACCGGCGCATCTGAATATTTTGTTTTAATACTGTAGCTTCTCATGCCAGCTCAGAGCTTCCCCAAGGTCGTCTGCCAAAGCATGTGACTTGGGATCTGACATGGCCTATTTTGCGAGGCAGCTGATGTGACTGGCTGCACAGTTCTCTTCGGAATGAGCTTCCCCAGTAGATAACTCTCCAGTCGCAAGGGGAGATTCTGTGCGTTGTTGGCTAAGAGCGGTGCTAAATCTGTGCGTGGTTAAGGGCTCCCTCTTTAAATCACCGGTTCAAAGAGCGCTCATTTCAGATCCGTTGGACTGCATGCAGGAGATACAGGTTTGACAGTGACCCCGTTTAGCACTTGGAGCGTGGGTCGGTCTCATTATTCCCTCGTTCACAAAGTGGGAAACTGAGGCAAAGAGATGTGAGGTCGACCAGCGAGTCATGCCATAGCCAAAAGGGGAGGGCCCCATTTGACACCTCCGTTTTTAGGGTGAGGAACTTATTGGTATATGGGAAATAACACGTGTGCAAGCTTCATGTTAAAGCACTCTGTGTACTGCAGAGAGGGTTTCTCCAGTGCCCTCGATCCAAGGATCTTGGGTAGCTTTATAAGCTAAAGAATTGAGTGTTGAAATAATCCACTTTAGAGATGGGAAAACTGGAGGCTTCAGAGTCTGATTCTTTAGTGATGTGAGGAGCACCCACAATTTATAGTGGAAACTGGAGCACTTCTGAAAATCAGGCACAGGGGCCCAGATCCGCAAAGGTATTTAAGTGCCTAATTCCTATTGAAATAATGGGAGTTAGGAACCTAAGTACCTAGATCTGGGTGTAGGTGACAGGCCTAAGATCACACAGGGCATCTGAGAGTAAACCCTGGAGATCTGAAAAGGGATCACCACGTAAGGTCCTAGTTCTTGCCCACAGATATAATGTAATAAAATTCAGTGGTTCCTTCGGTACAATCTACAAAGGCATCTTAATACATCTGAATTCAACTCGCATTTTAGATAGGTTCCCCACGTGGCCTTGCACGCACTATCTTATCACACGCCCCGTGTGGGTCTTTGAGTAAGTACACAGCTGCTTATCAACATCAGATACAGGCATGGGGCCAAGCTGGTGGATAAAAGTGCTTTATGGTATGATGCGGGAGGATACATCTGAGACTCTTGCTCCTGGAGCTGCCTTGCACTGGCAGCGTTGTGTAGGAAAGAAATACCTTTAGCACTTTGCAAAGAGTGCAAGGGGCACCAGGTTACTGGCTGGATTTCAGTCTTGGGTCCCTCCCAGTGCAGGGTAAGTTCAGCATCCATCACTTCTACTAGGAGGGGGTGTTGTGCGGAGAGGAAGTGAGAGCTTTGGGCAGCTCATCCACAGCGGATCATTCTCTAAACAGGGTTGCATGAGCCCTTCTAAGTTCGCTTCCAAATGGGATCACAAAATCCCACTCCGGCCACTGCACAAAAAAACCCTAAAGCCCTGGCCTGCCTGTCTGCCGTCCCTGTATTCCTGTTGGACCCACAAAGGGCAAGCGCTGCGTGCACAAACCCCATAGGCAGACAGCCCCTGCCCCCCAGAGGTACAGCCCATGGCTCAAGGTGACAGTTCCTCCTGTGCAGGGGGTAAACCTAATTTGTGGGTTTAAGGGTGCATTGGCTCTGTGCTATCTTAGCTGGATAACTTTAAATGGGTCAGACCTACAGCTGGGTACGCTGAGCAATAACCGAATCTAAAGCTTCAAGGTGTAGGATCGCACAGGGCCAGGACAAAATTCTTTTCCACTTTATGGGCCTGACCCAAAAGCCCTGGAAGGAATCCCACTGACCGTAATGGGCCTGGCTGTAGCACTGGTGAAGACAAATCGCCCTCCCGTGAAGCAACAGGTCTTGGCCAGTGCCAAAGGCAGGAGATGGGACGTCTTGGAATTTGCTGTTCCTAATTTGCCTTTGGCATGACCTAAGGAATTCCACCCGAATGTGGTGCAAGGGAGGGGTTAGTGGCAGTAGCTGCTGAAGTGCTGGTTCATGATCAGATGAGGTTAGTCAGGTTTCCAGGGCTGCACATAAGCAGATTGACTCTGAGGATTGCCCTTTATGTAAGAGAGTTTGCCGTGCTGCATTTTGCGTAGGTCATTTGCTTGTTGATTGGATTCCTTTTTATCCCCCTTAGCTGTGTGCTCGCCGGAGCCGGCTTTCAGAACGGAAACCTGCAGGTTATTTGCTGGGAGGTGCCACCTACGTATGCAACGCGGGCATCCCAAGCCCCAGAATTCACAAAAACGTAGTCCAGCCAGACTGCATCTGGACCCCAAATGCACATTATAGACCAAAACAGCATCCTCTGCACGGCACGAGCTTGCAGGCACCCAGCATGCAAGGCCGCCTCGCATGGAGAACGCCGTTTTGTGGCACGTCACTAGAAAGGTTGGAGGAGCTAAAGCCGGCAAGCGTAGAATGGAAGCGTCCGTGATAGGACAGAGCTAGCGGCACGAACTCTTTGTCCAGATGGAAAATGTAGGGCAAAATTTGCTCGCTACAAATTTGTTGCACGCCTTACTAAATATATCACAGCATGGCACTGGTTATTTGATAAGCGTGCAATGGACTGACGGGGAGGCCAGGCCCTGATGCAGGCTTGGAACTCTTGGGCCTGATTCTGGTCTTGCTTATACCAGCCTAAAGAGGAGTAACACCCCTAAAGCCAACAGAGTTACACCAGTGTCAAACTAGTCTGAGAAGAACAGGCCCTTATTTTTGTAACTGGGAATGTTTCGGTATGAGGGACTGATGTCATTGGGCCACACGGGTTTAAAGCCAGGTTCGTGCCACTGAAGTGAACAGAGTTACACTAGCGTTAATAGAACTGGGGCCAGATCCTCAGCTGGCAATGGATCTTTGCTCACATCAGCTGAGGGTCGGGCCCCCATGGCCTAGCAGTTTTAGGCGGAGGATCAGATCCTGCTCTGTTGTGCCGATGTTAATCCGGAGTAACTTCAGCCAAGTTACATTTACACCTGTACAGGACACTCTGCTAGCTTCGGTTTGGCTGCGTTGGAGTAAGACTGTAAAACCGCTCTTCCCAGCTGGGCCCTAATGATCTCTGTTCCCTGATCTCCCCTCATTACACCCTGGCCTGCTTGTTTGCCTCAGCCAGCTGCTGCATCTTGCCTCTTGGCTGGGGGAGAGACTGGCCTAGTAACTAAGGCAGTGGCCTGGGACTGAAAGCTGGGGACTATTCCTACCTCGGCCATTAGCCTGCTGGATGGCCTTTGGCAAGTCACTGCAGCGTACTGTTTTCCTAGCACCGTATCTGTCCAGTGACACACAACAAAGCACCCCTTTCCTCCAACACCTTGGTGCCTTCTCCCCCTCCAAAAGTCAGACTGTGATGTCCCTGCTGAGTTGGTGGTAAGAAGTAAGGCCTGCAGCACCGCCGTTCTCCGGGCAAGTCACTGTACTGCTCTGCCTCAGTTTCCCCACTGTCAAACAGGGATAACGATACTGATTGCAAAGCACTTCAAGACCTACTGATGAAAAATGCTGCGTACGAGTATTTATGTCTATTCACACACAAAGAGATATTATGGATATTATTTACTAACGGTTTGTACAGCACCTAGCACAATAGGGCACAACCTCGTTGTGGTGTTTACGTACTACTGCAACTTAAATGTTAACACACTCTCCACCAAAATACGAGGCCACTGAATTGATGTGGTAGCATCACATCATTAAAGCTAGTCTTAAGAAACAAAACAACTCCATCTTCCAGAGGGAAACGTTTCAAATAGAGATGGCTTTGCTTCGGCGTATGTGTGGAGGGGGGAGAGGCTATTCTGTCTCTTCGCACTCTGAACCACATCCTCAGCTGATGTAAACTGGCTAAGAATCTAGCTCTGTGTTTGGATGATGAGGCTGAGAATGCTGCTCTGTGCAGCCTGTATTTTCATGATAGCAAACTGGAGGCAGGCATTAGCTGATCTGTCTTCCAAGTGGAAACGGAACTCTGCCCCCTTAGTGGCGTGCTATTTTGCACCATATGGAACACTTAAATAAAGCCCCAGGGCTTGTCTACATGGGGACAGTCAGAAAAGTTAATCTGAATTTAAAGTAGATTAGTTAAACCACATAAATCCCCCTCCCACTTCACTTCACTTCACACACACACACACACAGATGGATACTCTCATTCAGAATTAAAATGGCCTTAATTTACTTGATCTCAATTCACTTTCCTTGCTCTTGCTCATCCTGCTATAAATCAGAAGGAATTACCCTCAAATCAGTGTAAACCTAGTGCGAGGTCAGGATCAGGTGCAGCTAGGGCCCTGTGTGTCGCATGGCATCTGCCCAGACTCACGGGCTGGCGCGTGCGAAGCTCCTTGTCAATAAGGTCCCTTATTATTATTGTCAACTGAGGCACAACTGGCAAGAACAGACAGTGTCTTGTGATGACCCTCATGGGAATGAGTCATGTGGGAAGCCCGAGTGACCAGTGAGGCATATCGTAGACAAACAGGAGCTTGGGAGTGCCGATGAGAAGGACGTGGTGCTGATTACTAATGCAGTCGTGCTAGAGAAATGGGACTCATTCTCCTGTCGCGCTGGTGCAAATCTGGAGCAAATCCACTGAAATCGTCGCTGTCCTGGGTTTACACTAGTGAAAATACAGACTTTGGTCCTTATCTATCTGCCAACTTCTGCTTAGAATTACAAAGTGGACAGGGGCACAACGCTTCTCTTCACTGGCTCAGTTCCTCCAGGGGAAGAGAGAACCCACTCCACAACAATGCTGGAGAGTTTTCTTCCTGACCCCAGAAAGGATCAGCTTATTCCCTGGAGCATGGATGTCCATAGAGGCTTTATAACTTTAACCTCCTTACTGTCATTCATACCTATGCTTAATCCCTTTGTCCGAACCACCCTGAGCTGTTTCCCTAATGCAATCCCACAGGGTTCACCTGGCTTGTGCCAATGGACTGGCTGGTCTCGCTCTCAGCACAGTCCAACATTCAGTCCTCCCCTTGTGTCTAGTCTTGTAGGCCTGTGAATGGCAGCAGCTGATGCCCTGGAAGGTTTTGTGGCTTGACTGGCACTTGCGCTTGGCCTGTGATTGGAAAATGATACGATGGATCATCGTTTTTTATAGCAGTGACTTTTCTGGGACGGTCAGCTGAGGTGCCTAGCGCCAGGGCTGCAGGATCATTCGTACCCTGTAGCTCCATGACTACTCTCGCCATCGTCTTTTCTTGGACTGAAGCTAGACACGGTACCCGTGGACTAGAGAGGAGAGGCTTTGGGCAACGCCTTGATTAGACGTGCACGTGGGGCCTGATCCTGCCTGCTGCTGATTGCCATAGTCTCCCTCTGCCTTCCAGGGTATTTGGGGGGTTCTGTGTCTCCCACGGGGTGCTTGGCATCTTGTGCACGCCCAGCAGGGATTGTCCTGATGACAGACAGGTTGCCAAGCCTGGCCCCTTGCTCAGACCCAGACAAAATCGCTCTAGCTTTTCCCCCTTGCAGCCGTTAATCACGTGAGCAGTCCCACGGAACTCAACGGGGCTAGCCGTATGCTATGAGTGGGATGCAAGGACACTGGTCTCTCCCATTTGAAGTGTGGCTGCAGGCAGCACTGAGGGGGGAAGGGAAGGGAGCTCGACTCAAAGGCCGGCGTGTGTTCTGGAAGGGCAGCTGTTACATCCTCTCCATGCTGCACTTGCCATGTCACACCCCAGGACGCGCTGTGGTGTGTAATAGCCGAGCTCTGCTCGTTTTTACAGCTTCCAGGAGGGTAGGCTAGTCCTTTGATGGGTCCTATGCAATAGGCATTAGGCGGTTTCTTGGAGCCAGTTGGGGGCAGAGCTGCAGAATAAGGGTCAGACTGAATACACCCAAAGCCCCAGGGATGGCTAGAGCTGAGGTTTGGGTTTGGTTCAATATAGATGTATGGGGAACTTGCACATTTCAGGCTGGGTTCCGATTCTGAGGGCCAGGTCTCCCTTTTTTACATTTTTTTGTGCACCTTTCCAGTAGCACAAAGATTTCACGCTGCCCTGAAAGGCAAGATGAAGTTCCTCAGGTGTAGAGAATCGTTGGGTAGCATACAGCTGGAGTGAGGGGTGGGGGTTGGGAGGAGACACTGGCAAGAGCCAGCCAGTGGAACAGTCCTAAGGGGTGCCTGCCAAGAGAATGGTCCTTGTGACCGGGACAGCTTGTGCTGGCAGCCAGACTGTCCCCGGCTGACTGCAGGATAACCGGGAGGTGGAAAGGTAGCATAGTGCTTCTCTGAGCTGTGCTGAGCTTCTGAGCTGCCTTCTCACCCAAGTGGCCCACTTGACAACCACTGTTATTCACATTTCTATAACATCCCCTTCCAGGATGATCTAAGGCCACGGAGAATTGCTCACCAAAGCCATATGCCTGTTTTCCTAGTTACATACAGACCCTCAAGGATAGATGGCAGCTCGGGAGCCTTGCTAGTTGTCTAATGAGCTAACACGTGAGGTCAAAGTCAGCGGAGTACAGCGGGGTTATAACAGAGATAAATATAGAATCATAGAAATGTCGGGCGGCAAGGGACCTCGAGATCATCATGTCCAACCCCAGCGCAGAGGCAGGACCAAGTCAACCTAGACCATCCCTGAAAAGGGTTTGTCCAACCAGTTCTTAAAAACCTCCAATGACGGGGATTCCACCACCTCCCTTGGAAGCCTAGTACCAAGTCTAACTACCCTTAGAGTTAGAAAGTTCTTCCTGATATCTAACCTCAATCGCCCTTGCAGCAGATCAAGCCCATTGCTTCTTTTCCTACCCCATGGAGAACAGTTGATCACTATCCTCTTTATAACAGCCCTTAACATATTTGAAGACTGTTCTCAGGTTCACACCCTCAGTCTTCTTTTCTTAAGACTAAACATGCCCAGTTTTTTTAACCTTTCCTCCTAGGTCAGGTTTTCTAAACTTTTGATCATTTTTGTTGCTCTTCTCTGGACTCCCTCCAGTTTGTCTACATCTTCCCTAAAGTGTGATGCCCAGAACTGGACCCAGTACTCCAGCTGAGGCCTCACCAGTGCTGAGTAGAGAGAGACAGTTACTTCCGTGTCTGGCATTTGCCACTCCTGCTAATACACCCTGGAATATTAGCCTTTTTCACAACGGCATCCCATTGTTGACTCAAATTCAATTTGTGATCCACTATCACCCCCAGACCCTTTTCAGCAATACTACCACTATGGTCCTCTGTGCCTATATGGCAGTCCTACCTTCCTTGAAGTTCAGCATTGAGATGCAGCAACACAACCAAGTGGAGGCCACTGTGTAAGGAGTCCCCTCTTCTTCAAATGCTAGGCCCGTTCCTAAGGAGCAGAGCTGATCAAATATTTCCAGCGCTTTTGCAGAAAATGTTCATATTGGATGAAATTTTCAGGGTGTTTTTCTACTAAAAACACAGATCTCTTGGTTTTTCCCCTAGAGAACTTACAATCTAAATAGAGAAGAGATATACAGGATGGGAGAAAGCATGTGTTATCCTCATTTTCCATGAGGCAGAGAAAAGGGCCAGATTTTAAGCGCTGAGCACTCAACATTTTGAGCTCTCTTTAAAACCTAGCCATAAATGACTTGCCCAAGGTCACAAGATGTCTGTGGCAGAGCTAGGAACTGAACCCAGATCTCCTGCATCCCATTCCTTTCTCACACACCCCCAAACATGCATCCCTTCTAGAGAGTCTTCCTTGTTGGAGTCTTCAAGAGTTTAATCTCAAATGGCATTACAGTTTCTCCTGACTTCCAATGGTGTAATGGTGACCGCAGCCTGTCTCGCTGAGGGATACAATGGAGAATGGGCTTGTTTGTGGTGCCATGTGGTTGATAAATTACAGAAAGGGGCTGATTTAGTTGGGATTAGGTCCTGCTTTGAGCAGGGGGTTGGACTAGATGACCTCCTGAGGTCCCTTCCAACCCTGATATTCTATGATTCTATGAAAGCAGCCCTCCTGGCTCATCCAGAAAGACATATGGAGGACTGTCTTGGAAGGGACCTTGGGAGACCATCACCTGAGGCTGAGAGCAGAGTAGAGGTGAGGACACATTTTCTTTGTGTGTCGCAATTGTGCAAGGGTTGTTCTGAACAATTCCTGACTTCTGGCTCCCTTGCTCGAGCATGACCCAGGAAGATTTGCCTCTTTCAGGATCACCATCTTTCAAAGTCCAGCCAATTACAAATTACCTGTGCAATTACACAAACACTGCCGGACAAGTTTCCCAATCTACGCCTGGACATTCATGCACCCAGGGGGTACTGAGTGTGCTGCCTCATGAGAAGTCTGAACCAAGTCCAGGGTCTGCCTGTCCCAAGCAAGCTCAGAGCTAAATGTGCTATCAGACCTGTGTTGAAAGGAGTGGTAGGCTGATATACTAAGAGTCCATATGCTTTTGCAGTAGCAGCATAGGCACGCTGAGAGATGAACTGCTCGTACAGGACTCTGAAATCATAGAATCATAGACTATCAGGGTTGGAAGGGACCTCAGGAGGTATCTAGTCCCATCCCCTACTCAAAGCAGGACCAATCCCCAACTAAATCATCCCAGCCAGGGCTGTGTCAAACCTGACCTTAAAAGCCTCTAAGGAAGGAGATTCCACCACCTCCCTAGGTAACCCATTCCAGTGCTTAGTCTCTAAGGCCTGGTCCACACTAGGGGGGGATGTCGAAGAAAGATACGCGACTTCAGCTACAAGAATAGCGTAGCTGAAGTCGAAGTATCTTACTTCGAAGTACCCGCACTTACCTCGCGTCCTCGCGGCGCGGGATCGACGGCCGCGGCTCCCACGTCGACTCCGCAACTCCGCTCGCCCTGCTGGAGTTCCAGAGTCGAAGGGAGCGCGTTCGGGGATCGATCTATCGCGTCCAGACGAGACGCGATAGATCGATCCCCGCTACATCGATGGCTACCCGCCGATCCGGGCGGGTAGTCTGGACGTACCCTAAGGGTC
>QXTE01000292.1:1017236-1040219 GCA_003942145.1 Platysternon megacephalum | reverse complement strand
TCTTAAAGACACAGTAAGTTTCTAGCCCTCGTGGCTGTGGAGAAAGCTTCAAAATGGGACCCCCAGTGCACTCAGAAAGACTCAGAAAGCGGAAGGCAAATAAAAAGATCCCCCCAATCTGTTATTTTACATAATCTCATGATTTTTGGTGAGCTTGACTCAATATTTTTGAACATTTGCAGTTGGCAACACTGATTCCTAGATGACTATCTCCCTGGTCTATTTATGGTACCCACACAAATATATAAAGAGTAAAAGCAGGTTGGAACAGACATCAAGAATGAGAATTTCAGATGAAAGCAACCAAGTTGTTAGACTGGAAACCTCAAGCCAATGAGCAATCTGAGGACATTTCATTAGACACGTAGCAAATGTATAAACAGCCTGGAAAGATTCCATAGCATCAAGAACCTGTAAATATGAGGATGGAGCCCATGGAGGGAAGAAAACAAACAGCTCCATGCTAAAATCTCAGGCATGGTAGGGAATTGGGGTGGATTGGCTTTTGAATTTTGCATTAGCGAAGAGGGAAAACTTTTCTTCTGCTCTTGGCTAGTTGCCCATCGTTTCTCGGCTCTATGAGCTAAAATCAAGTGTAGTAGATAATCTGTACGTTATTCCCTGATAACCAGAAACTTCTATGCTTAAACTCTGTACTGTTCACTTTTTTTTTCTTAAACATCATCTTAATAAAATTTTTAAATCTGTACGTTATTCCCTGATAACCAGAAACTTCCACGCTTACACTCTGTACCTTTTTCTTTTTCTTTTAACATCATCTTAATGAAATTCTTAAATCCTTTCGATCTGCCCTTGCACCTTGTTCTGCTATCACTTAAGCTGGTGTAAAGCCAACATAACCTACCCCTATTTACACTACTCTGAGAGGAGACTAGTAGCAAATTGACTGCTACTCCCCATGCAGGTGGGTCAGGAATGCCTTTGTTTGGCTGTCTCTGAATTCTTATGCAAAAGCTTCACTATGTTCCAAATGCTGATTCCCCCCCTCATCCGCTCCCAGCCACTCATGGCAGAGATTTAACCCCTGGGGAGCTGTTAATTGCACCTCCAGTGGTGCCCTATAAAGTACACCCCTTTAGAAGGCCTTTGTGCCAATGGAAACTGGCTGCAGCAGAGAGCACGCTCATCTCTCCTTCCTTATTGATGTGCCACTGAGAGTGATCCCTTTGCTGGCATGCTCAGCCAAGGGGGCAACAAGCCAGATGTTTAACAGTGAGATTCAGGACCAAAAATAATGTTACGCTCTATAGATCTTAAAGGTATCTTCTGATAGCTGTTCTGTGGCCTGCTTTCAATCATCTAACCAGAGAATCGTAGGACTGGAAGGGACCTTGAGAGGTCATCTAGTCCAGTCTCCTGCACTCAAGGCAGGACGAAATATTTTCAGAGTGTAGACTAGAGTATCCTCAGTCAGCCAGTTTCCAAGTGGAGGTGCCCACACTACAGCCACACAACAGCTGGTATTAGTGGTGACCCTTGATGGAAGGCCAAAATTTCAGTGGTTCATGGAGAACATACTGACCTTGCCCCTAGGGGTGTCTCCCACCAACACTGGTAGTTGCAGCAATATTTTATTCCATTTGATTTCTTAAAGCTAGAAATTGGAACTCAGGTTCTAGTTCTGGCTCTCTCATTGACCCCAGGCAAGTCGCTTAACTTCTCTGGGCTCAGTTGCCTCCTCTCTAAGATGAGGATGAAATTCAAACCAACTTGGAGGGACGAAATGGGCCTTGAAAAGCCAAGATAATTGTCTGCTGTGTTCAAAAAAACCCAGCTTGTTCAAAAAAAAAGTATAGGCTTTTTTTAAAGCCTAGCAATCTAAATTTTACTTTGACTCACACTTCATGCAATTCCACTGGAGTCTCTCAGACGACCAGGGTAAAGAGAGCTCATCAAAAGGGGTTGGGGTTTGCTTTTAAAAGTTCTTGACCGTCTCCAAAATAAAAAAGGAGTTCATTTCAACAATTTCCCCGTTCCCAGAAAACTTCAAACAGCCACAGAGGTGGCTGAGTCCCCTGGAAATTTAACACAACTCCTACATGTGAATAATTTTGATCAGCTCTGCTTGTAACTTGGGTCAGAAGCTAGTTCTAAAGGAGGTGAGCTGAAGGTTCATTCTGCAGGTCTTTACCAGTGACGGAGTTGTCATCTCATATGGGAACTTCAGGAGACCAGAGTTTTCTTGCCTGTCTCTGGGACTGACTAAAGTCATGTCAGTACACTGAGTCTACCTGTAAAATGGGGATAATTATAATGACCAACTCTTGAAGGCGGCCCTACAGATGAAATGCACAACGTGGCAATGCAAAGTAGTTGTATACCGTCTCACTGTTTCCTGGTTTGCTGTCTGAATCTACCTCTTACCTCCTCTCATATGTAGATTGCTCTTGGGGCAGGAATCATGTGTGGCTTGTCTTTTTTGTACAGCACCTAGCACAACAGGCCAAAGACTGGGGCCCATAGTTGCCACTACAATACAAATAAATAATGACGATGGATGGCCTCCTAGAAACCTGAATGGCTAATACAGATTCAGTGTCGGCAGAACAGGAGGGGCCAGGAGGCCATGGCTCCATCACTTTTTACCGGCGGTAAGGGCAAACGATGTGGGGAAGGGGCAGAGAGGAGCAAGCAGGGGGCAGATTCTTTGGGGGAAGAGGTGCTGCGGGAGCGGGGCCTCAGGGGAAGGGGCGGTGCGAAGTTGGGGGTTCAAGGAGACGGGGCACAGTGGGGATGGGGCCACGGTTCAGTGCCCCCCCCACACACACACTTTTAGGGAGCTTCCACTCCTGCATAGACTATAACATTAAATTTCTCTACTACTTTAATGGCAGGGTGAGGAGGAAGGAACTGGAGACTTACATCATCCCAGAATGCATGAGTCACCTGGTTCTATCTTGGCTGACATAGCTGAGGTTAACATGATGCGGTGTGACAGGTCAGGCTCAGAAGAGCTGGTACTGGCAAGAAGCTTCTCGGTCAGGTGCCTGCCACCACCCAAAGATTTCTGGGCAGCTGCCAGATTGGGATTACCAATCAGGAACGGGTGCTGGTGTGTCACTGGCACATCAACACGGGTAAGGGCAGGCCGCTACTTGAAGCAGTTCATTAGTGCTGTAGTCTATGAGCGGAGACATGAACAGGGCGTAAAAATGAGCAGGCACCAGTCTTGTAACTTCGTTCCAAAGGTACACTGAAAATCTCCTGGAGCATTCGTATTTCTCTAGGGTGCCCCAGCGTGCGCCCCTGCTCTACCCTGTTGGGAAGCGTATTACTGCTCTCCCAAGGACTTGGACTGACTGGAACGGTTTTGTTTTAGTATAATGAAAATTAGAAGTAAGGGCCATTCTGGGGCCCTGGCTGCACAGCCATGAGGCTGCTATTCCCCCTCCTGCTTGGGTGGACGGAGTCCTGACTCTGCCACCTCACTTCTGTGCCAGCCAATGCACCTATGTTGTCTTCCCTTCCACCTCCCAGGATGCATGAGGGGGGATTGTGTACTCCTGGCTCCCACCCCCAAAGCGCTGGTCAGCACAGCTGTGCTGGGGGACGTACACTGCTCCAGGTGTAGGGCTGGCACAGAGTACAGCCCCCCAGGCAGTAGCAGAGGATGGTGACTCTCTGACACTGCCCCCAGGTGGGGCTTGGGACAGAGGCATAACTGACCCCAATGGGAGTACTTGTAAAGTAAGGTACCGCCCGGGCTCCGTCTGTGTGAGGATGGCGGAATCTGGCTTTAGGCAAATCAATGCAATGGGGGGAGGGGGGAAGGTCATGTGGCCTAGTGGCTAGAGCAGCAGACTGGCAGTTTGGTGACCTGAGTTCCAGTCCCAGCTCTGCTGCTGGGTGACTTTGGGCAAGTCACTGCTCATCTCCGTGCCTCAGTTTCCCCATCTGTAAAATGGGGACAATGATACTGCCCTTCTTCGTAAAGTGCTCTGAGATCTGCAGGGGAAAAGTGCCATCTGAGAGCTGGGTGTGATCAGGGTCGGCTCCAGGCACCAGCGAAGGAAGCAGGTGCCTGGGGTGGCCAATAGAAAGAGGCGGCACTCTGTCCATTATTGGGGCGACACGTCCGGGTCTGCGGCGGTAATTCGGCGGCGGGTCTTTCAGTGCCTTGCTTCCTCTTCAGTGGCACTTGGGCGGCAGCTCAATCGTTCCACTACAGTCTTCGGCGGTGGGTCCTTCACTGCCTCTCTTCCTCTTCGGCAGGACTTCGGCGGCAGCTCAATCGGGCTTTTCTTTTTTTCTTCGCCGCTTGGGGTGGCAAAAAAGCTGGAGCCAACCCTGGGTGTGACTGCGCTTTTACTCTGATAGATGGGTAAACTGAGCCTTACAATGATCTCTCCTAAAATGAGGTAAGCCCAGGGCAGCTCCATGCAGTGAAGATGGTGTGAGCAAGGTTGCAAGCAGGCCTGCATTTGCCCAGAGAGGTTCCGGGCAGGCTCAGGCCATCCTTGCACTCAGAGTCCCCCCACTGAGTCACGTCTACCACCTTCATACACCAGGCACAGCACCGTACTCTGCAAGCGGAGAGTACCGTCAAGACGGCAGACTCCAGTCCGCCGTGGCTTTAGTGGGCTTGGGATCAAGTCTTAACGGACCTGCTTGAGTCTTCATGCGGCAGTGAGCAGAGGGGGAATAAAGCCCAGCACCCTTAGCCCGTCTGCTCAAACCAGGAAACTACACTGCTGCTCTGGAATGCCCCCAGAAGATGTTGAACACACACCCTCAGCTCCTATTGACTTTACAAGGGCTCAGCACCTTGCAGGATGGAATCATAGAATATCAGGGTTGGAAGGGACCTCAGGAGGTCATCTAGTCCAACCCCCTGCTCAAAGCAGGGCCAATCCCCAGACAGATTTTTGCCCCAGATCCCTAAATGGCCCCCCTCAAGGATTGAACTCACAACCCTGGGTTTAGCAGGCCCCAAGGGTTGCTTCGTCTCTCTCTCTCTCTGTGGTGTCTCCATTCACTGGAATCTGCTGCCTTAGGCCGGGAGGTGGCTGCATTCCAGAGACGCTGCAAATTCCTGTTGCATCCCAGTGGGAAGCACCAGGGCAGTTGTTTTCAACCAGGGGTACATGTACCCCTGGGGGTAGGCAGAGGTCTTCCAGGGGATACATCAACTCTAGATAGTTGCCTAGTTTTACAACAGGCTACAGACAAAGCACTAGCAAGGTCAGTACACACTTGCAATGACTTGTTTATACTGCTCTATGTACTATACACGGAGATGTAAGTACAATAGAAATATTCCAATCGGTTTATTTGATAATTATATGGTAAAAATTAGAAAGGAAGCAATTTTTCAGGAATAGCAGGCTGGTACACTTGTGTATTTTTAGGTCTGATTTTGTAAACAAGTCGTTTATAAGTGAGGTGTAACCTGGGGGTAGGCAAGACAAATCAGACTCCCGAAAGGGATACAGTCGTCTGGGAAGGTTGAGAGCCACTGCACTAGGGTGATGATGGATTATCCGTGTCAGGGACTTCTGGAGTTATGGAATCTGCTACTGCTTTGTTTGGAGGAGCTCGGGCTCTTCTATCATTGCTTCCTTCCCTGTGTCACATTGGTGCTTTGGTTTCACAGGAGCTGGAGATGGCTTTCTATGAGCCACTAAATATTAAAGCTGGCTCTGCTCGGAAGAGGCATGCTCCAAAAAGCAGTGTCAGGAAGGTTTATTGATGCAGCCGCTCAGCCGGGGGCTTTAGTGACGCTCTGATGCTCTCCCTCGCTCTCTCTCTCTTCCTCTCCCTCCCTCGGGGTCAGCCTTGTCCTGAAACGACCGTTCAATTCCGGCATTTGTGTCCAGGAATTTGCTGCAGTGAGATGCTCCCGGTTTAGAGCTGGGATTCCTGAGCTGACTGTGGTTGAATTTCCACTGGCTGTTGCCCGCAGGGATTTCATACCTGACACTGGCCTGCAAGAATATAGGGCACCCTGCAGCAGTTAAGAGGGAGTCTTGAATCCTGGACCCGAGTGGCCCTGTACTCTGGGGTAATTCAGACCTGAGCTGAGACATTAGGAGCCATTCTCAGTAACACTCAAAAGGGAAAGTGTAGAAAAAAAGAGTAGATGCTATGGAAAAATTAGGTAGCACTAGCACATTAGGGAGACCTTCTCTACACTAGGAAGGTTAGCTGGTATCATACCAGTATATATCAGCAAAACCCTGCAGTGGGGATGCAGTTATGGTGGTTTTAAAATGCCATCTATACTGGTATAGTTTCTGCTGGTTCCCCCAACCGGCATAAGCTATACCAGTATAACTGCATCTGCACTGGGGCTTTTACCCTCAAAGCTCTATCAGTAACATAAGACACCTCTGAGTGATCGAGCTATGCTGATAAAACTTATGTGTAGACCAGGCCTCAGTCTGGGAGCCAGAGAGAACCACCGGGTCTGTCTGCGTCCAGCAGCCTCAAAGTCTCCTTTGTATTATAACAGAGGTCAGTGCCTTGTCTACCACAAGGAACGTTACATACCTGATATCTGAATACTTATGTGTTAAGGAAGGTCCAGAAAGTGTTTTCAAACTGATGTAACTCCACTGACTTCAGCTGTGTTACACCTGACTTAAAACAGAGATCAGAATTGGACTCCTAACATCAAACTCATATAAATCAGAGTCATTCCCGGTGGCTCAGCAGAACACACATTATTATCCCATCTCTTCTGCTGTGACTTCAGCATTTCAGTCCTTGACTACAAAACTACAAAAACCTGTAGGAGAACACTTCAACCTCCCTGGCCACACAATAGCAGATGTCAAGGTAGCCATCTTACAGCAAAAGAACTTCAGGACCAGACTCCAAAGAGAAACTGCGGAGCTTCAGTTCATTTGCAAATTTGACACCATCAGCTCAGGATTAAACAAAGACTGTGAATGGCTAGCCGACTACAAAAGCAGTTTCTCCTCCCTTGGTGTTCACACCTCAACTGCTAGCAGAGGACCTCACCCTCCCTGATTGAACTAACCTCGTTATCTCCAGACTGATTCTTGCCTGCATATTTATACCTGCCTCTGGAAATTTCCACTACATGCATCTGACGAAGTGGGTATTCACCCACGAAAGCTTATGCTCCAATACATCTGTTAGTCTTCAAGGTGCCACAGGACTCTCTGTTGCTTATCTCAGTCCTTGTCATCCTCCACAGTGTGCCACAGACCTATGGTGGCATATTAGCCTCTGTGATGGCAAAAGTGTGAGCCGGTCTTCAAAGACAACGGCGGAGTGTCGAACAGCTGGCTTCCATTCCTGGCTGTGCAACTGACTCACTGTAACCTTGGGTAGCTCACTGCACTTTATACCATAGCTTTTTGTAAAGCTTCTCCAAGTACTTTTTTTTGGACAGTGGGGAAACTGAGGCACAGAATGTTCTCTTTGAATAAAATAGAGGTTTTTAAGATGGCTGTGGGAAACACATAGTGAACATTGGGTCAAAGGGATTCACCAGATCCTAGCTATCCCTCCTTGTGAGAGTTTTGCAGCTGACCAGCTCTGTCTAGTACTCTGTAGCATCATAGTACATTTCTCAGTACTGACTATTTCCAGAGACATCTCTCAACAGGAGCAGGGCTAAACATGAATAGTTCCTGCTTGGTAAGTCAGAGGGGCTTTCAACCCACAATACATTCTATTACCCTTATGAATGATATATGTTCAGGGAGCACAATGGGACTCATTAAGTGCAGCATATATACCCAGGAAAAATGCAATTACTAAGCTGACATGCCTGGTTTTCAAATATTTTCTAACAATGAGGACCCACTAACCACAATTTCTTTGTTCTGGAAACTGTTAACATCAGGGCCAGGACAGCTTAGTGGTTTAAACCACAGATTTAACATATCTTGACTCCTTCCCCTTTCCAGAGACAGACAGACAGACACAGACACACACACACACACTGCCTGCAACGGTACAGTCATTTCAGTGGTGTTGTATTGGCCTAATCTTCAGAGGCTCTGAGCACTTGTAACTCCCACTGACTCGGTGTGAGTTGCAGGTGCTCAGCACTTGTGAAAATCAGGCCCCCATAGGTGGGTGGGAAATCCCTTGGCAGAAAAGGGGATATAGATAAGTAAAATACGACTAGATATTTGCATTCATTAAACATTAAAGAATCAAGCCACTCACTACCCATGTCTGCATTTCACAAATGGGGGCACATGGCAGAAACAGAAGTTAAGTGACTTGCCCGTGGTCACACAGGGGGTCTGTGGCAGAGCAGGAAATCGAATTTAGGAGCCTGACTTTCCTGACGCATACCTTGGTGTAAATCAGGAGGTGTTCCACTATAAACAAGGGATTTTCACTGGTATAAATGAGGAAGAATTAGATTCTATCTCTGTACTCCATTTTGTCCAGATTTTGGGTACTGTGTCCATCACCTTGATATATGTCTTGTTCCTCCCAATCCTGTGCTTGTCTTAAGACCCTCCGGGACACTGAGACAGGCCCACTGGTGCCAGCTGGCAAAGGGTTCACTGTTCTTTACAAGCAACTCATGTCTCAGAACTGACAAACTCACTACACCTAACACACTGCTTTCATAGTATTTAAAGGGTGGCATGTGAGGTCTCTACTGGCAGTGTGTAATGTATTGATACTCATAATCATTGCGAGATATGCATACGGGGACTATTTAAGGAATAATGTAACTATATTGAAATTAGGACCTTATTATCTTGGAGTAAAATGGAGCCACCAGCTAATAATATGACTTAGTGATGGCCCATTCAAGCAGGAGGAAGTTGTCATCCTTCCCTGGCTAGCCAATTATGTAACGTATTGCTCAACTGTCTACTCCAAACCCGAAAAGTCAAGGGAAAACCATCAAAGATAAACTATAAACATCCAAACCACTTGGAAGTGCAAAGGAACAATATAACAGTCTTGTGAATAAAGACAAAAGTCTGATTCAGTGCATCACCGGGTGGAGGAGGACAGTCTGGATCCTTTCACTGAGGAGGTACCTTGATGGATGGGGGTGCTTCATGAGAATCTACTTTATCAGATAGAAAAAGTCCCTATTAATAAGCGTAGGCTGCGGTTCACGTGTTGTGATTTTCTTTGGTACGTAACCATTTGTTTCCATCACTCACACTTGTTTCTGTTTGAGTCTCTATTCTTTCCTCAATCAAATTGAATTCAAGGGTGGTGGGTGATACAGGAGCGGTGTCTAACATAAAGCTGGTAAACTGGGGCACGCTGTTCCTTGGGGAATGGCGGAGCTGGGATTTCTGTGGGTATCCAGTGATCCGGGGCCGGACACCACTTTTGAAGGGACTTAGGGGCTAAGGTGCACTTACCGTCAACCCGCAGGGCAAAGATGGGGCTGGTGTCGCCAGAGGAGATTGGCTGAGAGTCTGACAGGCTAGATTCCCTCACACACTGGAGGCCGGTGTGACTCTCGGCCCGGTGTGCCAAAGGCAAGTCACACCCTCCGGATGTCTATGACGGGGCAAGATTTAACTCCATGAGTCTGCATATTGCTTATTGTGCCTAAATGGAGGCCTTCGATGGAATTGTTTGCTGGGGTGAATTTAGATCCTGCAGATGGGTCCCACAACTAGCTTGATTTTCAGGGGAAGAAAATCCAAGCTTGGGCCTCTCCTTGTTCCCGGTTAACCTGCCCCGAGCTAACGTACAGAACCAGCAGCAGATACTAAGCGGAGTGGCGCAATATAAGGCAGGTAAAAATGCCTCCAGCAACAACCCAATGGCGACGCTAACCAGTGGTTTATTTCTCACTTTGGACCAGCTCCGGAGGTCTTGAAGTTTTATGACATATGGTCGCATTCTACAATCATGTACCCTTCCTACGCTGATTAATTCAGACTAGGTCTGAGCCCAGCCTGGCGCTCCGTCACAGATCTTTCTCTTCGCAGCACTTATTGTTATATAACTGTCACATTTTTTCCTGGTGTGATCTAAATGCAGACATGCCAGAAGATATACTCTAAATCAGCTACCATGCAGCACTTTGTGTCCTGTTGAAGCAGTAGCAGAGGGGAATAAACAAAGCCCACTCTGTTCTCTCTGCTTGGCAAATGTTTCATATTTCAGTGATTTTAAAGACTAGCTTTCCCTAAGATGTTCTGGTGGTGGAAGCCCGTTCGGTGAGGGGAAGCAATGTCGGGTTATAGCTGTTCGGACTTCTTTCCTAAGTGCTTTAGTTGTGTTGGAGCTTGCGAAGATAAATGTTTTCAAACAACAGAAAGTGTCTCCAAAAAAACAGCATGGGCCAAACTCCTGGCCTGGAGCAAGCAGGCAACAACTGCCATCAAAGTCAAGGGGTCAAAGTTACATTGGTGTCAATCTGGAGGAACTGCAGGCCATGCTTTGGTCCAGGAACTGCTGGTTTGTTTTGTTTTATTCCCACTCTGACCCATCAAGTAGTGGGGAGGTATCATGGTCCACTAGACCAGTGGCTCTCAACCTTTCCAGACGACTGTACCCCTTTCAAGAGTCTGATTTGTCTTGTGTAACCCCAAGTTTTACCTCACTTAAAAACTTTAAAAAAATCAGACATAAAAATACAAAAGTGCCACAGCACATTATTACTGAAAAATTGCTGACTTTCTCATTTTACCATATAATTATAAAATAAATCAATTGGAATATACATATTGTACTTACATTTCAGTGTATAGTATACAGAGCAGTATAACTAAGTCATTGTCTATGAAATTTTAGTTTGTACTGACTTCGCTAGTGCTTCTTATGTAGCCTGTTATAAAACTAGGCACATATCTAGATGAGTTGATGTACCCCCTGGAAGACCTCTGAGTACCCCCACGGGTATATGTACCCCTGATTGAGAACCACTGCACTAGACTAGGAGGTAGGAACCCTGAGTTCTAGACCCAGGGCTTCCACTCATGTGCTGTGAAACCTTGAATTCTTCCTGTGTCTGTACCTCTCTTTGCCTGTCTGTTAAATGGGGATAATCACGGTACCAATATCTGAGAATAGGATAATGGTGCAGTATCTGAGTGAAAGGATGGTCTTGTGGTTATGGCAGTGGATAGAGACTGGAGACACCTGGGGTTTAATCCTGTTGGATCTTGGGCAAGTGACTTAATCTCCGGGCTTTAACTTCCCATCTGCAAACTGGAGATACCATTTCCTTTTTCACACTCTGTCTTAGCTTGTAATATTTTGGTGCAGGGACTCGTAGCATTTTGTATCATGCTTTGTTTTGTTTTTACATTTTAAACTAAATACCAGCAACTTTTGTTTCCTGATTTTTGAGCTTTTCGGGTCAACCTTGTTAAAGCTTTTCTCTGCAGCACTCAGGGCTAGAAGCTGTCTTGGAAATGAAAGCTGAGATTCGCACATAATCACATGAATCTGGCAGCGAGGGTGCTAAAAAACCACACCAAATCTTGCAAGATAAAAGTCACAAGAGTTGGAAACCCAACCTCTGTAACCAGGGGGCAGGAACCATTTTGTTCTGATCGCCACATCAGGAGTCGTGATCCATGACTTGGGCTCTAGGTGCTACTATAACAACATGCTAAAGATCTGTGTGAAGGTGTTGAGGAGCTGAGCTGACTTACTTAGCTGAGAATTAAGCCCACAGTGGAAAGTGGTGGCAGACTTAATGGTAAGTACAATAGGAATGACCTTAGATACACTCCCATAGAGCCTGACAATTGCTCTTGGCCTGCAGGGGAATACCATGAATTACACTGAGTTCCTGTGAAAGAGACCCTCCCTGTCTGCAGGCAGGTGGGAATTTAAGGCGGAATGATTTTTAAACTCAATGATATCCAAGACGGTGGCAAGGAAGAACTTGGCAAAACTTTCAGCGCTATTACGTTTTCCATGGAATTTGTTGCACAGAAGAAAATTCTACCTGACCACAACAACAAAATGACCCTCTCTTTCATGCCTCTTTTGTCGTATACCTTCTGAATGTGAACTGCAAAGCAAACTTTCCCGATTGGACTAATCAGTATTATTTGTGCAGTAGATTATTGCCTCACGTAATCATGACGTGATTACAATAAAAGCTTGCCCATTAGGGGAAACCTACCCTGATTAAATCATCATAAAAGGCTTAGTTCAAAGGTCCTGGAGTACAGGTATCGCGTATAATTTTCAAAATGTATGTAAGCTTCCAGAGGGTTTATCTAAATCACAAACTAAAATCAATTTTCTGTAACTTTCCTCCTCTAACGTACACACATGCTTGTTTTCATTTATTTATCAATTTATTAGATTGCTTTCTTTGCCAAGTAAATGTGGGGCCTTCCCCCCGCAGGATTGGGTCCCTAGCGCTTAGAAATGTAGCAGAGTGAAGGTACCAAGGGGGTATTGTCTACTGCGATGAGCACAGTACAGTGATCAGAGCCAGGGGCCACATGCTGGCAGTGGTGAGTTATAATCCCAGCTCTGGGACTCGCTGTGTGATGTTGAGCATCCGTTTTTCCCTCAGCTGCTTCGTGGAGGGACCATAGGGCTCTGTCACCTGGGCCTGGCCTACGCTGTGGAAATCTCCCTAAAAACAATAACCAGGGTTGTCATTTATTTGCCTCAGGGCCTCATTGTGCTAGGAGCTGTACAAACACAGAACACAAAGATGGCTCTGCCCCAAGGAGCTTACAATCCAAGTCAAATCTCCATCGGACTCCACCTGGCTAAAGGCAGTTCTGGAGGGAGGACTTTCCCCGGACTGATCTGGCCTCAGGGCTACGATGATGCCAGCTAGCCACAGCTTGACGCAACAAGCTGTGCTGCCCAAAGAGCACCCCCAGGGCTCTCTGGGTGTACCAGGTGGGGGTGAGGCAGGAATAATTCTTAATACCCCCCCCTTTTTTTTTCCCAGTGGTTAAAGAAAAATGAACTGAGGGCGGGTGAGAGGGGAGATCTCACTGCACAGCCAAGGAGCAGAGGGAGATGGGGTAGGGGTGCACACGGGGTGTGCTGCTCCCCCAAGGCAGGCAGAGGAGGGGGAGCTCCTGCCTTCTGCTTTCAGCAGAGCTGGGGGAGCTCTCTGTGCTTTTTCCTTCTCCCTCTTACTTTAACCTTGGTATCATCCCCATCCCCATGGGCCAGCCAGCTCTGCTGACTGGCATGTTGGGGCCAGGGCTCCATTCCTTGCTCTGCCACAGACTTCCTGTGTGACCTTGGGCAAGTCACATAGCCTCTCTGGGCCTCAGTTCCTCATCTGTAAAAGGGGGATAATAGCACTTCCTTATTTTTGTGGACAAATTGGAGAGAGTCCAGCAGAGGGCAACGAAAATTATTAGGAGGCTGAGGCACATGACTTACGAGGAGAGGCTGAGGGAACTGGGCTTGTTTAGTCTGCAGAAGAGAAGAGTGAGGGGGGATTTGATAGCAGCCTTCAACTACCTGAAGGGGGGTTCCAAAGAGGATGGAGCTCGGCTGTTGTCAGTGGTGGCAGATGACAGAACAAGGAGTCATGGTCTCAAGTTGCAGTGGGGGAGGTCTAGGTTGGATATTAGGAAACACTAGTTCACTAGGAGGGTGGTGAAGCACTGGAATGGGTTACCTAGGGAGGTGGTGGAATCTCCTTCCTTAGAGGTTTTGAAGGTCAGACTTGACAAAGCCCTGGCTGGGATAATTTAGTGGGTGTTGGCCCTGCTTTGAGCAGGGGGTTGGACTAGATACCTCCTGAGGTCTCTTCCAACCCTGATATTCTATGATTCTATGATTCAGTTGCTCCTTGGAAGCCATAGGTAGTGCGTGAACCCCCCATTCGGGGAGGCTATCCCCCCTGCCCAAGGTCCCACCCCCACTTCACCCCACGCCCCCGCTCTCACCCTCCGGGGTCAAAGGAGCCCTGAATCCCCCCCTCCCCCCGGGCCTGTCTGAGCTGCTTCGAGCTGCCCCTGGCCCGCCTGCCTGAGCCACCCCAAGCCCTGGCCAGCCAGAGGAGCCATGAGCCCCACTGTGGCCCGGTCTGGGGCCAAGGCACAGAGCATTAGTGGAGGTTTGAGGAGGCTTAGCGTCCCCCAGCCTCCATGACGCACCTCTCATGCGTATGTGGAGAATTCCTATGTGCCTGGAGGAAAGTGGATATCTGGGTGTGAAGGGCATCCTTCCTAGCATCCCTCTGTGGCAGTGCAAGGCAAGAGAACAGTCTAGCCATTAACATCTCTCAAGTGCTTTGAGATCCCTCAGATGGGAGCGGCAATATCTGTCTTTTGGGTCTTTCTGTAGCACCCATCACTATTAACACTTGCACTGTCTTGTGCTCTAGCTAGACTGATACTCTGAGGGGCTTTTTCTTTTCTCTGGATGTATCGGTTGTGGGGTTCAGAAATGTGGGGTTTAGCAGAGTCTTGGTTTGGCCATAGCATGGGACGGGTGCATTGGGAGAAAGCCAAGAAATAATTAACGGGTGACGCTCAATAATCCCACGCCATCCTCACCCTATCAGCCCAGGGACAACTTTGCCCAAAGGCTAATGCATCTTGGTGACACCAAATTATACCAGCAGCACGGAGACCAGAATCTGGATCCTGGTCTTATGGGAAGATTCAGATTTGAGTAAATGCCCCATTTCCCCCTGCAATTTCAATTGGAGAAACTTTTTTTCCCTTTTCTAACAAGTGCTGCCAGGGGCAGTTCGCGTAAAGGTCTCTCATATGGGCCAGTGATGCGCTACCAATATTTTAAACACCAATTTCTCCCTTGTGACCAACCTTTGGAGCAGGGATGCGTTTGTTGGTAGACTAAGGACTCTGTTCCTTTGTTTTCCCATCTAAAGAAAGAACGCCATTTGGCAAACTTGCATGAAGTTGCTGGAAACACTTATCCTGGATGCCTGGGAAGTATATACAGTAACTTGATAATATTCCGCCTAGGGCACTGCAAGTGGGGGGTGGGTGAAGACCTTGAAGGATCTGTAGACAGCCTCCCTTGGGATTTTTTATTTTAATGGCTAGAATTTGTTACAATTCAGTTAATCCTGAAGGCAAAACCCAGTTGCTTTGTGAGGCTCAGTTGTCTCTGCCAGGCAGAGGGGAGGGCTGGAGAGAGAGGTGACCCCATCCCAAACTTCTCTCTCCATCTTATTGTCAGAGCTATAGCACGGGGCTCTGGTTCCCGCTCCAGCACATAGAGGATCATAGACTATCAGGGTTGGAAGGGACCTCAGGAGGTCATCTAGTCCAACCCCCTGCTCAAAGCAGGACCAATCCCCAATTTTTGCCCCGATCCCTAAATAGCCCCCTCAAGGATTGAATCATAGAACTTAAGATCAGAAGGGACCATTATGATCATCTAGTCTGACCTCCCGCATGATGCAGGCCACAAATTGAACTCACAACCCTGGGTTTAGGAAGCCAATGTCTGCTGTCGGACGCTGCCTCGCTTGCCCACTGCACCATGAGACCAGATAACTGGGTCAGACCTGATTGCTGAGGCCAGGTCATTCCGGGAGAAGGGCTTGTTTCGGGCGCTGTTGCGATGGCATGTTCTCAAACCTGTGTAATCTAAATGTGATTGAATTAATCGTGCCTCCGCTTAAAGCTCTCTCCTCAAACTCTCATCCCAGGACACGGGCGAGGGAAAGGCGCCCCAGCCTGCATGCCTGAGATCACGTACTGGGAAGGGTGATTCAGCCGTGGAGACGGGCATTGATGGCATGTTGCCATGGTGCTCAGACAGGCAGCTCTTTCCTTCCATCGCTGCCGGGTCCTCGCCTCCCTTTATTCCTCTGTGTGTCTTTGTTTCAGTGATATTCATGCATCGCTTTCCCCCTGCCCCTCCCCTTTTGCTTCTTTTGGGGGGGGGGTCCCTTCAGAGAGCTCTGAATAAGCACAGAAGCTGTTCTCACATGATGCAGCACCAGATGCCCGCAGCTGCTGAGCTGATTAAGCACTTTAGAGGGCATCCATTTAAAAGCCATGTGAATGAACACACCCCCTCCACTCCTCTTGCTGCACGTCCACTAGGAGAGAGGCTCTTGTAGGCCGATCAAGGCTTTCCTTCTGCCGGGATGAGCTCATGTGAATGGGTGGGGTCGTGTGTGGGCACAGCACAAACGCGGGGGAAAGGGATTATCATAATCCTTGTATTTCTGTAGCTCCTTTCATCTGAGCATCTCAAAGCCCTTTCCACACATTTAATTAATTAAGATTCCCAACACCCCAGGGAGGAAAAGAAGTGACACTTTTAAATCAAAGCATCAAACAAGGCAGAGGCGAAGGCCCAAATTCTAACTGCCGTTGGGTGTGCTCAGCTCCGAATAGACGGGCTGAATTATGATCTCTTTTACACCGCTGTGAATCAGGAGTAACTGTGCTGAAGTCAGGGTGACCAGATGTCCCGATTTTATAGGGACAGTCCCGATTTGTGGGTCTTTTTCTTATATAGGCTCCTATTACCCGCCCCAACCCCATCCCGACTTTTCACATTTGCTGTCTGGTCACCCTAGCTGAAGTCAATGCAGTTACAGTAGTATGGGTGAGTATTTCAATCATCTGTCTCACTTGGCATCTTTGAACAATGCTCATCTTTGTTGGTAGAATTTGGCTCCAAGGCCGTAGAGTGGGTTGCTGGGTCTGATTCTGCTCTCATGGACTACTCCTGTAACTCCATTGACTTTAGTGAGTAGCTTCTCTTTCACTCTGGCACGGATGAGGTCAGAATGGCCCCCACCATGCCGGAGATTAGACTCCCACCTTCTGCTTGAACCCCCATTGCAGGGCAGCCAAGGATCTGTCAGTGAGACAATAGGTGCTGAAATGGTTGCAACCCAGATGCTACAGGAAAGGCAGACAGCTGAGCCAGTGCCCAAAGAGCGAATTCCCAAGGATGCAGGACAGCAGAAAGGTCTCCTTACTGTGCCTCTAGCTCCAGCCGCAAGTGCTGGACAGCCCCGCCAACAGCACTAATCCCTAGCACTCACCAGTAGAGAAAGGGCTTTACACAGGAGGTCAGCATTTTAATTCCCATCTTGCAGATGGATAAACTGAGGGACTTGCTCATGGTGACCCAGCAGGCCAATGGCCAAGCCAAGAATGGAACCCAGGTCTCCCAAATCCAGTGTTTATCCACTAGGCAACACTGCCTCCCTCACCTACTGCAAAAGAAAACTGAATGCAACTTTTCGGTCAGGGTTATCCACCCGGGTGTTCTTAAAATGTCCTTCAGCAGCATGGGAGGCTGTGACCAAACGAATGGACCTTTTGATCTAAAAGATGCATCATGGAGTGGTTCTCAAACTGGGGGTTGTGACCCCTCAGGAGGTCGCAAGGTGGTTACATGGGGGTCGCAAACTGTCAGCTCTGTCGGGCTGACAGCCACAAGCCTTCATTAAATTCCCTCCCTCACATTTTTAATGTATAGGGGGGGGGGGGTGTCATGCTCAGAGGCTTGCTGTGTGAAAGGGGTCATCGCCAATACAAAAAAATTGAAAACTAGAAGGATCCCATCCAAAATGCAAAGTGAGCACTTAACAACACAGCACTGTGGATGATTTGTTTTGTCAAATCCCAATAAAATCCCACTCTCAGCCACCTTCAGCCTCCACAAGGAGGAAGACTCAGCCCAGGACTTTGGATGTCCTGTTATCTCAGACTGGGATAGGAGAGTGCATGCCAGAGGAAAGTAACCATACTAATGAACTCTCTGCCAGCAGCCCACTCTTTCCTACGTGTGTGTGTGGGGGGTGTTCCCACTTACGCACCCCTTCCGATCTCAACTAAAGCCGTAGTTCATGGGCTGAGAGGCAGATATCATAGAATATCAGGGTTGGAAGGGACCTCAGGAGGTATCTAGTCCAACCCCCTGCTCAACGCAAGACCAATCCCCAGGCAAATTTTTGCCCCCGATCCCTAAATGGGCCCCTCAAGGAGTGAACTCACAACTCTGGGTTTAGCAAGCCAATGCTCAAACCACTGAGCTATCCCTCCCCCTGATCCTAGGCTACTGATAGCTTCATAAGGCCAGAAAGGACCGTTAGGATCATCTGGTCTGACCTGTGGAACACCACTCGTTGAATGGCGCCCCGTAACTCCCGAGTTAAGCCCGTATCCTGTGGATGAACTAGAGAATCTTCTTTTCTAGAAAGAGACGTCTTATCTTGATCTACAGCTTTATAGATTAAAAACCAACACTTTGAACTCCGCCAAAGAGCCAACCGAGAGCCCATGCAGACCCGGGAATACAGGTTCTTGTGTGCTCAGGGCAAGAAACTCCATCTCTCAAGCTGGCTTTGGAGCCTTTCCCTTGACTCCATTGAGCTTTGGATGTTTAAACACAGTGGTTCCAGCAGGGTTTATACTGCCTTCAGACGTTCTAATGAATGTCAGGAAGATTTGTGGAAATAGGGGTCTTGATCCTCCGCCTGCTCTAAATTGTCAGGCGCCAGGGCAGGATTCAAAGACAAATGTCAACGGAGAGACTCCGGTGATCTAAAGGCCACTGAATCGCCTTTGGGCCAGGCCCCAGCAGAGAATCTGATCCAATGGATCTGAAGCCAGAATAGTCTCTATAAATGAATTCGAAGCCCCAAGCTCACAATGGAAACCTGATTTTTATGCTCACCCCATTAGGGAACAGAAACATCACTGTGCGCCTGTGGTACTAGGGGCTGTGCATTTAAGGACACTGTGACGCTCTTGTTATGCAAAGCCAGCTGGCAGCCGACACAAGACAGCAGAGCTCAGCTCCTGCAAACACAGGGTCCCTAAGCACGGAGCGATCACCCCCCGTGGTGCTAGAAGTAAAACGAACTGCTTGCCCCTTCCCTTGGATATCAGGAGCTCTCACTGCATCAGGGAATGAAGGGCTCCTTTGTTAGTTTATGATCTGTGCTAGTCTTATAATGATACATAAGGAGCTTCAGAAGAGATTTTCCTAGGGAAGGACACAGGTGAAGGAAGCTTATGGGCTGAGATGGATTAGTATAAGCAGCAGGACTCCCAACCTTTTTGCCCCCAAGGGGTTAAGTAAGTGACTCTAAAATCAGGAAGCAAGTTGCTATCCATGGCCAGTTGTAGCCGCTTTTCCCCCCCTCTGAACTTTCTACGCCTCTCCCGAGTGCCAGATCTTCCAGCATTTCCAGACAGGCCTCTGCCTTTCCTTGGTTCTTATATTGTTCATTTGGAAAAGCACGGCTGGGTAAAGTTCAAACAGAACATGCAAATGGCCAGACTGGGTCACACCAATGGTCCATCTAGCCTGTATCCTGTCTTCCGACAGTGGCCAGTGCCAGATGCTTCAGAGGGAGTGAACAGAACAGGGCAACTTATCAAGTGATAGTCTGTCATCCAGCCCCAGCTTCTAGCAGTCAGAGGTTTAGGGACACCCAGAGCAAGGGGTTGTATCCCTGACCATCTTGGCTAATAGCCATGGATGGACCTGTCCTCCAGGAATTTAGCTAATTCTTTTTTGAATGCAGTTATACTTTTGGTGTTCAAAACGTAGGCGCCAACTTTCCCCGGCACCGGTGGGAGCTCGCGCCCCCCCCCCCCCAGCCCCGCTTCGACTCCACCCTTTCCGCGCCCCGCCCCTGCTCCAACCTCTTCCCCAAATCCCGGCCCCGGCCCCGCCTCTTCCCCGAACGTGCAGCGTTCCCCCTCCTCCCCCCTCCCTCCCAGCTGCGCGAAACAGCTGTTTTGCGGCGCAAGCGCTGGGAGCTAGGGGGGAAAAGCAGGCACGCGGCGCACTCAGGGGAGGTGGCAGAGGTGAGCTGGGGCAGGGGGGCAGGGCAGGGAGCTGCCAGTGGGTGCTGAGCACCCACCAATTTTTCCCCATGGGTGCTCCAGCCCCGGAGCACCCACGGAGTCGGCGCCTATGGTTCAAAACACCCCCGGCGGGGAAGTTCTACGTCAGGGACGTTTTATGGCCTGCGTTATGCAGGAGGCGAGACTAGATAATCACAGTGGTCCTTTCTGTCCTTAGAATCTATGAAGTTTCATACACTTCAGTCCAAAGTAACTGTACTCACAAGCCCTCTCAATCACTCTGCAAATAATAGAGGGCTCTGAGGGTGTCTTGGATCATACTGCTCCTATCACAAGGCTGAGCTCACGTTGCAGCCACCGAAATACAAGTGGAAGGAGTCACCCTGAAAAGGCAGTTTTCAAGGGACACAAGGGAATACTCTCTGGCACAGCTTGCTCAGAGCAGTCCCTGGGGGCAGAGGAACACAAAGGGTACGTCTACACTACCTGACGGATCGGTGGGTAGTGATTGATCTATCAGGGATCGATTTATCGCATCTAGTGTAGACGTGATCAAATCGATCCCCGATCGCTCTGCTGTTGACTCCGGAACTCCACCGTGGTGAGAGGTAGAAGTGGAGTCGATGGGGGAGCGGCAGCGGTCGACTCACCGCTGTCCTCACAGCCAGGTAAATCGACCTAAGATACGCCGACTTCAGCTACGCTATTTGCGTAGCTGAAGTTGCATATCTTAGGTCGACACCCCCCCCCCAGTCTAGACCTAGCCAAAGACTGCCATTGTGCCAAGCCACTTCCGGCAGGGAGGAAGGAGAAGGTGGCTTTCCCACCCAATCCCCCTGCACGCCTCTCCCACAGCCAAGCACAATCAGTGTGAACGCTAAGGGCCCAATCCATTGCGCTTGGAAGTCAACGGGATTCTCTCTCATTGGATCCAGCCCTAGGTACGTTTTACTAATAGCTTCCATGTCTCCCTAATTATTATTTGCATTCCTAATGCTAACACACTCCAGTGCAGAGTGTTTGGAATACCTGTGATGTGGGTTTCAGCCACCCCCTGGGCAGCTGTTTCCTTTCGCACGTGTGCCTTGCTCTGGATCTCATGGTAGGTGCCCAGGGGGAAGGGTTACAAATCATCCCCATTTCTTCGTTACAACCATCAATCACATTCCACCCAATTAAAAATAGGTTGAATAGAACCGTGCTCGCTGACTGTTGCAATTACATGCTCTGTGTGCTTCGGTCCCTGCTTGACTTCCGCTCTCTGGGGAAGCTCTTGCAAAGTGTAACTTTCATACAGTTTGATTCATCGATGCAGAGTCACAGCTGGGGAAAGATCGCTGAGGTTATCCTGTCCTTCTCCCAGTCAATGCACTAATAGCAGTATGACTGTAGTGCCTCGGGGTGCTAGCCAAGATCTGTGCTAGGAACCGTCCATACGAACACCTGGTGAGAGCCTCTGCCCTCAAGAGCTTACATTTTAAAGAGACAAAGGGAGGGGAAATAGAGGGACGTAGAGGGGAGGTCCAAGACTCCAAGGTCATGCTGTGAATCATTGGCAGAGGTGGAAATAGAATCCATGTCTTCTAAGTCCCTTGCCATAGCCACTGGACCATGCTGCCTCTCAAGGCAGGACTGTCCACTAAACTATGATCCATCATCTCTAATCTAGAGGCCAGATCTTCAGCTCCTCTTAAATCCGCTACCCTAGGGGGACAGGCTGAAGAAATGCCAGAGTAGGACTTCAATGGGAACGGAGAACACTCTGCATCTTGCGGGAACTGCTTAGCTCTTCACAGATTAGGCCCATTGGCTGGAACAGGATTGGGCTTTCAAGGCGGAGCAGAGCCCCTGTCCAAGCTCAAGTCCCCCCGAACTCAGAGCTCCACGCTACAGGAGGGTAAACAAGTTGGCAATGAACCATTTAGTCCTTTATTTTCATGGCTCTTCATTTGTCCACAAGGAGTTTGCAAAATTCCAATCTAGTCCAAAAATGTTGTGAGTTTTTCTTCCCCGGTTGATTCTTAGGCTGGACGTACTTCTTGAAGGATGCGTTGCAAAGACTTGCTGTTCGCTGCTGGTAGCTTATGTAAGTCCCATTCTTTTCCATGGTTGGATGGTGGTTGCTGTTTGTATAATTGTATTGCAGTGACACCTAGGAGCCCAAGTAATGGCCCAGCCCCCGTTGTGTTACATGCTGTACACATACAGAAAAAAAAAGACAGCCCCAAAGAGCTTCTAGTCTTAAGTAGTAAGTAACTAGCCAACAAAACACAGATTTCAAAAGCCATATTCATACTGCATTGGGCAAGTTGTGCAATTTTAGATGATTTTCTTAACTTATAATTCGCTCTTCATAAGTATTTATACCAATACATCTCGACGGATGGAATATTGACTTTAACGGGTATGGAAAGAGATCAGCACCGTGCAAGCTTATAAGAGAAACAAAATCCTTTAAAAACAAACTCCTTTGCTAGCCAGGGCTTTTCCCCCGCCCGCTTCTAACTTCTCCTTACTGGTATTAAGTCCAATAGGTTTTAATAGGGATGAAACCAAGTAGGGTTGTGTAGAAATTATTCTAAAAACCTATAAATAGAATTGAATAGCGAATGAGATCCTTTATATAGAATTTTTAAAACAGTCTTATAAATTTGCACATTGAATTGCTATAGGACTCTACAGGTTGCTTTTAAAAACTGCTTAAACACTATAAAACTTTTTCCATAGAAACATAACCACTTTACTCTCACTCCTCATGAAAAAGGCTAAACAAGGGCTGCTTCTTGATTTCCTCCTTTAGTTTCTCAATACAAAGTAGAATTAAAAAGCTGATGCTGTAGTAGAATGAGAGGGACTGGAGGAAAAGTGCCAGGTTTCAGGAGGAATCTACTTCAGTATAATACCGTCCGTAGGAACACCTGGTGAGAGCCTCTGCCCCCAAGATCTTACTTTCTAAAGAGACAAGAGACAAAGGGAGAGGAAACAGAGGGGAGAATTAGGGTTGGAAGAGACCTCTGGAGGTCATCTAGTCCAATCCCCTGCTCAAAGCAGGACCAACACCAACTAAGGTCCAAGACTATCTAAGGTCATGCTGTGAGTCACTGGCAGAGGTGGCTGGAAATATAATCCCGGTCTTTTGATCTTCAGGGGCCGGGCCTGGCTGTAGAGGCCTCTGAAGGTATGCCTACATTGCAAGTAGACAGGCACGGCTGGCCCGTGCCAGCTGACTCAAGCTTGAAGAATAGGTGCTGGAACAAGGGTTGCTGGGGAGGGGGGGGGGGGG
>QXTE01000292.1:989664-1015878 GCA_003942145.1 Platysternon megacephalum | reverse complement strand
CCAGGTGCCCCAGAGGGAGTGAACCTAACAGGCAATGATCAAGTGATCTCTCTCCTGCCATCCATCTCCATCCTCTGACGAACAGAGGCTAGGGACACCATTCTTACCCATCCTGGCTAATAGCCATTTATGGACTTAGCCACCATGAATTTATCCAGTCCCCTTTTAAACATTGTTATAGTCCTAGCCTTCACAACCTCCTCAGGTAAGGAGTTCCACAAGTTGACTGTGCGCTGCGTGAAGAAGAACTTCCTTTTATTTGTTTTAAACCTGCTGCCTATTAATTTCATTTGGTGACCCCTAGTTCTTGTATTATGGGAATAAGTAAATAACTTTTCCTTATCCACTTTCTCAACATCACTCATGATTTTATATACCTCTATCATGTCCCCCCTTAGTCTTCTCTTTTCCAAGCGGAAGAGTCCCAGCCTCTCTAATCTCTCCTCGTATGGAAATACTTGCTATTAGGCATAGTGTTTACTGCTGGGCGTAGCCATACCAAAGTCAATGGGAGCCATTGAAGTCAATGGGACCCCTCTCAGTACTAACAGCTGTAACTGGTCATTTGGAGGCTCAAGTAATATACAAACAGATGAACTAACTCCATGCAGCTTAAGCCAATGGTTCTCAACCAAGGGTATTCAGAGGTCTTCCAGGGGGTATGTCAGGTCTTCCAGGGGGTACATCTAGATCGGGGTAGGCAACCTATGACACGTGTGCCGAAGGCGGCACGCAAGCTGATTTTCAGTGGCACTCACACTGCCCAGGTCCTGGGGGGCTCTGCATTTTAATTTAATTTTAAATGAAGCTTCTTAAACATTTTAAAAACCTTATTTTCTTTACATAACAACAATAGTTTAGTTATATATAATAGACTTATAGAAAGAGACCTTCTAAAAACATTAAAATGTCTGACTGGCACGCGAAACCTTAAACTAGAGTGGATAAATGAAGACTCGGCACACCGCTTCTGAAAGGTTGCCGACCCCTGATCTAGATATTTGCCTTGTTTTTACAACAGGCTACATAAAAAGCACTAGGAAAGTCAGTACAAACTAAAATTTCATTCAGACAGTGACTTATTTATATTGCTCTATATACTATGCACTGAAATGTAGGTGCAATATTTATATTCCAATGGATTTCTTTTATAATTATATGGTAAAAATGAGAAAGTAAGCCATATTCCAGTTAATAAGCAAGTGGTTTTTAAGTGAGGTGAAACTTGGGGTAAGCAAGACAAATCAGACTCCTGAAAGGGGTATAGTAGTTTGGAAAGGTTGAGAGCCACTGGCTTAAGCTTAAATTTGTTAGTCTCTAAGGTGCCACAAGTACTCCTGTTCTTTTTGGCTTAAGCAGTGTTTCTCAACCTTTTTGATACCAGAGACCGGTTTGCTGCCTTCCTAAACTGTGCCAGGGAGATCTCAGGGACCAGCGCCCGTCCACGGACTGGTCGTTGAAAAACACTGGCTTAGAGGATCTTGGCTCTTTCTACCCGGCTGGGGTTTTTTGTTTTGTTTTGTTTTATAAAAAACTGTCAAATTCTTTCCCATTTATTTTACGCTTAGCTGTGTCCCACTGTCATGTAGTGAAACATACTATTTATATTTATACTACAAGTTACATCACAGATTATGCAAGGTGGGAAGATCAATTCCACTTTGCTTGAAGTTAAAAATACAATTCAAAGATTTAAATTCAACCACCTTCCTTAATCATGTCTGCTTCATGGACATGAATATTAGCAGAAGCCTGTTCTCAATCTGCTCACGGGCCTTGAGGCATTTCTGCAGGTTTTTTCTTGTTGCCCGTTGATGTCTTTGCCAGTGATGCAGTTTACTCAAATGCTTCTGAATTAATGCTACTTTCTTCTGTAATTCATTTTTTTGATTCGGAGGCATCCTCTTTAATAACCAGCCCTGGTTTCGGCTGCTCTGAGCAGCATGTTTACGAACGTAGCTTCTCTCTCACTGTATCAGAGGGGTAGCCGTGTTAGTCTGGATCTGTAAAAGCAGCAAAGAATCCTGTGGCACCTTATAGACTAACAGACGTTTTGCAGCATGAGCTTTCGTGGGTGAATGTTGTGTGGATTAGTGTCTGCAAAGTGCTTTCAGAGCCCCAAACACAAGGCGGTATAGAGGTGTGTGGTATTGTTGTTTTTGTGCTAGGGATTTAGGGGGCAGCACGCTGTAAAGGAGACTGTGTAATATCACAATGGTGAGTATAACCAGGCCAGCCACCTCCCATGTGCCCCTTCCTGACTTAGAGTCACACTACTGGCGGGCTGCCTCAGTTTCCCCTCTTGGACTGTTTAATAGACTCTTTTGTCCGTTCCTGTCCCTTCTCAGATTGTGCTTTATTAAAGCAACAAACATTCACGACGAAGTTTTCAAGTCCATCCAAAAGTCCACATGCAACAAAGGTTTCTCTTCCTCCTTGGGACCTTTCCTGCTTTGGCAAACCACCCCCCGGACCACACCCGGCTGGAGTCCTAACTCCCAGGACTGTCTGATGGACCCTGCTCACGCCTAGCCATCTCTGATCCCTGAGCATTCTCCGCTTCGTTTTCTTTCCTTTTTCTTCTTTTTAATGGTGAAGCAGACTTAACCGAACAGTCTATATCTGCCAGTCGTTCACAGTCTCTTGCTCTGCCCTGTGTGTCCTTCAGGTAACGTAACAATCCTAATACAACCCCATTTCCCTGATTTTGCTAAATAACATCATGTAACTTTAGTTACCTTAGGATGTTTGAATTCCTCAGCAAGCTTTTCCCTTTCTTTATCAAAGCCGTTACCGACCCATCAAAGGTGCTCAGTTGTTTCTTCCGCCTTACAGAGTGCACTAGTCCATCTTTGTATCTATTTATTTAAAAAAAGAGTTTTGTTTAAGCCACAATGGCACTTCATTTTTCCTGTCCAGGCCCTGAACATTATGCTCAACTCTAGGGCACAATTCAAAAATTTATTTTTTCTCTTTTTCTGTTAGTGCAAATTTTTCGCTATTTCTCTTTTACGTTTTTCTGTACTAGGCTTTTGAATAGGGTATTTCTATGTCAATCTTTCCATTTCTTACTGTGTTTTTAGCTGCTTTGTCCATCATTTCATCCCATTATCCCAATATGCACTGAGATCCAAGCTAATGTTACATGTATCCCCATCTGTACTAGTTCTGTTATTAGAAATAGAATTTCATTGGTTAAATCACTTTTACATCTTGAGACACCCTTTTTTATTGCCATGAAGCTGGAGATCAAATAAAAAAAATATATATATAAAAATAAAGACCACCACTACTGAGTGTACATCCCAGATCCAATTAAATGCTAGCATTATTACTACTAGTTTGGCTGTCATGACAGCTACAGCTACAAAACTGGATATTCTTTTAGATGTACTAATTCCAAATTGTGGTATACAATATATTCTCCTTGCACTTCCTGTTTTTCTTTTATAGACCCATCTGCATATGTTTGACAAAACTGACTCCACTTTTCATCTATATATTTCATTTTAAATACCTACGGGCTCTTTTTACTCTTAAGTTTATAAGATAAATCTGAATTCATGTTGGGACACGTTACTCTGCATCCATAACACATTTTCCCATGACTAAAAGTTCTGATATCATTTCGCTTTTCCTTGTCTTTCAACTTCTACATCCACGCTCTCACTCGAATGGCATGTGGAGTTCTAACATCATGTGCAATAGTCCACCAATCAAATTCCCAACAATCCTCATATATTTGGTACTTTCCTTGTTGCCTTTCCCATTAAATTTGGTCATCCTAACATCAAGTTCCAGCCTACAAAACTATTCCTTCAGTATAGTGTTTACTCCCCCTATGTAATAGTTCATGATTTTCTTCAGTGAATTCACGTCTAATCTGCACTTTCATCATTGCGCCTCAGAAAGTTCCTGCTCAAACTAAATTTGTGTTAGTCTCTAAGGTGCCACAANGCAAAAAAAAAAAAAAAAAAAAAAAAAGCCGCGATCGCGATCTGCGGCGGCAATTCGGCGGGAGGTCCTTCGCTCCGAGCGGGAGTGAGGGACCCTCCGCCGAATTGCCGCCGAATCGCTGGACGTGCCGCCCCTCTCCCGATTGGCCGCCCCAAGCACCTGCTTGGTCAGCTGGTGCCTGGAGCCGGCCCTGCTGACAAAATAGAAGTTCTGATAAGACCCAGGGTGTGACTACTCAGTCTGAATTCCATTCATTCTTCTAACGTGCCGGTATATTTGTGATGTCTTGGTATCTTTATTTATCTGCCCACAATACTTCCACCAACTCACTTTCTTTGATATTTTTATAAGTCTTTGTGCTATCACCTTATTTCTTTTATAGTTCATTAGCAAAAAAAATAAAAATACAATGAATAGCAAAAAGCTCTTTTATAGGCTTTGTTCCTTTCTTTAATTACCATTTGCACGCCTCATTCCAGCATGTGGTACTTGAATATCTTAGGTATGGCTACTGTAGCTGCTGCTATTAATCCCTTTCATGCTCTAGCATTGAAATTCTCTGTCATCATTCACACAATGAGTATTCACAAATTCAGTATCTTTACTTGTAAATAGCTCCCAGTTAGCTTTTTTAAAATATCAGGTGGGTAATTTTCCATTACCTTTAACCTTACTTTCCCCTTGAAAAGTAATAAGTATAGGGAAGTTGCTTCTTCCTTATTTATTGCCCAGTTGCATTTACTTGCAATATTGGGTGTTATAATTGCCAGGTCTAAACAAGAAAAACTACCTACCATCTGCTGCATTAAATATAATTAAATATAATTGGGGGTGCCACTAGATTGTTCTCACCAATTAACTTCTCTCAGCATGTGCCCTTGTTATCAGTTGTCTTACATCCCCACAATGTATGATGACTAGTTAGGTCGCCACATATCATATAGGGTCTTTTAGCATTCTTCACTATTTCTTGCAACCCCAAGCTTTCTAATTTCCTACACGGGTTATAGATAGTGTAAGTCCTTAAAGGACAATTTCTTTTCTGCATTGGGATTTCATCAGCATTATATTCAAGACTTACATCTTTGTTCTCTACTGCCATGTAGTTTAATCTTTCCCTTATGAAAGTACAAATGCCTAATCCTCTTCCTAGTTTTTGGTCTTGTCTAAAGGCCATATACCCTGGAATTTTAAAAGCAAGCTTTTTAACCCACCATGTTTACTGCATACACATGGCATCTGGTTTAGTTTTCATAGCCAGGATATTTTCTTTTGGTTCTTGACCACATGCTATCAAACTGTGTTTAGCCCACTTGCATTGTTGCCTCCTGCTGTTCTTTATAGGGCAATCACCATGATCTCTCCCAGGTGTTGCTCATTCTGTAATCAGGGTTGGCTAGCCCCAGCCCTTACGGGGCAAGCCATGCTGTTACAGTGAGTTCTTCTAAGGGTTTGCCTACATGGTGCTGCAATGCGGACTACAGAGGTGTGAACTGTAGAGCACACTAACCCATTGTGCTTTAACTGTTGCGTGTAGACCTGCTGGCATGAACTAAAAAGTTTACATTGCTGGGCTATATTAACCTGCACTGAGGACCTTTTAGTTTGTGCCAGCCAGGTCTACCTACCCAGGGCAACGTTAGCACATGCTACAATTCACACCCCTGTAGTCCATCCTGCAGCAGCATGTAGACAAGCCCTAAGTGAAGGCTTTTGAGGAATTGTATGAAAGGTGTTATCTGTGTTCACAACAATAGCTGCCTTTTAAATTTTGCACTGGTACAGCTTCCACAGATTGTTTGCTACATGTATCATAGAATATCAGGAGTGGAAGGGACCTCATGAGATCTATCTAGTCCACCCCCCTGCTCAAAGCAGGACTAATTTTTGCCCCAATCCCTAAATGGTCCCCCTCAAAGATTGAACTCACAACCCTAGGTGTAACAGGCCAATGCTCAAACCACTGAGCTATCCCTCCCCACCCTATGTAGCACCAAAGGGTTGATTGTAATGACACTAACACATTGCTACCCTAGGGCCTGATTCTTTTTTGCCCAGCACCTTCGACAGACATCTGCACTCATCCAAAGTGGATGTAAAAACACTTCTATTCTGATAACATTTGACACTCACTGTGCACTGGTGTCAGCGCATGCACCAAGCGCAGAGCAATGCGATTCAGGCCCATTAGCACTGGCGTGCTGCATGAGTGACTTCATAGTAATACGTAGCTCTTATATCGTGCTCTTCGTGAGATCTCACAGCCCTTTATAAATGAGGTCAGTATCTTTACCCTCATTTTACAGATGGGGAAACTGAGCCACAGACTGGGGGAGTGACCAAGGTCCGCCAGCAAACCAGTGACAGAGGCAGGAATAGAACCCAGGCCTCCTGCAACTGTCAAGTGTTCCAGGCAATCTGCACTAGGCAACGCTGCCTCCTTTGGTGCAGTTTACCCACGTGCAAGTCACTCTTTTCCCTACTACAGTGCAACGACACCGGTGTTGCAGCATCAGTGCAAAACCCACAGCACAAACAAGTCCTCGGTTACATAGATGTAAGAGTGAGCAGAATTTGGCCGAGAGTTAATTTCCCATCCTTCCAAGGATGCTTTGGTTTTTGATTTTTTTAACGTAGGCCTCTCTCTTTCTCCAGAGGAATGAATTATTTGTGCTCATCACAATCTCTGGGATTAAATCACTGGCTGCTGAAATCCGTATTTAGCTCCACTTTGCCCAGCCAATGACCTCAGGTCTGACAGTACAGGGCCTCCCTCTGCAAAGGATCAGAGATGATAAAGCTGTCTCTATTTTAACTTCCTCAGTTCTGAACCTCTCCTGGGCAGGGGAATCCCGATACCACCACGAGCCCAAATTGTCTCCGGAAGTAGAAGATGTCGGCAGAAAGCTCAGTGAATGTGAAGGATGGGGCTGGCTTCCCTCAGGTACAGGGATTTTATTTTCTAACCTGTCTATTCTCATCCTCCTAGCTAGGAGCTAGTATAATAGGTTATGGTGACTTGCTGCATCCCAGTGTAACCTGAAGGCTCCCCAGACGGGACACATGGGTATTCATTTGATTGCAGATTTGCTACCTCGGGTAGGAAGTGACCTGGATACTAGATACATCTCAGCTTGACCTGGATATCAGGAGATCATTTGACTGGTCCTGGTGAACTAATAGCAAATGATTACTTAAGGGTGTTAAATGACTTCTTTAAAATCCATAGGATTGTGTCATGTTGGGAGTTATCAAAGCCTTTTTCTAATGGGCAAATTTCCGGTGTAGATTGAAATGTCTTTTCTTACAGCAGCCTTACAGGAAACCAATGGGAACAAAATGTGTAATTGAAGGGAGACAGAGGGAAAGTTTTTGTTTAGTGGGTTGAAACTCTTGGCTGAGCTTTGTGGGCGCGGGTACATGAGATTGGCAGGTGCGTGATATTGACAGGCACTCTCCATCAATTCAGGAGGATGCCGTTGTTTAGCTATACTATCCAGCTGAGTTTCAGACTTTCATTCAGGGAAACTTTGACAAGTGGCCTGATGCTGTGATTTCAAATTCTGATTCAGGGTATAGTTGCTTTTTGCCAGACCTGGCCAAGAAAACAGCAGCGTCTCTTTGGTAGCAAAAATGACCTGCAATCTCTCAGCAAAAGCTAGGAATATTGGTGAGTTTTACTCAGATGTCTATTTGCCAGCTTCTGGGGGCAATTTATTCATTCCCCCTACTCCCCAGCAGGATGGCACTTCTGTCTGTCTGCATAAACTGCTTTGTTTTTGCAAAAGACAAGAAAACATAGACATATTTTTTCATTAAGCCATAAAATTATGATTCCCCACACACACACACACACACACACACACACACACAAGCCCAGAGAATTTTCAATGCAGCAACTTCTTTTGGGACAGGACACCACAGCTGTGGCTAAATTATTCATGCTGATAAGCAGCGTGTGTGTCAGTTGCAAGAGAAGAGTGCGAGTCAGGACTCCTGGCTTCTGTCTCCTCTTGAGCCATTGACTCACCATGTACATGGCTGTCACTCTGCCTCTGTGCTCCAGATTCCCCACTCGTGCAGTGAGGGTGATGATCCTGACTCACCTTGCAGGGGTGTGGTGAGAATTCATTAAGGCTTGTAAGGCACTAGGAGACCCTCAGACGAAAGGGTTACCCATGTGCACTGTATTATTACAACTCTGGAAACAAACACACTCATTCACTGCCTGGTAGACAAGCTTAGCCATTAACATACTTTCAAACACTTTAACCAACTTCTTTGGGTGCCTCATGTGCTGAAACAACACCGTTCTTAGCCGAGGAGTGAAATTAGATTTAAACCCGCTCCCTCTCCCCGCCCCCACCTCCCCAAATAATTAATTATTTTTGGCTGGCATCTTCAAAGCGGTTACACATCTCGCTCCCATTGAATTTTATTGGATTCAGGGGTCCTAACTCCCTTAGGCTCTTTTTAAAATCCCAGCCTTTCATTTGAAGAAGTGTGTCTGCTAAAAATGTAGTTGAGCCTTCTTACTGTGTGGTGAGAGAGCAGGAGAATCTGTCAATCAAAGCAAAGAGCCCAATGCTACTTTCAGTTAAGTCAATGGCAGTTGCGAGGAGGGCAGGGTTTGGGGCCTGATCCAAAGCCCATTGAAGTCAAAGGAAAGACTTCCATAGACTGTCCCTCCGCTGGATGCTGGATCAGGCCTGTGACTCCCGTAGGGCCCGATCCTGCGCCATGGAAGTCAATGGGAGTTTTGCCTCTGTCTTCAGCAAAGCAGGCTAGGGCGGGCTCTTGAACACAGCTGAAAGGCAGAAATGTGGCCCTTTGTAACTGAGCTTTTATTACCTGAGTGCACTGGCGCTTTCGCAGCTCATTGAATTGCTTTAAGAGCTGTGAGCACTTGGGAGCGTGCATTCTTAGCTGGCGAGAGTCCGCATTGCTCCACTGAAGTTATGCTGCGAATCCTAAATGGAGTACTTTGCATTTGTCCTTATTGAATTTCATCCTATTGACTTCAGACCATTTCTCCAGTTTGTCCAGATCATTTTGAATTTTAATCCGATCCTCCAAAGCGCTTGCAACCCCTCCCAGCTTGGTATCGTCCGCAAACTTTATAAGTGTCCTCGCTATGCCATTATTGATGAAGCTATTGAACAGAACCGGACCCAGAACTGATCCCTGCACTCCACTCGTTATGCCCTTCCAGCTTGACTGTGAACCACTGATAACTACTCTCTGGGAACGGTTTTCCAGATAGCAGGTAAGTTGCCTCAAACCTGACTCATAGGGCTCACCTCAAGAAAGGGAGCAGAGTCCACAACGCCCCAACCTCTACTGGAGTGCCTATTGTGCTCTGGACATGTGGCTACTGACTGCAGATTTAGACAATGTTTACAATGCAAAGTAAGCCAACGAAAGTACATGCAACTTCAGCCATTCCTCAGGGAACAGAGGGGATTTTCTACTGGTGTCAGGCTTCCTATGAGACCGTTCCTTTTATGTGTCTTTGAAAATCAGGTGCAGCTGTCCTGCCTCCTTTATTGAGCTCCCAAGGGAAACGCCTCTGGGTTCAGGTTTCCAACCAACCAGACGCCTGTTGCTTCGCTACACTAAAAAATCTGGGATGGGGGTTGCCATGACCACAGGGGGGCCCTTTTGGGTCCTGACGGGTCTTTACCATTCGTCGCACTCAGACAAAGCTGTAGGCAGAATTTCTGCGGGAAACATGATAGGGAAATTGGAGTGATTGCCCTCTGGTCTAGACTATTTCCTTTATTCTCTTCGGCACTTCCAGCAGCAGAACTTTCCTTCATCTCACCTGCAGAGTCTGATAGATAAGGCCCTAGTTGAGGGGTCTATAGGTGACACAAAGGCTAAAATGGAGGGGGCCTATCTGATCTAAATCCAGATCTAAAACTCAGATGGCTGTCCCACACTCATCACCGTCATGCCCTCCCGCCTGCAGGTCTTCTAAATGACCAAGGATTTGCAGGTAAGCAGGAAGTGAGGTCGCCATGTCTCACAGGATAGGTAACAGTTGCTGGCTGTGGTGCTGGGTCAGGAAAGTGCCTGGGATATTCTGAAAATCTCTTCTTTCCAGGGCACAAATTGAGTTTAAAGAGAAGTTTACATTGAATGGGAAGTGATTGAATGGCAGATTATGCTAAAGTAAGGCTCTGTCATTTGTGGCACATTAGACCTAAACTAAGCACGAGGGACGTTGGGATTATACACCCCTCTCACACAATACCCATAGGAATGACCAAGTAGGTCGTGCTGGTGTGGGAGTGGCACTATTTGTGAAAGGAAGCGAAGAGTCAAATATAGTAAAAATCTTCAAACTGTACCATAGAATCTCAATGGACAGAAGTTCCATGCTTGACCGATAAGAGCATAGCAGTAGGAATAGCCTACCGACCACCT
The DNA here is from genome assembly GCA_003942145.1 of Platysternon megacephalum. Taxonomy (NCBI): domain Eukaryota; kingdom Metazoa; phylum Chordata; order Testudines; family Platysternidae; genus Platysternon; species Platysternon megacephalum. The sequence continues at coordinate 1,005,492 of QXTE01000292.1, read as the reverse complement.
GACCAGCCTGGCGACAGCTGATTGTGAAATGCTGAGGAAGACTGGAGAGGCTATAAAGGCAGAAAACGCAATAATAATGGGGGATTTCAACTATCCTTACACTCACTGGATCTGTCACCTCAAGAAGGGATGCAGAGAGAGAATTTCTAGACACCATTATGAATGCTTCTTGGAGCAGCTTGTCTTGGAACCCATGAGGGGGAGGGGAGGCAATTCTTGATTTAGACCAAAGTGGAGCATAAGGATCTGATCCCAGAGGTGAATCTAGTGGATCTGCTCAGTAATATTGACCATCATGTAATTAAATTTAACATCCTTGTAGGGGGCAAAATGCCAAAGAAACTCACCATAGTAGTATTTAACTTCCACAAGGGGAACTATGCAAAAATGAGGAAGCTAGTTAAACCAAAATTAATTAGGTATAGTCACAAGGGTAAAATGCCTGCAAAGTGCATGGAAACTACTTAAAAAGACAATAATAGATGCTCAAACTAAATGTATACCCCAAATTATTTATATATATATATAAATAATCTGGGGTATACATTTAGTGTATATATATATATAGTGTATATATATATTTAGTGTATATATATATAAGCAGTAAAAGGATCAAAAATATGCCACCGTGGCTAGACAGCAGAGTGAAAGAGGTAGTTAGTTGCAAAAAGGCATCCTTTCAAATTGGAAGTCAAATCCTAGTGAAGAAAATAGAAAGGAGCACAAACTCTGACAAGTCACGTGTGAAAGTGTAATAAGGCATGTCAAGCAAGAATGTAAAGAGAAATCAGCTAAAGACACAAAGCATAACAGCAATTTATTTTTAGTACATCAGAAGCAGGAAGCCTGCCAAACAGTCAGTGGGGTCACTGGACGATTGAGGTGCTAAAGGAGCACTCAAAGAAGACGAGGCCATTGTGGGGAAGCTAAATGAATTATTTGCATCGGTTTTCACTGCAGAGGATATGGTGTACATCCCTACACCCACGCCATTCTTTTTAGGTGACAAATCTGAGGAACTATCCCAGATTGAGGTGTCAGTAGAGGAGGTTTTCATAGAATCATAGAATATCAGGGTTGGAAGGGACCTCAGGAGGTCATCTAGTCCAACCCCCTGCTCAAAGCAGGACCTAATCCCAACTAAATCATCCCAGCCAGGGCTTTGTCAAGCCTGACCTTAAAACCCTCTAAGGAAGGAGATTCCACCACCTCCCTAGGTAACCCATTCCAGTGCTTCACCACCCTCCTAGTGAAAAAGTTTTTCCTAATATCCAATCTAAACCTCCCCCACTGCAACTTGAGACCATTACTCCTTGTTCTGTCATCTGGTACCACTGTGAATAGTCTAGATCCATTCTCTTTGGAACCCCCTTTCAGGTAGTTGAAAGCAGCTATCAAATCCCCCCTCATTCTTCTCTTCTGCAGACTAAACAATCCCAGTTCCCTCAGCCTCTCCTCATAACTCATGTGCTCCAGCCCCCTAATCATTTTTGTTGCCCTCCGCTGGACTCTTTCCAATTTTTCCACATCCTTCTTGTAGTGTGGGGCCCAAAACTGGACACAGTACTCCAGGTGAGGCCTCACCAATGTCGAATAGAGGGGAATGATCACGTCCCTCGATCTGCTGGCAATGCCCCTACTTATACAGCCCAAAATGCCGTTAGCCTTCTTGGCAACAAGGGCACACTGTCGACTCATATCCAGCTTCTCGTCCACAGTAACCCCTAGGTCCTTTTCTGCAGAACTGCTGCCTAGCCACTCGGTCCCTAGTCTGTAACAGTGCATGGGATTCTTCCGTCCTAAGTGCAGGACTCTGCACGTGTCCTTGTTGAACCGCATCAGGTTTCTTTTGGTCCAATCCTCCAATTTGTCTAGGTCCCTCTGTATCCTATCCCTACCCTCCAGCGTATCTACCACTCCTCCCAGTTTAGTGTCATCTGCAAATTTGCTGAGAGTGCAGTCCACGCCATCCTCCAGATCATTAATGAAGATATTGAACAATTTGATAAATTAAACAGTGATACGTCACTAGGACCAGTTGGTATTAGGGTGACCAGATAAGGAGAAGAAAATATGGGACAGGGGCTGAGCAAAAAAAAAAAGCCGAGCGAGTCCCAGCTGAGCAAAAAAAACCAAAAAACCAAGCGAGTCCCAGCTGAGCAAAAACAAAAACAAAAAAAGCCGAGCAAGTCCCAGCTGAGCAAAGAAAAAAAAAAAGAAAAGCTGAGCAAGTCCCGGCTGAGCAAAAAAAAACCAAAACCCACAGTGCTGCCTGCGGATATCTCTGTCCCGCGTACCGACCAAAGATCAGTCGGGACACGGGACAGAGACCGAAATATCGGTACAGTCCCGATAAAATCGGGACGTCTGGTCACCCTAGTTGGTATTCACCCAAGAGTTCTGAAGAAACTCAAATATGAAATTACAGAACTTTTGTATGTAAACTATTGCTTAAATCAGCACCTGGCACTGGCTGCTGTCGGAAGACAGGATGCTGGGTTAGATGGACCTTTGGTCTGNAATTTGCTGAGAGTGCAGTCCACGCCATCCTCCAGATCATTAATGAAGATATTGAACAATTTGATAAATTAAACAGTGATACGTCACTAGGACCAGTTGGTATTAGGGTGACCAGATAAGGAGAAGAAAATATGGGACAGGGGCTGAGCAAAAAAAAAAAGCCGAGCGAGTCCCAGCTGAGCAAAAAAAACCAAAAAACCAAGCGAGTCCCAGCTGAGCAAAAACAAAAACAAAAAAAGCCGAGCAAGTCCCAGCTGAGCAAAGAAAAAAAAAAAGAAAAGCTGAGCAAGTCCCGGCTGAGCAAAAAAAAACAAAAACCCACAGTGCTGCCTGCGGATATCTCTGTCCCGCGTACCGACCAAAGATCAGTCGGGACGCGGGACAGAGACCGAAATATCGGTACAGTCCCGATAAAATCGGGACGTCTGGTCACCCTAGTTGGTATTCACCCAAGAGTTCTGAAGAAACTCAAATATGAAATTACAGAACTTTTGTATGTAAACTATTGCTTAAATCAGCACCTGGCACTGGCTGCTGTCGGAAGACAGGATGCTGGGTTAGATGGACCTTTGGTCTGATCCACTATGGCCCTTCCAATGTACCAGATGATTAGAGGGTAGCTAATGTAATGCCTATTTTTAAAAATGGCTCCAGAGGTGATCCTGGCAATGACAGGCCAGTAAGCCTGACTTCGGTGTGAGGCAAACTGGTTGAAGCTCTGGTAAAGAACAGAATTATCAGACACATAGATGAACACAGTATGTTGGGGTGGATTAACTACAGTGACAAACCCCCTGGTGTCACTGTAGCAAGGGTCCACACTGTCGCGTCTGTAGTGTAGACAACCCCTTAGGAATCTGGAGGGGACATTGTGCTGGGTGATGAGTCATTCCTGAGTCACCTCTGAGCCTGACCCCCAGAGTGTGAAGAGTTAGAGGCAATGACCAGCAGGTGTTTTGATAGGCCCCACGCCATTCAGCCAGGGTTCTTCAGCCAATCCACAGGCAAGGATCCACCCAGGTGGTCCCAAGGCTGCTATATAGGACCCTAAGGGAAGCAGTCTTCCTTCCTGGTCGGCTTAGTATCTTTGCCTGACTGGGAACGCTCCCATTGTCTAGCAGAGGTGCTGGAACCGTTTGTATACTAGGGGTGCTGAGAGCCATTGTATATACACATGTAGATACATCGCAAACCCTGTCTATAATGGAAACCACGTCAAGCCCAGGAGTGACCCTCAGCACCCCTAGTTCCAGCACCTGTGTTGCCTAGTAGTGCTGACAAACTCCTCCTGCTCCTGTCAGCCTTTGCTCCCACGCCTGTTTCCATGCTAGCTAGTCCAGAGGCAATATGTGTGTGGGGGGGGCATGCCCCCAGATTTAACTGCTTGGCTTCTACTGAGCATGAGCACACGGACTGAGCATGCTCAGTAACATCTGCTGAAGCCTCTGCCCTCACTCTGCCCTTCCTTGTGCCCCCGCCACCACACTATCGGCAGGTACAGGTCGTCATAGCAGAGTGGCTGGTAGGTCAGCAGGATCTTGGATTTATGCCTTCCAGCACAGCTGAGGGATGGATATGTTCCATTGCTCACCCTGAAGGTCACATGCTTTGTCTGACGTCTGCCCGAGAAACAAAAGTAACCAGACCGGTTTTCTATTTCAAACAGTGTAACACGAGCTGGCTGTGCATAGAATTAAAGGTTTCCGGTACACGTATGAGAAAATGCAATGTAAATAAATGGTCGTTTTAAATTCAGGGTGTGTGTGGATGTGGACTTAATGAGATGTTGTCAGAAATTATCTGGAGCAGCAATGGGTGTCTATGTAGTGTCTATGGTAGGTGACTGAATACGAGTAAATCATAGAATCATGGAAGTGTCAGGCTTGAAGGAACCTCAAGAAGTCATCAAGTCCAGCCCCCTGTAATGAGGCAGGATCAAGTAAACCTAGACCATCCTTGACAGGTGTTTCTCCAACCTGTTCTTAGAAACCTCCAGCGATGGGGATTCTACAACTTCCATTGGAAGCCTATTCCAGAGTTCAACTACTCATATAGTTGGAAAGTATTTACTAATATCTGACCTAAATTATTTCTTGTCCTACCTTCAGTGGACATGGAGAGCAATTGATCACAGTCCTCTTTATAAGAGCCCTTCATGTATTTGAAGAAGATCAGGTCTCCCCACTCAGTCTTCTTTTCTCAAGACTAAACATAGCCAGGTTTTTTTTAAAACCTTCCCTATTATTTTTGTTGCTCTCTCCAATTTGTCCACATCTTTCCTAAAGTATGGTGCCCAGAATTGGACACAGTACTCCAGCTGAGGCCTCATCAGTGTGAGCAAAGCAGGACAATTACCACCTGTGTAGGCCTTGCCTTACGTACAACTCTCCTGTTAATACACCCTAGAATAACGTTAGCCTTTTTCGCAACTGCATCACGTTCTTGACTCATATTTAAATTTGTGATCCACTTATAACCCCCAGACCCTTTTCAGCAGCACTACCACCTCGCCAGTTACTCCCCACTTTGTGCGTTCGATTTTTCTTTCCTAGGTGCAGTACTTTGCACTTGTCTTTCTTGAATTTCATCCTGTTGATTTCAGACCAATTCTCCAATTTGTCAAGGTCGTTTCGAATTCTAATCCTGTCCTCCAAAGTGCTGGCAACCCCTCCCAACTTGTTGTCATCCGCAGATTTTATGCTCATACTCTCCACTCCTATATCCATGACATGAATGAAAATATTGAATAGTACTGGACCCAGGACTGACCCCTGGGGGACCCCGCTGGACTCACCCTCCCCGTTTGAGAGTGAACTATTGATAACTACTTTTTGAGTATGGTCTTTCAACCACTTGTGAACGCACCATGACGGGGTTCTCTACTCACCACTGCACAGTGCCGCCTGCTGGCAATTCTGGGGATTAGGCCAGGCCAACGCGCCTTTCTGCCTTTGCACTCCATCTCTCACTCAATCTGCAGCCCCTCTTTTGCTCCAGGAGCTCCTGCTTCCTCTTCACGACTCAGCCCTCCAGCCAGGTCACTCAGCACGTTTCCCCCTTCCGGGCTAGTCTTTCAAAGTCTCTTCTGTCCAAGCGGTGTCAGGCGGCCCTCACGCTCGCTGCCCTTACCCTGTCACTCCTAGAGTGACTCGGGCAGTTTCCCTGTTCCCTGCCCATAGCAACACCACTCTGCAGTGGTCGTTAGGGGAACCCAGGCCTGCCCTCTGCTCTGGGTTCCAGTCCAGGGCCCTGTAGTGAACAGTTCGGGCCTGCATGTACACCCCGTCCTGCTCTCACCCCTGGACTCCTTCCTACTAGGCATCTTCTCCCTTACCTACCTTCCTCCCTGCTGCCAGAGCCTCCTTTGTGAGCTTCGTTCTAATCAGCTTCCTCTAGCCCAGAGGTGGGCAAACTATGGCCCGTGGGACCGTCCTGCCTGCCTGGCCCTTGAGCTCCTGGCCCGGGAGGCTGGCCCCCGGCCCCTCCCCTGCTGTTCCCCCTCCCCGGCAGCCACGCCGCCTCACGGGCAGTGCTCTGGGCGGTGTGGCTGGGAGCTCTTGCAGGGCAGCGTGGCAGCATGTTTGCCTCCGGCCGGGCGGCACAGCTGCCAGACATGCTGCTCTGAGCGGCATGGTAAGAGGGCTGGGGCTGGGGGGTTGGATAAGGGGTGAGGGGTCCCGGAGGGCAGTCAGGGGACAGGGAGCAGGGGGGGGTTGGATGGGCAGAGGTTCTGGGGGGGGGGCAGGGGATGGGGATCAGGGGGGTTGCATAAGCATGGGAGTCCAGCGGGGGCCTGTCAGGGGGCGAGGGTGTGGATAGGGGTCAGGGCAGTCAGGGGACAAGGAACAGGGGGGGTTGGATGGGGGTGGGGTCCCCAAGGGGGGTGGTTAGGGGTGGGGGGTCCCGGGAGGGGGTGGCTGGGGGACAAGGAGCAGGGGCGTTGGATGGGTCAGGGGTTCTGACAGGGGCAGTCAGGGGGCGGGAAGTGGGAGGGGGAGGATAGGGGGCGGGGGCCAGGCTGTTTGGGGAGGCACAGCCTTCCCTACCCGGCCCTCCATACCGTTTTGCAACCCCAATGTGGCCCTCGGGCCAAAAAGTTTTCCCACCCCTGCTCTACCCTAAGTCTCCCTCATTTGCAGCCTAAGCGGTTGATTGGGCCCACTTGGCCCAACTCAGCCCTCTCGGGGCCAGTGTGGGGTGTTGTCAGTTGGCGTGTGTGTGCATGTGTTCTCTCTGTGTGCCGTCCCAGCTCTGTGCAGACAGCTGGCTCAGCAGACCTCAATATTACTACCCAGAAAGACCATGGACTCGGTTGGGTGGCGAAGGCGCTCGGCCAGGTTTCTTGCCGATGAAGCACGATCCTTGTGCCCCATAGTCTCTACAGGTACACTTACACATATATGCTCATGACATCGGACTCGGGTCAGTCAGCATCAGGACTTCCTGCTGCGCTCTCGGCTGGACAAAGGTGCCATGCCTATGATTTCTCTTTTATACATTGATACAAACAAGTTCCGTATAACACCCTACACCTTGTACCTGCTAGTTTGAACAAAACGTCTCCTTCCATCATCCTGTCCTCCCATCCTTGTCTTGCTCGGGGCCAGTGTGTTCCTGGGCCATCTCCCAGGAATGTGCTTACATGAATATCGAGTACTTAGGTGTGCCTGTATTCTAGCAACGCTTGCCGTACCTTTGCCAAGTTCGTGTGCCGGATTGTGAACTTGTAAGCAACCGTCTGCTTCATGACAGGGCCTGACTTTGGCTCATAGCATGGCCTGGCTTTGCTGACTGTGGTTCCGGCCTCAGGTCTTGCACAAGGCCCCCTGTTCCAGGCCCTCTCTGCTGCATGGGGTGTAATTCCATCTAGACAACATTTCCCTAGTTTGCTTCTGAGAATGTCAGGTGGGACTGCCTCAAAAGCCTTACTAAAACCAAGATATATCATGTCTACTGTTTTCCCCCTATCTGCTAGACCAGTAACCCTGCCAAAGAAGGACATTAGGCTGGTTTCGATAGTTCTCTGAAAACATCCACTCGATGTGCAGCGGCAATCAAAAAAGTGAACAGAATGTTGGGAATCATTAAGAAAGGGATAGATAAAACAGAAAATATCATATTCTATATAAATCCATGGTACGCCCACATCTTGAATACTGTGTGCAGATGTGATCGCCCCGTTTCAAAAAAGATATATTGGACTTGGAAAAGGTTCAGAAAAGGGCAACAAAAATGATTAGGGGTATGGAACGGCTGCCGTATGAGGAGAGATTAATAAGACTGGGACTTTTTAGCTTGGAAAAGAGATGACTAACGGAGGATATGATAGAGGTCTATAAAATCATGACTGGTGTGGAGACAGTAAATAAGGAAGTGTTATTTACTCCTTCTCATAACACAAGAACTAGGGGCCACCAAATGAAATTAATAGGCAGCAGGTTACAAACAAACAAAAGGAAGTATTTTTTCACACAACTCACTGTCGACCTGTGGAACTCCTTGCCAGAGGATGTTGTGAAGGCCAAGACTATAACAGGGTTCAAAAAAGAACTAGATAAATTCATGGAGGATAGGTCCATCAATGGCTATTAGCCAGGATGGGCAGGGATGGTGTCCCTAGCCTCTGTTTGCCAGGAGCTGGGAATGGGCGACAGGGGATGGATCACTTGATGATGACCTGTTCTGTTCATCCCCTCTGGGGCACCTGGCATTGGCCACTCTCAGAAGATAAATACTGGGCTAGATGGACCTTTGGTCTGACCCAGTATGGCCGTTCTTATTTGTTCTTGACAAATCCATGCTGGCTATTCCTAATAATCCTATTATTCTCTAGGTGCTTACAAATTGATGTTTAATAATTTGTTCCAGTATCTTTCCAGCTATCAAAGCTATGCTGACTGGGCTCTAATTCCCCAGGTCCTCTTTGTTCCCCCTTTTAAAATACAGGTACTATATCTGTCCCCTGGGACCTTGCCTGTCCTCCATAAGTTCTCAAAGATACAGTAATTGCTACTGGTGCCAAGATTTCCTCAACTTGTTCCTTAAGGGCCCAAGGATGAATTTCATCAGGCCCTGCTGACTTGAATACGTCAAACTTATCTAAATATTCTTTAACCTGTTCTTTTCCTATTTTGGCTTATGTTCCTTCCCCCTTGTTAATATTAATTGTGTTGAGGATTTGGTCACCATTAACCTTTTTAGTGAAGACCGAAGCAAAATAGGCATTAAACAGCTTAGCCTTCTTGATGTCATCAGTTATTAGCTCTCTTCCTCCCACAAGTAGTAAACCTACACTTTCCTTTGTCTTTCTTTTGCTCCTAATGTATTTAAACAACCTCTTCTTATTGTCTTTTATGTCCCTTGCTAGGCATCATTCATTTTGTGTCCTAGCCTTTCTGATTTTGTCCCTACATGCTTGTGCTGGTCTTTTGTACTCCTCCCTAGCAATTTGTCCACGTTTCCATGTTTTGTAGGATTCCTTTCAGTTTTCAGGTCATTAAAAAGCTCCTGATGGAGCCATATTGGCCTCTAACTATTCTTCCTGTCTTTCTTTTGCATCGGGATAGTTGGCAGTTGTGCCTTTAATAGTATCTTCTTGAGAAACTGCCAGTTCTGCTGAATTCCTTTTTCCATTAGATTTTCTTCCCATGGGACCTTACCTACCAGTTCTCTGGATTTGTTAAAGTCCATTTTTTGATATCCATTGTCCTTACTCTGCTACTCTGACATCTTCCTTTCCTTAGAATCATGTAATCTATCATTTCATGATCATTTTCACCCAAATTGCCTTCCTCCTTCAGAGTCACAACCAATTCCTTCCTGTTGGTCAGAATCAGGTCCAAAATGGCTGTCTTCCTGGTTACTTTCTCCACTTTCTGAAACAAAAAGTTGTCCCCAATACACCCCAAGAACTTATTGGGTGCAGCTTCTGAAATTCCCCCAGCTTTGAGATAATCCTAAGTGTCAACCACCCTCAGCCAAGTGGGTTTTAGAGCTAGTTCATTCAATGAATAGCGCATAAATACCTCTGAATGGGGCACCTACAGCACTGTAGAAAAGAGGTGCAACAACCAATGGCCATTGGGACCCACAATACCTGGATTCTGTTCTAGTCACTCCGCCTCTCTGTGACTTCATTTCTCCCTCTGTAAAATGGGGATAATGATACTGACTGCTTTGAGATGTACGGACGAAAAGTGCTATGTAAGAACTATGTATTCATATGTCTGCTTAGTGGAGTGCTGAATTTTATCCAATATGTTCTGTTTGGTTGGAGAGCAATGGTGAGGGACATTGACGCAGTTGAAAGTTGTATTTGCTCTTGTTATGTGATCTCCAAGATTCCTTCAGGCAAATTAGGATAGCTGCGGGGGGAGAATTATAAGAAGGCCTGATCCTTAGATGGGGAAAACCAGTGTAACTCTATTGCTACGTCAATTTACCCTAGCTCAGAATCTGGCCCATGGTTTGCTCTTCTAAGCGTCTTGTACTCAAGGACCTCAAACAGTAGTTAATGAACCTCTATTTTACAGATAGGGAAATTGAGGTTCAGAGGTACAGTGGGTCTATCCAAAGCCCATTGAAGNGGGGGGGGGGGGGGGGGGGGGGGGGGGGGGGGGGGGGGGATCGATCTAAGTTACGCAACGTCAGCTATGTGAATAACGTAGCTGAAGTCGACGTACTTCGATCAATTTACCATGGTGTCTTCACTGCAGTGAGTCGACTGCTGCCGCTCCCCCGTCGACTCCGCCTGCGCCTCTCGCGGCGGTGGAGTACAGGAGTTGGCGGGAGAGCGCTCGGGGATCAATTTATCACGCCTAGACTAGATGCGATAAATCGACCCCCGCTGGATCGATCGCTGCCCGCTGATCCGGCGGGTACTGTAGACATACCCTTAATGGGAATCTTTTTCATTGACTTCAGCATGCTTTGGATTAGGCCCAATTTGCCTCTGGCTCCCACAGTGTGTCAGTGGTGGTTGTAGATAGGACCAAGGATTCCTGATTCCCAAACCCCTGCTCTAATCATTAGACAACACTCCCTTCTTGAAAACTAAGGAGAAGTTATTGTCACTATAATACAACAGCTCTGCAGCTGCAATCGGTGTACATGGAAATTGCTCTTTTATTAACATTATCCAATTTCATGAACCAGCCGCCAAATTAAATAATTTACTTGTCTGCTTCCAGCGTTTTGGTGAAGTGTGCAGTTTGAAATGCCTTTGAATCATTGTTCACTCTATTCTGGGTTTATTGGCTTGATTACCAGTCTCTTTGTGCAGCTGAGAAGTGCTGTTTTGTGTGAAAGGAATTCTAAAATAATTTATTTCAAGATATAGTTTGAAAATGGGATTATTTAGAATGTCATAAAGCAATCTAATACCAGATTATACTACCTTTACTTACACTGAGTAATCTCTTACTCTGCATATAATCCCATTGGTTTCAATGGGGCTACGCCCGAAGGAGAATGGTGAATAAGGGTAGCAGAATCAAGGGCAAAGGAAATGGATCCCGAAGAGCTTGTGCCATGAAATAAACATAACATATATTGCATGCATTGAAACCCAAGATCAGGGCCCCATTGTGGTAGGCATCGTGGATACACATAGCAAGAGACAATCCCTGCTCTGAAGAGTTTACAGGCTAAATACACAAGACAAACACAGGGCGGGAGGGAAACGGAAAGGCAAAGGGATTTGCCAAAGGTCACACAGTAGGTCAGTGGCAGAGGTGGGAATAGAATCCAGGTCTCCTCACTCCCTGTCTAGTGCCCTATCCACTCCATCACAGACCCGAATATATTGATTCACAGGTGGTGAAACTGAGGCACAGAAAAGTTAAGTGAGGCACTGACCAGGCAAAGCAAGGCAAGAATAAGATCAAGAAGAGGAGTCCTGGTTTCAAGGCTCCTGTTCTAACCTCCAGAAGACACATGTTCCCTTTATGATTCAAACCCCAACAAGGCAGAAAAGGGACAGATGTGCTGAGTTATTTTTAACCCGCACTGTGTTTTAATTTTGCCCTAACTACAAAGAGTTTGGTGCTTAGCAAAAGCTGGATGAGGGGGTCAATGAAATGGAGTCACGCTGAAAAGATTATATGGAATCATCTCTTGACGCAACTCTCCTCAGCTTTAAGAGGCACACGCCTAGTTCTAACTTTTGCATGATGAAATAAGGTCAACCAAGACCTGGTTTACCCACAAAAAACCAAAAAGGATGGCGTTTGGCTGAGGAAAGCAGGCTTTGTTGGCTGCATTGGACAATGTCCATGCTTCCTTTGAAATCCTGAATTTCACTGGTAGAAGGGTTTGAAATAGAACTTGGCTCTATATCCTCCCAGAGTAATCACTGTATGACACATCTGTTAACAGTTTGAGTTTCTTAAAACTGTTTGAAAGGACAGCTTCCACAGAAGAGCATCCATAATGGTTAAATAAGCACTGTGCACACACTAGGGTGACCAGATGTCCCGATTTTATAGGGACAGTCTTGATGTTTGGGGCTTTTTCTTATATAGTCTCCTATTACCCCCCACCCCCTGTCCCGATTTTTCACACTTGCTGTCTGGTCACACCCCTCCCCCAAAATCTCCAGGCATGAAGGAAAGAGGCTGCTAAAACACGTCTGATGGTAGAAATGATACTGGCAGTGCAGGCTGACTCTTTTACTGAATTAACAGGAGAGAGAGGAGCGTAAGACGTGTTCCCAGGAGAACTCGCAGCCCCCTGCTATCCTGTGTTGCACATGACATCCCTGTGTGTCCATGTGTTTGTGTGTGCGGATGCTCATGCCCTGTTAGCAATTTTGTGAGTCACTCGCAGTTTTACTGTGAGACTACTATGGGCTCTGCTGTTGTCTGTCTTGTGTTGTAACAGGATGATCCTCCTGCTCTGGGGAAGGGTGCAGCTTCCTCCCTCCCCTCCCCTTGAATAACCTTGCTGGGGGCTTCCAGAACCCTAAAGCCAGCTCTGACAAACAGACCCACTCAATAACTGACACACACACATTCCTATGTACAGACCCTTTGGCTGAGAGTTCCCTACAGTGATTGATCCGCAGACAGATGACCCGTGCATAGACAGCCAGACAAACCAGACCCACGCAGCACAAACAGCCCTGCGCTCCGACTGACCCTGCAGCCCAGACACACAGCCCTATGCTCAGACAGGCAGACCCATCTATAGACACATGCAATGCGGACTGACACACAGCGCTGTGCTCAGACAGGCAGACCCATCTATAGACACATGCAATGCGGACTGACACACAGCGCTGTGCTCAGACAGATAGACAGACCTATGCATATGCAGTGTTGTTGTAGCTGTATTGGTCCCAGGATATTAGAGAGACAAGGTGGGTGAGGGGTAATATCTTTTATTGGACCAACTGCGGTTGGTAAGAGAGACAAGTTTTTGAGCTTCCACAGACCTCTTCTGGTCTGGGAAATGTATGTCATGCACAACTCCTCTCCACTCACCCACACACCCACCCACCCACACTACACACACAAATGTAGACATAGAAATATCACACAGATACAAAATATGCACATCACACACATACAAAATATTCCTGGGAAATGTAGTCAGAGGGCAGGTCTACACTACGTACCTACATCAGTATAATTACGTCGCTCAGGGGTGTGAACCCACCCCCTCGAGTGATGTAGTTACACCGACCTAACCCACGGTGCAGACCTAACTACCATCTCTCGGGGAGAGGGATTAACTGTGCGGATGGGAGAAGCTTTCCCATGGGCATAGGAGCGTCTTCACTAAGGCACTACAGTGGTGCTGGTGCAGCCCTGTACATGAAGACAAGACCAGAGTGGTGCAACAGATTGTTTAGCATAAATAGTGAGCACATTTTTCAAGGGACCATTCAAAGTGAAGTGGACCGTTAACACCTCTCAGTCACAGGGAGGGCGGGGGAAAGCTGGTGGTGTGGGGCGATTGGAGGAGTTAGAGATTGTTGCAATAAGCCATAAATCCAGTGTTTCAGAGTAGCAGCCGTGTTAGTCTGTATCAGCAAAAAGAACAGGAGTACTTGTGGCACCTTAGGCTAGGTCCACACTACCCGCCCGGATCGGCGGGTAGAAATCGATGTAGTGGGGATCGATGTATCGCGTCTCGTCTGGACGCGATACATCGATCCCCGAACGCGCTCACATCGACTCCGTAACTCCAGCAGGGCGAGCGGAGTTCGCGGAGTCGACGGGGGAGCCGCGGACGTCGATCCCGCGCTGCGAGGACGCGAGGTAAGCGCGGGTAAATCGAAATAGGATACTTCGACTTCAGCTACGCTATTCTCGTAGCTGAAGTCGCGTATCTTATTTCGATCCCCGCCCCTAGTGTGGACCAGCCCTTAGAGACTAACAAATTTATTTGAGCATAAGCTTTCGTGGGCTACAGTCCACTTCTTTGGATGCATCTATGATTTTTAGTGTCTAGCAATGTTATAAATGTAAGCTCTCAGGCTCGTCTTTTGAAGGTGTTGTGCAGGTTTCCTCTGAGGATGAGGACGGAGAGGTCAGATATAGAGTGATTGTTTTGAGCACATTGTTAACCCACAGGTGATAGGGTGTTTTTGTATTTTATCATTTCTCTGTGTGAGTTTATTCGAGAGTGTAGTGACTGTCTGGTTTGACCCAAATAGTTGTGATTGGGGCATTGAGTGCACTGGATGAGGTACACCACATGTTGTGATAGGCATGTGTAGGACCCATGGATCTTGAAAGGGGTGTTGTGGGGGGATGTTGATCATTGTAACAATGGAAATGTGTCTACGAGTTTTTGCATCTGTTGTTCTGACATGGTCTGCTGCCACTTTAAATTGGTGTGTTCTGGTCTATGGGGAGCTTGCTTATGATGATGAGGCTGGGGGGTTGTTTGAAGGCCAGAAGAGGGGGTTCAGGAAAGATTTATTTCAGGATGGGGTCTCCATCGAGAGTGGGCTGTAATTGTTTGACGATACCTCATATGGGCTCCGGCGTTGGTTGGCAGGTGACAACTAGGGGTGTGCGGTTGGAGGGGGTTTTATTTCTATATTGAAACAGGTTGTCTGGCAGTATTTGGGTGGCCTGTTTCACGATGTGATCTACTTCTCTGGTGGAGTGTCCTTGTTTGGTGAAGACAGTTTTAAGTGTGTTCGTGTATCGATCCCGGACTTTCTTCTCAGAGCATATTCTATGATATCTGAGTGCCTGGCTGTAGATAACACATTTCTTGGTGTGTTTGGGGTGGTTGCTGGATCTGTGAAGGTAGGTGTGGCAATCCGTGGGTTTCTTGTATATAGTTGTCTGTAGGGTTTCTTTGTTCAAGCTGATCATGCATAGACCCATGCAGCACGGACAGACACTGACCCACACCTAGATACATGCAGTGCACAGACGGAGACACAGCCCTGTTTGTGCTCAGACATGTAGGTCTAATAAAAGATATTACCTCCCTCAAGTTGCCTCTGGAACATGCAGTGAGACAGACACACAGCCCTCTGCTCTGACAGACCCAGGCATAGCCAGGTGCAGCACGTACAGACACAGGCCCTGTGCTTAGACCCATGAAGTGCACACAGACACATCTGTGCTCAGACAGACCGACCCATGCATAGGGCCAACAACAGACACACATCCCTGGGCTCAGACACACCCATGTGCATATCCACATTCAGTGCAGACAGACAGACCTGTGCCTAGACCCATGCTGGGTGGACAGGTGCATGCATAGAGGGGCAGTGTAGACACACCCATGTGCATATCCACATTCAGTCCAGACAGACAGACCCCTGCTGGGCGGACAGACCCCCAGCTCGCTCAGACAGACAGACAGAGGCGCAAGCCCCGCCCCACGCGGATCACACACCCTCCCGCCCTGGCCAATGGGAGCCGGGCGGCGGGGGCGCGTCACTCCTGGGCCGGGGGAATCTCTTGAATGAGCCACATTGTTGCAGCGGGAAGTAACCAACGTGCCGGCTGCTGCCCGCTCGCTCGCTCCTGCGCTGCCGGGGCCGGCTGATCGAGACCGGCGTCGGCTCCCCCCCCGCTGCGGAAGATGATCGCGTCCCACCTGCTCGCCTACTTCTTCACCGAGCTCAACCATGACCAAGGGCAGAAGGTGGGCGCCCCCCCCCCCACCCCATCGATACTTGAGCGCCGATACCTCGTGTGTGTGTGTGTGGGCCGGGGGGGCGTGTTAGTGGGGCTCGGAGCGGGACCCGGGGCGGGCGTTGCAGGCTGTCGATACCCACCGGGGCTGGGGGGAGCGGTCCGCTCTGCGGTGGGTATCGACACCGAGCCGGGGGGGGGG
>QXTE01000292.1:889430-989546 GCA_003942145.1 Platysternon megacephalum | reverse complement strand
GTGCCCGAACCCCATGGGCCGCGGCTGCGGGGGGGGTTCCCCCTGCCTTGCTTTTATCGTGAGAGTAGCGGGGTCCCCGGCTCCAGGGGTTGTTTGGAGGAAGGGGAGGGTCTCCCCCCTGCCTTGACTTCATGTCCCCACCCAGCCCCACAGGGGCCGTGGGGTGAAATGGCTCTGGTTTGGGGGGGGGGGTTCTGCCCACGGGTTAGGGGTGGGTGGACGGATGTGACCTGATCCTGGGAGGGGCCATGAAGTTGTTTCCCCCGCTCCGGGGGTTTAGTTCCAGCCGGGATGCTGCTGGGAAAGGAAGCGGCTGCAAAGTGTCTGCGGGGAGGGAATTCTGGCTCCCCTTGTCTTGCTGCCAAAGCCTGGCCCAGCGGGATGGCTGGGGGCGCCCCTGGCGCTGGGATTAATTTCCCTCTCCTGCTGCTGGGTTTTACAGGAGCCCTGTCCCTGGCCACCAGACCCTTTCAGTGCCTGCTAAATCTCCCTCCCTGGGGTAGGTGGGGAGGGCTGGGAAACCAGGGGGCGCTTTCCCGCCAGCCAACAAAAGAGTTTCTTTTAAAGCATCCCAAAGTTCCTCGCTCCCTGGATTTGAGATTTTGCTTTGGCCCGTTATAGACAATAACCTTCCTGTAGCTTGTTCCAGCCAAGGCTCTTACAACCCCCTGTGACTGGGGGTAAGTATTGGGGGGGGAGGGGAGGGACAGGTTATAACTTACCCAAGGGCCCATAGGAAGGCCAAGGCGAATCTCAGGTGAACCCAGATTTCCTGATCCCCAGGCCTAGCTTGAGCCACATGGCTGCGATGTAAAGTTTTGCTTTAGGCTCCCTGTCTATAAGAGCCAGGGTTATTTTAGGACATGGCCGAGTGGGATGCTTAGATTTATGAGAGAACCTTCCCTGGAGGGTTCCTCCCTGCAAGCCCAAAGAGTGCTCTTCAGTGGTGTCTTCAATGCTTTCCCTTTCCCCCTCGTCTTGTGGGATAGGGGAGGTTAACTGGGGACACAGTGAGCGTCAGCATTAGCAGGATGGTGACACAGTGTGGATATATGCCGAATGTCAGCGCTGCCGTCCGGTTTGAGTAAGCGAGCAGGGTTGAGGAGATGGCCTAGATCACTCAGGATTTGCAAACCAAGTGGCTTTTTGATAAAGTGGGGGAGGGGAGGGGGGCAGTGAATTATGTTGTGACTGGGAGCCTTGAACCCAATTTTAGTCCCCACCAAACCCGTGTTACCTATTAACGTGTTTTTTCGATACCAATTAGAAAACAAAAACTTTGCCTCCTGCTTTGTCTGGAAAGTGAGTGGCAAATATATCAACATTGCTTTCTTTAAAAACAAACAAACAAACAAAAAAAACATGTGTGTGACTTTAGCAAACCATTGTGTGGTCTCACTCTATTATTGTAGAGTTACAATTTGCACAAGTAATTATGTATTCAGAATGTGGACATACTGAAATGTGCTAGTGTTTGTTTAGCTTATTTGAGTAGTCTAAATGCATTTGTCCTGCTTTGAACAGATCCGGCTGTTGGTCTCTGAAAATTAACTGTTAGGTGATTCCCCCCCCGCGCCCCCCCCTTTTTTTTTGGAGCGGGGTGGGGGACGCACTCTACTCTGGTGGTGAAACTTTATCTGAAAATGGAGTCTGAATTCTCCAGCTAGTCTGGTGAATGCCCTTAAATTAGAGCTTAGAGACAGGGACCGTCTTTTTGTTACATGTATGTACACCCGGTAAAGCTCAATTCTAAGTGCTACAGTCACATGCTACGGGGTACACACATGCACACAGATGCTCTAGCTTATCTGACGCTGCTGATCAGGATTTCTAAATTCCAATTAATGCTTCCTTTTTAGAGTGAGAAAACAAATCACTTCCTCATTTTAGTACCACAGGTTCCCTTTGTAGCAACAGTGACAGAGATAAGACCCTGCTCACCAGGGAGACCAGATGTAAAACTAAGAAACGCTACCATCCCTGTGATGTCCCTGGTGGTGGCTGCATTACATTGGAAGTAAAAATACCTAGCAAAAATCAAGCTGATCTGTAAAGAAATAGAGTTTAGGCTTCCGTCTTGTCTTGTTCCATTGCATTTAGATATAATGGGGCTTGTGTAACAGTGGAATCAGCTCCTATGATGTATGTAGTGTAACAAGACGCAGGAGGTAGGCAAATCCGATGAAGTGGGCTGTAGCCCACGAAAGCTTATGCTCAAATAAATTTGTTAGTCTCTAAGGTGCCACAAGTACTCCTGTTCTTTTTGCTGTTCTCAGTTTGCTATGCCCTTATCAGTAAGTTAGCATAAAGTTCTTTCTTAAGGAATTTCACTTGGTTCCAAACCAGGAACGTGGTGTGCAAAGCATGGTCTGTCCCTCTGTTTCAGTAACTATTCTTGCTAGGGAGAGCAAACAAAGGTTATTGTTTGGATGTGGGGAAAAGTTGCAAGCAATAATTGGCCCTCAGAAGTACTCAACAGAAGGTTCATCTACACTGGCTGCGTTTATGTTTGATGAAACAGGTTTACAGATTTCCTTGAATAATAATATCCAGACTTGGATTTCTTTCAGAATTGTTTATTAAATAAGCTTCTGTAAACCCTCTTATTTAAAAAAAAAACCAACCAAATCCTTTAGTTAGTGGCCACGCTACTTTGAACGCCGAGTGTGCTGTTTCTTTGTCAAGACAGTGGATTGTGTTTGACTGTCTCTTGCGATGTGGCTGCAGTGGGTCCCCGCCAAAGTTACTTGGGGGGCCTCTGGGCACTATAAAATCAAACAATAATAATGCATAAGCGCTCCAACTTTTTCACAGTGTGGACTGCATCACGTCTCCCATTTGCAATTGCATACACTGGAAAGTAATGTTCGGAAAGTAGTGAATGTATCTCTTTGCTGTTTCTAATGCACCTTAGCAGTTGGAATCAAGGAGATCCAGGTAGGCAGCCCACCCGCCGCAGACCACAGTTGGAGAACCACGGGTGTAAAGCAAGAAGCAGTAATAACCTTGGCCGACTGATTTGGTGAAATGACACTTCATTAACTTGCATCTTCATGGAACTGACTGGGGAAGAACAGAGTATTTATATATTTAAAAAAAAAAAAAATCTGAGCAGGTTATTGATCCTGTTGCTCCAACCATGGCTGATGGAAACCATTCCTGATCACAGTCCTTTTCAAGAGGTAGTGTTGTCTCTTGATTAAAGCTGGAGTCCATGAACTTGCACTCCTGGGTTCTGTTCCCAACTTACTGAGTTGCCATGATGTAGCATAAGTAGGGCCCTACCAAATTAACAGCCATGAAAAATGCATCACGGACTGTGAAATCTGGTCCGTTCCCCCCCCCCCCCCCCCCCCCCCCCCCTCCAATGAAATCTGGTCTCTTATGTGCTTTTACCCTATACTATACAGACTTCACGGGGGAGACCAGTGTTTCTCAATTGGGGGTCCTGATTGAAAAGGTAGTTGCAGGGGGGTCGCAAGGTTATTTTAGGGGGGTGTGTTGCGGTATTGCCACCCTTACTTCTGTGCTGCCTTCAGAGCTGGGTGGTCAGAAAGCGGCAGCTGTTGGCCAGGTGCCCAGCTCTGAAGGCAGAGCCCCGCCAGCAGCAGCGCAGAAGTAAGGGTGGCAATACCATACCATGACACCCTTACTTCTGCACTGCTGCCTTCAGAGTTGGGAGGCCGGAGAGTGGCGGCTGCTGCTGAGGGCCCAGCTCTGCCAGCAGCAGCGCAGAAGTAAGGGTGGCAATACCATACCAGGCCATCCTTACTTCTGCGCTGCTGCTGGCGGCAGCTGTGCCTTCAGAGCTGGGCCTGGCCAGCAGCTGCTGCTCTCCAGCTGCCAGCTCTGAAAGCAGGGCTGCTGACAGCAGCAGCACAGAAGTAAGGGTAGAAGTACTGCAACCCCCCTACAATAAGCTTGCGGGGCCCCCCCACAACTCCTTTTTGGGTCAGGATCCCTACAACACGAAATTTTTTTAAATCCCATGATCGTGAAATTGATCAAAATGGACCATGAATTTGGTAGGGCCCTAAGCATAAGTCACATAACCTTCAGTTTGCCCAGTTGTAAACTGGGTCGAAGTAACGCTTGTCAAACCTCAAAGGGGTTGTGTAAACTTAATGAATGTTTGCAGAGCACTTTGAGATCCACAGATGAAAGGTGCTTTAAAAACGCTAAGACTAATCATATTTGAATGTGGCACATTCACTGGGCTGGTGCTGCGTGTCTCATGCATTAATGTCGATAGAACCATTATGCTTTAAACTGCTGTCATTTGTGGCCGAAATAATGCTAGGAAAAGTACTAACTGCATGTGGACACTTGTGATTCAGAGCTGAACAATGGGGCTGGTATGTTTTTCTTTTCCTTCTAGCTAAAGGTACTAATTAGGGATAAGTTTAAGTTGTTTAATTTTACTTTCACAATGAGGCCTCCGGTTCAGGACAATGTCTCTGTCTGTCTCTTCAAGTGAAGTCGGCTATGTGGAAGTCGTCGACCTTCCATCTTTTGCAGAGTTGTAAAACTTCCACTCTCCTTTGGATACCAGTCCATTTGACTGTTTTCTGACGTGACTGACTCGCTTGCTTGGAGGAAGGATTTAAGTGTCTTCTTCCCCTTGTCGCTTGGAGTTGTTCTTAAATCGCAGTGTCATTGTCTCTTCCTTTTAAACTGTGACTGTGTATTTGTGCTGGGGAAGGATGGTGGGCGGAGGTTCCCTGGAAACTGGCAACTTCCAGCCACTGAAAGAGTCCAGCAAACGCAAGCTTTCTCGTAATACCCAGCCAATAACCTTCACCTTTGCCCTCCAGGCAGCTCTTCTAAGGGCCTCTCTGCTCAGTGTCCCAATTGTGGTGGTTTCTGCATTGTGGGTACCTGCCATCTCGGGACTGGACAATAGTATTTGTGTCAAGGTAGAGGGACTTTGGTGGGGTGCTCCTGCTACCCCTGCTGTCCGTTTTGTTTTCTGGCTGGATAAGATGTAAACCTCCAGGGCTGTCGATTTAGCACTTGGTTCATTTTCTGTCTTGTTATATAGTGTGGCCTAGTGGCTAGAGCACTGGGCTGGGGCTCAGGATACCTGGGTTCTCTTCCCAGCTTTACTACCTGCTGGGTGACCTTGGGCAAGTCACTTCCCTTCCCTGAACCTCCATTTCCTCATCTGTAAAATGGGCATAATGTTATTGCCCTCCTTTGTAAAGTGCTTTGAGATCTACTGATGAAAAGAGTTAGGTATAGTTATTTTTTTTTTAATACACATTTATAGTGCACCTAATAGCGCCAATCAGATCAGGGCCCCTTGGTGCTAGGTGCTGTACAAACACATAATAAAAGATGTTCCCTGGCTTTAAGAGCTCACAATATAAAGTATATGGGGAGCGGGGGGAGAATGAGGTAACAAAAACCAGAGGCTGTTTTATCACAGTTCATCTCTGTCTGTCCTCTCTTGTCCTCTGGCAACAGCAGTAGCTGATAGCAGCTGAATGGAAGCTTGGCTGGAATACACAGTAGCTTCTGTGCTCTGAGCCACAAGCGTCAAATGCTCCCTGCGCTGGGGTGGGGGTTTTCCTGGGGGCTGCACTTAGGCTGCTGCGAACAGCAGCTGGTTTCTCGTAAAACACTTGGTGAGGGCAAGACTGAGTCTGCCAGTCCTTGATGATGCACTGCAGCATGACTTCTCTTAGTAATCGGTTCCTTACTCCCCACCCCTCGAGGCGCCTCGTTTGCACGCTGTGTCCTGTAAAATGAGACTCTTGAGGGATGGGGGGTGGGGAGGAACCGGCCGTACAGGAAATTGTCTGACTCACACTATAGTGAGCTGCAATAGGATCCAGGAGGAGTGTTGGGCTTTGCTTCTCTTGTAAGGTCACAACGGGGTTTATTGCTGCGAAGTGCTGAGCTCTCCTGGCGCAGTAGGTTGGAGGTGAGGACCGGCAGCATCTTCCAGGAAGTGCTCAGCGTTTTGCAGGTTCAGGGTCAATACTAGCAATCCACACCTAAAACAGTCATGCAGCATCTCGTGACTTGTAATTTAGTAGCTGGCAGAATTTCTTCCTTCTGTCCCTAAGATTTTAAGTGGGGGAAGGCTAGGCCAGCTGTTGATGCTCACGCATGTGATCATATTTGCCTACCTAAATTTACCAGTATGTTTTAGCTGTGGCAACAGGCCCAAGTTGGGAAATGGTTTCTGTTCCCTGCACTGCTGCTACTTCAGAATGTGACCTAGGGCAAGTCGCTTGCACCTCATTGTGCCTCAGTTTCCTCCTCTGTAAAATGGGGATGAAGATACCAATTTTGCAAAGCACTTCGAAAGCGACTGATGATACAAAGTGCTAGATGGGTGATGAGTATTTATTTGCTTCCTGTCCTAAACTGGGGGCGGTATCACTATGCGCTGTTAAACAGTTGCTGCATTCCCCACCAAAATGATTGCATTTTTAGTGGTGGGTCAGGTGATCCATCGGCCACCCTCTTAGGGATGTTTTGATAATTTCTTAATGTTGGTACAGTATCTTTCATCAGAGGATCACAAAGTATTATTTTGTGCTTCAGAATTTGAGAAACTTCCTTTTTTTTTTTTAATTGCATTTTTACTAAATGTAATTTAATCCATAGCTGGGATGGGGAGGAAAAATGAAAACCTACTGGGGCCACCATCCTGTGGGACTTGGGAAGAGGATCCTGATACCAAGCAGAACTTTTATGCAGCGATCAGGCCTAAACCAAACCCCCTGAACTTCAAGGGTATTTGACACCCTGATCTGTGGCTGGCTATGGTAAATAGCTTGTCAGTGGAGCAGGCCAAACCAAAATCCCAGATTTGAACTGATCACCTGTTAAATCCAGATCCTGCAACTTAAACACATCTCTTTTTAACACACACTGAACTTTCAGTCCACCACCACAAAAAAGGCCATTAATGTGTTTTTTCACATTAAATTCGCTAAGTGCTTCTAAAATGCACAAGCAGATCTAAGAACCATAGAGAGAAAATACTGTAGAGCTGGGACATTTATTCTAAGTTTGATTCTTGCCATGCCCGTGGATCTGAAAAAATCAGCCAAAAAATGAAGTGATTCTTCATAGAAAAAGGCAAATGGCGTTGCTCTCCTTCAGAGGGCCAGCATGCAAAAATAATTTAAGACAAGCATGTGCCCCAGGTTCTTTTGCATTAAAATAAACAGCTCTGTAGTACTTCCCATGCTGCATTATCTTTGCTATGCAGGAAGTGCTTGTACTTAACAGGAAGCTACTATCATACCATGATTTACAAAACACTCAGATGTAGTCAGATAAGCATTGCCACTCGATTGGGGAAACAGACAAGACAAAAGATCCACATAACTGGAGTACAGCTTCAATCCATACAATGTCCCCCTTAATCTTTAACCATTAGGTTGATTCTTCCTTCCTTTTGCTCCCAGTACTCTTACTAACTCCATGGGAGTTGCTGATTCTTCAAGCACTTGTGTGTCTGAGTGATTTTACTCCTGCAAGTAGCTGCATTGATGGGACCAATCTTGCAAGCAGTCAGGCATGGGGTTTAACTCTTTCCGCATGAAAACATTGCACTGAACTTGAACAAAACTCCCACATGCTTAAATATTTGTAGCATCAGGCCCTTACGGTGTACAATAAATTCAGAATCAAGCCCCTTGCTAGCCTAATGCCTTCAAGAGGAGGGCGACAAGTTAGCAGGAAAAGGAGAAACCTCACAACCCTGTCCTATCCTTTGCTACTGCACAAATTATTCCCACAATTAGCTGAGACTTGTTCTCCAGCCATGAGCTCCCTTGTTTTGTATCAATCATTCCTCACTTCCTACCCCCAAAAAGTCCAACCATTATCTAAAGGTGAAATAAGTATATATTTAAAATATTCATTTCCCTTTTCTCTGTAATTTGATGGAGGCTTCAGTCGTAACATATTGGTAATAACGCTGGACTTTGCACAGGGTTTCTATAACCAGTCCACACGCTACAGGAATGCAGCTGTGTGGACACAGAGATGGGCCTGAGCTGCAGAATTTGGATGTGGATCTGAATTTAAAGTTTGGGGCTGCTCTAGATCTGGGGGTGTGGTTTCAGGGCCATCTCCACTTTATTCCTCCCAAAGCTACGCTGCCAACAGAGATCATGTGGGATGGTAAAAGATGTGTAATCGCAGTGTCTTCCCTTCTTTGGTTGAATTTTACAAATAGGGATTGCAGTTATTCATAATCATTGCTTAGGTCTCTTACAATTTCTGTCAGCTGAGCATCTCAAAAACACTTCTCTAATATGAACTACATAAGCCTCTTAACACACCTAAGAAGTAAGGGCTATGTAGGGATCCTGTCACCCACGGGTGAAATGCAGCCACTTCTGGGGTGAAACAAGGCAGCTGTTCAACCGTTTAGGACAAGACGTGGACTACACCATAGTCAGTTTTTCAGTGACTTAGTTTTTAGACTTTGATTTTGTGCTTAGTACAGAATACTCTTGGGGGTGTTTTTGAATAGCTGGTAGCTTGGGACTCAGTATTTTTAAATTCAAAATATAAAAGATGCTATTTCTTAAATTGCCCCCTACTCATTACATCTGCTTTAGGCTATATCTCTAATTGTGATTCAGGGTTTGCTTTTACAGTGTCCGGATAATAGTGAATAGGAGAATAAGGAACAGGAACGTAATCTTCAAAGTATCTTTCCCTAGCTCATTCCAGATTGTTAGTGTCTCATTCTGCTGGAATCTTAACAATTCTTGAGGTTTGGTTCTTGAACTAAACTTCTGTCCAAGTGTCTTTTTTTCTCTCTGCTGTGTGTGCTATGAAAGTGTATAACACATGCCATCTTAAACTCAGTACTACAACTTTCTGCCACCTACCTGGTTTCGATTTCCTCAGGGAAACACCATTAACTTGTGAAACTTTTCCATCCCAAAGAATTTTCCGTTTCCAGGTTGCACTCTAGTAACTTATTTATTTGAGATTGACAATGACCTTAAAAAGGTAGAACACCCAAGGAGGATGTTCCTCCCCAAAGGCATTCATCTCCCACAGTCACAGACTAATTCTCCCATCTTGCTAGATCTTACCTGTATAATTAGATGTACATTTACTTACAGTAAATACAGATGGCTAAGTGGAACCACATAGCATTGTGGGGTTATATATTTAATTGCCAAATAGTTTCATTCCTGGTAGTTCCTAAATAACATAGTCAATTCCCAAATAGTTTTGCGCTTCAGCATTCCGTAGTGCCGTCCGAGTAGCCCCTAATGCTGCTTTGTTATAACTTACTTGGAGTCCAGAGTCATCACTTAGGCCCTGAATCAACTCAACAAAACACTTGCTTATGACTCTGAGCTCCATGAGAATGGTCAGTCATGGTTTCTTGGTGATGTTCCACCCGGCATAGTCCCTGAAATCACTAGGGTAAAGCACATGCTTAAGTATTTTGCAGAATTGGGGCCTTAATACCTCAGCTACATGGACTATTTGCTGGATGGGACTTCAGTTTGAAACCAAACTTGGCCATTTCTCTAACCTAGCTCATGTAGTTGCTGACATATTCTTCTTCTTTTTTTTTAAACCCCCACTTTTAATGCTATTTTCCAGATTGGCTTTGGGATAGCATGGCTTACAGCCTTGTCTGTGTTAGCTAGAAGGTAGACTGATGACTAGTAGCCTCAGTCTAAATGTGTAGGAGCTGATGGATCCAGGCTTTAAAGAGCTTTGTGGAATTAGAGGAAGGTCACCCCGCTTCTTGACATTGCTGATTGTTTTTAATACGGTGGCATCGTAAGCACATCAGGATCTTGGCAAGCACCAGACGTGTAGTGAGAGAGGGTTGTGGGGATCAGCCAAGGTGCATCACCATGGAGTCACAAACCGGGCACCAGGGCTGTCTGCTGTCGGGCAAGCGTGTTGCATGCTCTCTGCTCGCCGTACCTTGCCATAGGCGGAGGTGGAAGAGCAAATATTCCTATCTCAGCTGGCAAGTGATTGGAAAGCACCTGGCTACCATGTGGGGAAGGGAAGATTTTTCCACCAGCAGCACCATCTAGCCCTGGGGCAGTGGGAGAGAGAATGATCAGCAGTGAAGTGGGGAAAGGGAGGAAAAATAAGTACTTTGGCATGGGAAGGAGGGGGTGCGTCTCTGGTGAGGATGGCCTGACTGGGCTCCCCAAAACGGCCTGTGCTGCTCACTAAAGAGAGGACCAAGGTGTGATGATAATGGATCTTCAAGAGTTGAGGGTGTTGGGGTGCAGGCCTGGTTCTCATGATGAAAACCCCATGTGACCTCTTCCTGCTAGATGGCATCTAGGATGGGTTCGTTCTTGGTAGGGTGACCAGATGTCCTGATTTTATAGGGACAGTCCTGATTTTTGGGTCTTTTTCTTATATAGGCTCCTATTACCCCCCACCCCCTGTCCTGATTTTTCACACTTGCTGTCTGGTCACCCTAGTTCTTGATTAACTGCACGGCTGGCTTCTCCCAAGGAGACTACAAAAGGGTACAACTGAAGAACACCAGGCGCCCGCGGTGTGCGGTAGTTACAATGACTTCATTCCTCCCGCATTAAGCTCACGGCTGAGAAATAATATTGTGCCCCCCTGCCCTGTGTCAAGTGCATAAACTGCTAAACGCTCCTGCAGGCTTTGAAGGCTGCGGTGTTACAAACAGCCTGGCTAATCTGACTTCAAAAACCAAGCACGCTCCCAATTGCCCCGGCTGTGCTCTTGTTTTGACTTTCCAGCATGTCCAAACATCTTATCAGTCTGGAGATGAGACGGGCCCAGAGCCCTAGATCCTGAACTCTTGCAAAATGTGGATTTGGGCATGTGCTTTGTCTCTCATGCTTTTTTCCACTCCGAGTGGGAGGAGGGGCACATAACTAAAGGCTATTACCGTAGCATTGGTATGTGAGTGAAAGTACAGAGCTGGGTAAGCAGAGGTAAGTATTTGGCTTCCCGGCTGTATGGTATTTAAAGGCCCCCCATAAAGCAATCCTGTCTAGCTTGCTCTGAGAAGCCCTTTCAGATGTCACTGTTTGCATTTTCACATCTGCCTGTCAGCTTGTCCTCCCCTGGCCTCTTTTTGTGACTTTATTCAGCACACAAGAATTTTTCCTTAGGAAGTAAGAATATCCTGGCTGGATAGCAAAGATATGTTTGCTATTCAAGGGATAGATCCCAAGGGGGTGTACGNTTTCCTTAGGAAGTAAGAATATCCTGGCTGGATAGCAAAGATATGTTTGCTATTCAAGGGACAGACCCCAAGGGGGTGTACGTTGGTGTAGAGCCACTGACTTGAATGAAACTAAGCTGACTTACACCAGCTGAGGATCTGGCCCCAAATGCATGAGCAATTAGGAAGCAGTGTGGCCGAAAACGCACAAGCAATTTTTTTAAAAAAGCAGCCCTTAAAATTATACTTATTTTGCTCACCCTAGTGGTCATATGGCCACGGCCGTGAATGAGGTCACTTCTCAGCCAGCTGGATGTTGCTGGTCTATGGAAAGCCAGCTGTCTCTTTCAATACAGCGCTTTTAAAAGCCTCCCCCTTAATTTCTGGTGAAGCGTGCTCTTGCGTGCTCTTCGCCTTACGTGAGCAGAGTGGGTGGAGTTTTCCTCTGACTTCCCCGACACTTGAACCTGCCTTTTGAATTTGTTTAAACCAAGTCATTAAACTGGAGGGATGTTTTCAATCGGGGCTGGCCGTCTCCATCTTAGGGTCAGGGAAAAGACTGGGTTTAGGTGTGGAACTCTCACTGGTTTATGGTGTTTTAATAATAAAGGAAGCCCTGAGTGGAAAAGTCTGATCCTAACTTTGCCATGGTGTTCCTGGCTGCAGGGAGAGGGGCCAGCAGCTTACCCTGCCCTGCTGCTATAAAATTGACACCCCTAGAGACTGACAGGCTGGCTAGTTTCAGAGGCCTTAAGGAGGAGAGTCTTGGTAGCTAAGGCATTGGATGGCCTATGAGGATCTTGAATTCAGTTCCTGCTTCTGCCTCAGTTTCTCTGCGTGGCCACAGGCGAGTAACACATAGCCTGATTTTTGAGAGGTGCTGAGCACCAGAAGCTCCAATTAATGTTTGGTGAGCGCCACGGGTGCTTGGCAACTCTGAAGAGCAGACCATTCAGCTGCATGCCTCAGTTCCCCCCTCTATACCGTGGGGATAATCCTGACCAGCCTGGGGGTTGTGAGGCTTGCTTCCTTAATGTGAGAAGCGCTGCAACGCTAAGAAGGAAGGCATGTGGGAAGCACAAAGTATTATCTGTAGTGATTCAATTAAGCAGATGAGTGTTAGTTGTGATATGAGCTGAGGCGTTGGCTTGATTTGGTCCTTCTCAAACACCGTACTACGTCTGTTTGGAAATGTACCACACTAGTGGCTGGTCCATAGAGAGGACAATAGCCTACTATTGCCAAAAGAGTTACTCTTTTTGCTCCCTTGAGAAAGGTCTGTGTGCCCTGGTGCTGAGGGTCTCTGGTTCAGTCCCACCGATGACCCGTGGTTGGGTAATGTTCTCATGGGTCCAACCACAATGCCTGACCCCCACGCTGACCCACTGGCTTTCCTGCACCTTTCAGATTGACAAGTACCTCTATCACATGCGGCTCTCCGATGAAACGCTCCAGGAGGTGTCTGAGCGCTTCCGAAAGGAGATGGAGAAGGGTCTCGGAGAAGACACCAACCCCACAGCGTCGGTGAAAATGTTGCCCTCGTTTGTGAGATCCACCCCGGATGGAACAGGTAAAGTGCTGCAAGGAATCGCTTGTTGTACGTACAACGTGGGTGGGGGTGCTGGTGGAGGAATGAGCTCTTCTGTTCCTTATTTGTTCCTCTCTACACCCTTTTCCCGATTGTTTTGTCCTCCTGTTGTGTTTGAATTGGGGAATGAAGGGCTCAGTTCTCCTCTGACTTGCCCTGGTGGTGTAATTCTCTTGACTTGAAGAGAGTTGCTCCTAACTCACTGGGGTCGCAAGCCGAGAATGCTCCTTCTTGCAGGACAGAAACAGTATCGGGTAGAACACAAGGGGCTGGTAGTGCCAGCAGGCTAACTGACCTCTGAGTGACAATGGGAAACCTTAGTTCCCCATAATACACACGCACAGTCGAGCCTTTTAACTGAACGCTTCCTGCCAGCCGTTATCCTAGCATAGGAGTGCCCAGAAAGTGCTCAGATATTACAATGATGGGTGCTGGTATAAGAACCTAGATAGATGCAACAAACTCCTCCCGTGGCTAGCAGCTTTGTTCTCCCAGGTCTGCTAGCCACGGCAGCTTATTACTCTCCCTCTGATTGTTGTGATCTCTGTGCAATCACCAGATTACCTTTAAAACTGATTTGCTGATGTAACATCTGTCTTAAAGCATTCAGGACCAGGAATAAATAAATCAGCTGGGGTTGAGGTCCTGAGAGATGTCAGAAAACGTGCTGCTCACCGTGCTGCCGAGGAAAGTTACGGGATTTGTGAGTGAGGAGCAAACTAGTTTTTGTCTAGGAGACTTGGCATTGGATCCTTGCACGCTGGGACAGGACCTGGATGTCTTTCAGCAACGTTCCAAACGCCCCTTACATATGCCGGAGTTGCTGACATGCAAGGTTCTGCTGTGCACTGAGTGGTTCGCAAATACCAGACAGATTGAAGGACAACGGCTGGGATCCTGGGCGAAGACTGTTCACCCCAATTCCAGGCTGGCCACTAGACAGAGGAAAAACCACCTGGCAAGCATTGTCAGTGCTTGATGCAGGGCCTGATTCTTTATTTGACTACATCAGTTTGATGTCAGTGTAGATGCAGTAGATTTATCCTGGTGTGAAATTGGTTTAATAGGAGAATTAGGCCCATGACCAACTTAAAAATAAGAATAATACCGAGCTGTTAGCGCTTTTCATCAGTAGATCTCAAAGCGCTTTACAAAGGAGGTCAGTATCATTATTCCCATTTTACAGATGGGGAAAAATGAGGTACAGAGAGGGGAATGTGACTTGCCCAAGGTCACCCAGCAGTCTAGTGGGAGAGTCAGGAGCAGAACCCAGATATCCTGAGTCCCAATCCAGAGCTCTGTCCACTAGGTTACACTGCCTCCGTTTGCAGGATCGGTCCCCTAAACTGTAAAGTACTGAGGGCCTTCTACTTTTGAAAGCCTGTGCGGTGTAGAAAGCGCTCAGCACCCTGCAGGATCTGGCCATAGCTTTGTACCGTAATTGTTCAGATAAAAATCAAAGGCATTTCTCATCTGATTAATCTCTGATACAAACACAAGAAAACTGTGCAAATCAAAAGTTAAGGTACAGGGAGCATATTGCTGTTAGACACAAAGTTCGGCAGGGCAGGGCAGGGGACTGGGTCTTACAGGTGCATGGCTGATCTTTGATCTTGGTTGGGGCCGTTGTGTGCTAACCGACAATAATAGTGACAGCAGTGCTGATGAGCAGAGCGTGTTTGTTAGTAAATATCAGAGGTGTAGGTCCTGTTAGTCTGTAGCCACAAAAACAACGAGGAGTCCGGTGGCACCGGACTCTTCATTGTTTTTGTTAGTAAAGTTTCTAGATAAATGACTGCAGAGAAACCGGGTGTAGGATTTGATTGTTCCTTTAGAGAGAGCGCTGAGAGGCTTAGGTTAGGGAGAAAAGAAGGATTTCTGGTTTAAAGTCAATTACATGCAGAGGGTGACATGGAATGGATACACGAGAAGGAAATTTGGCAGTGGTTTCCCACAGTTGCTGACGTCCCTCCAGCAGAGCTGGACATTGGGGAGCCCTAAGGTAGCCAGGTGGCTGGGGTGTGACGTAACCCCGTTGATTAGACAGACCCTGCGCAGTACAGGAGACGTGATGGCTGAGATGCTGGCAGCAGCTGGTGTCTGGGGGAGCTGAACCAGCGTCAGCTGTGCAGGCAAAGGGGCGGGGAATGGGCCTGCGACTGCTGAGACAGGAGATCAGCTGGGTGAGCCTACGGGTATGTAGAGGATCTGGAAGACTATGGGGCAAATTCCACTCTGACTTCACTAGACCTGTATTTGCGTGTGTTCCCGGAGTGGCTCTTTGGCCCAAAGAGCGTGGTGACCTCACTGGCACCGCTATAAAGACTTTGTATAGAAACGACCAACATGGGACCAGGTGGCCAGCATCCAGGAGAGGGAAAGGGAGGAGGAACTGAGCCATAGAAGAAGGCACCCGTCTCCAGTTCTCCTCCCATCTCCAGCTGCTCTGCTGTTGCTTTGGGTTTTTCCCCCCCTGCTGCTTCTGTCTGTGGTCCTGTCTACACTACAGCAGCGTAATGGTGCTGTAATGTCCTAGCATGTATGGAAGGGCTTGTTCCATCGCTATGGCTCATCCACCTTTCTGAGCAGCGTCGCAGGCGTCTGGCAAGACCAGCGGAGCCCTGGAGCATCCACGTCTTTGAGTTAGTCTCATGAGAACAGCTCCTGTGACTTTGGTGTCACTGACACCGAGCCGTCATAGGGTGTGTCTGCAGCAGTGAGTCTCAGAGCCCGGGTCTACAGACTCACGGGACTGGCGCCACGGTGCTCAGAACAGCAGTGCAAACACTGTGGCTTGGGCTGTGACGTTCACCCTCATCCCCGGGCTTCAGAGCCTGAGCTCCAACCTGAGCCCGAATGTTTACGTAGCTGTTTTTTGTGCCGTAGCCCAAGCCGCGCGAGCCTGTAGACCTGCGCTCTGAGATTCGCTGCCGTGGGTTTCTGCTAGCCATGTCAATGTACCCGTATGGACCCTATGCAAAATCCCATCCGGAGCTGGTCTCTGGTTTCGCTAGCCTTCCTAGTAACGGCAGCGTCAAAGGAATCTTGGTGCTTTCCTGGAGCTGCTGCATCTTCTGCTTTTTAAATAATAAAGCTCTAAACTTTACCCTGGGTGCTATGTAACGTTTCATCCAACGATGCGTAGTGACTTGCTTGTCTACTGCTGCTCCTGTGCCTTTGGGCAAAGATTCAGCAGAGGGATTTCTCTCAGGGGAACTATATCTTTTGCAGGAAGAGGAGTTCTCTGATTGTACAGGTTCTTCCATCTCTTAACTGCTCAGCAGGGGTGAATATTATTTTTTTGGGTAGATTCAGTTTGTTCCTGTGGTTGAGATCCCGTAGTCTAAAAAGGAGCTGAGATTTTGGCAGCCTGAACATCTTAGAGCCTGATTCTCCTCTCACTCCGTCGGCTCCAGGGAGTTACTCCCGTTGATGGCAGCCTAAGTGAGAGCAGAATCTGGCCCTTGCTGTCAGCTTAGAGCTGCTGCTGTGCATGTCCAAACCAAGAGCCCGGTTCAAATCGATCACTAATATCGAGTCGCCAAATTGTTATGTCACTAAGGGACAAATCCCATCATAAACTTCTTAACAAACCGTCCCCACTCCATTTGCTCTTTTTCCTTGGTGATTGATGCTCACATGCGCTGTCCTATTTAAATATTAATCTGGGCGGGGTGGGGTGGGGATATATTTCCATCATAGGTTCTGCTCTGGGTCTTGTGGTTAAGGCCCTGGCCTAGGGTTCGTGAAAGCTGGGCTCAATTCTTTGTTCTGAGGACGTAGGCTAGTCAGCTGGCATTTCTGTGCCATGCTTCCCTGTAAAACGGGGATACCTCCCTTCCTTACAGGGGTGATGTGAAGATGGGATGTTGAATGTGCGGTGCTCAGATACTACAGTGATTGGGGCTGCATAAGCGTCTAGATGGAATTGTTTGGTTGTCTAATACTTAACATGAGTGCCCCTTCCATGTTTTAGAAGCAATTGTAATCCACTCAGTCTTGCTCGGAAGCAGCCAGATGTTACAAATTTAAGGCCCTATGGGAGTTGATGGTACTCATTGCACAGCACCTCTTCAGGATGCGTTGAGGGCTGTTAGTATCTTGCAGGATCAGGTTCCCAAATACATTGGCACCTACTCAAGTGAGATGCTATTGGACAGTGAAAAAGAGCTCAAGTCTCAGTTTGTTACAACGTATTGTAATGGGCAGCAGGGTCTCCGGAATCTTAGCTTAGAGGGAATTGGTGTTAGGGCTAAAGGAGGCTTCCCCTGTAGACAAAGACCAATAGTAGTTCTTTTATAAAACATTCTCCATCTGTAGATCTCAAAGCATGTTACAAAGGCAAGGAAGCATCATTAACCCCACTTCACAGATGAGGAAACTGAGGCATAAGAGGTAGGCAGTGGCAGATCCTGAACTAGAGCCCCTGTATCCTGACTCTCAGTCCAACACCCTATTCACTAGGCTGCGATCTCTCCATATGTAATATAGCAAAGATGAGGCGACTGACCTTGTAATCTCAGAGCTCTGTGTTTCTCTCATTGTTCAAGCTGGATCTTTCTTAAAGGAAATCCTTACTGCTCCTTTTGGTCACTGGGCATTCTTGCCACCTATTTTTTGCTCTGAATACCATATGCTGATATATGGGGCTTTTGAGATGCATCAGCTGCATCTGAACAAGCAGCTGTTCTCTGTACCCAGAAGGTGAACGTTGTAAGCAGGCTTCTGCCACTCACACTGCCTGTTTGCCACATGAGGGGTTAACTGAGACACTGATAACAACGTGCTGCAATAGAGAAAATGAATCTAAGGCAAATCTAGTGACACATTTTATTGGAAAGTGAAGTCTGATCTAACTGTGTCTCTCTGCTTTGTGCAATAGACATTGGGTTTCCCCCCCAGCACTTGAAAGTGTGGGTGGCATTTGTCCATTTCCTCCTTCCCCATCTCTCTCTGTTTGCTGGCCTGAAATAGAGGAAGCATTAGTCAGGAGGGTGCAGTGTTACAGTTGCATAACCATTTTATGCCACACCTTTAGTAAAGTGAACTGGCTCTTGAATCTCTTCTGTTCTCACTAGTTTAACTCCACTGACTTCAATAGAGTTTCTCCTGACTTGCACTGCAGAGTAAGCGAGAGGAGACCCAATCCCTGTGTCCTCTTGCTTAGGCCCTGAGCAAACACAAGTCCTGCTGGAAACCAGTTACCAGGTTTTAATCTCTAGAGGCTCGGTTTGTTTTCTCAATAGCGTAGGCAGTTCATATCCCTTGCCAGCTGATTGTTTTACTTCCTCTTGAAATCTGTGGTAGCCAGGTTACTGGAATATTTTGCTCCTTTGCTTTGCTCTAAGGGATGGAATCCTGAAATGTCACTTTCATTCTGAAGATGTAATTTCTTCTTAATGTTACATCCTTCCCCATGTTACCATAGACAGATACGCCATTGCATATACACATCAGT
Organism: Platysternon megacephalum; assembly: GCA_003942145.1. Classification (NCBI taxonomy): domain Eukaryota; kingdom Metazoa; phylum Chordata; order Testudines; family Platysternidae; genus Platysternon; species Platysternon megacephalum. The sequence continues at coordinate 971,327 of QXTE01000292.1, read as the reverse complement.
GTAATACCCACATAGGAGTTAGACTAACACAATATGTAATGGAATGCCTGAATCCCCAAGCAGATCAGTGTACTTAGAATGAGATTTTGAAAGAAACCTAAGAGAGTTAGATACCTAAATCTCATTGAAATTCAGGGGACTTTAGGTACCTTGAGGCCTGATTTTTTTTCTTTTCTTCCCCCAAGTGCTGAGCACCCATAACTGAAGTAAATGGGAGAACTGTGTGATTGCCCCACCTGGAAAAGCCAGGTCACAACACATGTGGGTTTGAAGGACTTTATACTGTAGTTTATAGAGAATGTCCGATCTGCATGAAACTTCAGCTCTGGTATTATATTGTACTCAGTACTGATAGAACCGAACAAAGTAGTTCCCATCTGATGATAGGTTTTTATTTTAATTGTCAGGTTAAACTGCTTAAACTTACTGGGCCTGATTCCGAACTGACTGTTTACCCTGGGGTGACTCCATATGTTTACACTGATATGAAAGCAGTATTAGGCTACTTCTGTAACCTAATTTGGCACAGGTGTGTTGAAGTTTAGAATGCTTACCCTTTTTTCAGCCCGGTTCTTTTGCTAGAATGATCTAAACTTTATGGAATAATCGCAGCAATATGTTTAGTTGGTGGATCCACAACAATGAGATTGTAACAGTCACAGAAAAGTCATTGAAAAAGCTGTGTTGTGGTGTGTCCCCACCCACCCCCTTTGTTTCCATGTTGGACAAAGTCTGGAGCGGCTCCAATTTTTCTCTCTCTCTCTCTCTCTCTCTTTTTTTTTTTTAAGCTGACTAGATTGAATATTCCAGATCACTTCAACAAACCTGTGTGTGAGTCAGTGGAGTCTTACTCTGCACAGTCATGGAATTCTAAAGTTCTGTACAAGGGGTGCGGTGGGGAGGATGGAGTGAAAACAAATTTAAAAGTGAATTTTAAAGCTAAGCAAAAACATCCATTTCCCGAGCTGCCGTCCCAGCACCTGTTTACTCGGATCAGGTCGAGGGTGGTGTAAGCCACAGGATTTCAGTCCCCTTTTTGGTTCGGGGCTTCAGTTTTATTTCTTCAAGCTAGCACAAGCATGGGTCACGTCATGTAAGCTCTTTGGGGGCAGGGACTTTCTCTCGCTCTGGGTATGTCTGTGCTGCAGTCGGAGGTGTGATTGTATCACAGGTAGCTATACTCTCGCTTGCTTTAATCTAGCTAACCGTGGCCTTGGTGCTCTGCACCTAAAACTCAAGTTGTCCTAGCTGTGTTGCTCAGGGCTGTGAAAAATTTCACGCCCCAGGCACTGTCGTTAGGTTGACTTAACCCCCCCACGGTGTAGATGCAGCTAGGTCGACAGAAGGAAGNACGCTGTGGCAGCACAGGCTGGATGCCTGAATAATGACCCAGTGTCCCAGGCAGGCTTGTACAGCCGATGCTGCCGCAGCGTCACTGCTGTTGGTACTTGCAGTCGCTAGAGGAAAGCCAGCTCAGGGATATCTCCACGTGCTGCCGTCACACCTCTGATTGCCGTGTAGACATACCCTGAGCGTCTACAGCATTTAGCACAACGGGGCCACGATCTCCGCTGGGGCCTCCACTGGTGCTACCATAATGCAAATAATATTGTTTAACTGGCATCTCCAATCATAGTTGGATTTTGCTCTTAGTAAAAACATCCTGCCAAAAAAGACTCCCTTTCCTACCCCTAAGAAACACCCCCTGCCCCCCAACCCAGAACACTTTTCTCTCCCCCAAAAACTCTGGGAGTCGCTCTGGATGACCAATCCCATCCATCAGACACTTTATGACACCTTGACATTAAACCGGATCCGAAAAGCCCCAGAGGTGGCTCTTCTGTTGCTGCTGCTAGTGTGTCTTGCAATCCCGTGCTGGTATCAACTATAATGACCGTGTCTCTTATGGCAACAGGTATTGAGTTGAGTTGCTCCCTGGATGGAAGCTATTTTGGTATGACCGTGTGACCTGGATACTTAGCTGCTGTTGGTGTGCAAGGTGCAGGACGGGATTTAGAGGAAATTCTAGTCTAGTACATTCGAAAGGCCAGATTATGAGCACCTCCCACAAGAGGCTTGTGGTAAGATGAGGCCCTGAAACATAAACCCTTGTATCAGGGGCCTGGTATGAGGCCTAAGGCCTGAACTAAAGTAGTCAAGTCAAGACTTCATTAACAAAAAGCAAAATTAAACTGTGAGCCAGAGGCAGGCCCTGCTCACAGAAGCTGGCAAAGAAAGGGCTGAATTTGCAAAAATACACATAACTAAAAGGTACTGGACACTAGAGATATAAACATATGCCAGGATGATACCAGAACACTCCGATACTTGCACATTCCACACAGATAACAAAGAACAGGCAGACCCATCCTAAAGACAGGGGCAAAAGAGTAATATGATTGATAGAGTTGTTTTTGTTCTCACCAACATGTGCAAGGTGAGAGGCGGCACCTTACTACGTAGAGGGGCTGTACCTCAATACGTCAGGAGTGATGTGTAACTTGTTTGTACCTGTGTATAAGAATGCACCCCTGAGGAGTTGCCTTTGTCTGGCCTAAGGGGCAGTGGTAAATCCCACCACTGACTGAGCCGGTCCATTGTCAGGGAGCACATATGTACTAGTAGAACTGTAGACGTCTGATCCGGGGAGCTAGAGACTGTTTTTCGTTTGGCAATAAACCTGGCCGGGTGCCTTCGGACCTTATCGGAGTCTATGGTCATTGGGGGTTCTCTCGGGGTCTACTGTGTCGGCGATCTGCAGAGCCGGGGCAGCACACAGAGGGAACACACGCACGCAGCCGACTGTTATCAACATTGAACAGAGCAGAGCACCACCGGTGACGTCTGACAACATTGGTGACACCCTCTGTCCTAGTCAGTGATTTCAACGGGTGTTGAAAATACTTAGAGCCTGACAGCTTTTAAATGTGCCTTCAGGTGTTTTGCACCGATCACTTGAGAAGAGAGGGAGGTTAGTGCTTTTGGACATGAAACAAAGGCCTTCTCTGTAATTGGGATTAGCCTGTCTTGAACACAGTGCAGATCCTGGCTTTCCCTACAGGTTGTCTTGGTGAAGTTACACCAGTTGCCGCCCATTGGTGGTTGAGTCCCAGATATAGACAAGGGCTGTCTTGGTGACTGTTGCAAGAACCAGAGAAACTAACAAGCTTGCTGGGGGGGGAGGGGGGCTCCATTTTAGCCACCTGACTCCGTTAGTTTTCAGACCCTCTTACCTTGATGCAAGGGTGATCTAAGTTACCTGACCTGCAAATTGGGTATCTAAAGGAGAGAAGCAGTGGTGCCTAGTTGGGGTTTTATGGCTGTAGAATGGACGTTGTGATTCTTGAGTTCAAATCCCAGCTATGCCCCTGAATTGTTGTGGCCTTGTGCAAGTCCCAGAAGACACCTCTCTCTGCCACAGTTTCCTTATCTGTGAAATGGGGATGAAGATAAATCTACCTTGCAGACAGGCTGAGAGTCTTTGTTTATGTTTAAAAATTGCTTTGATATCTGGGTGAAAGACATTTGTGCTATGCGAAGCTTCGTTGGCACTGACACTCACCCTACCTAAAATTAAAGTGGCTACTTTTTATTTTTTACAATAAATCTCACGGCACCTATCCCAAACTCTAGATTTTCATGGAAGCAGATGCCTGTTGTATGCAGATGCTGGAGCAGAACTCAACGCGGCATCTCACCACCCTTACCACTAAGCGATTGAGCTGGCTCAAGTTTAAACTCTCTTCATCGTGGCAGCTTGGGATCGCTTGTGGAAGGATGATTTAGACGAGATTTTAAAAGAAATTATCCTCTGGGATCTGATCTTAGCAAGTTATCAGTTTCCCAGGAGTGCAAGATATTTTAAACAGGAGATTGGGGATGGGTCGGGGGGGCAGAAGAGGCAGCTTTACAGAAATGAGCAATTGTTTCAGCTCTGATTTTTTTTTTCACACTCCCCCTCCAAGTTTTTGCAAAGTCAACCCCATAATCGTTCCAGCGAAGCTGTCGTTACTGCTTCAGATTCGGACAGTAAGCTGTGGTCTCCTCACCTCAAAAAGGATATTCTAGCACTAGAAAAGGTTCAGAAAAGGGCAACTAAAATGATTAGGGGTTTAGAGAGGGTCCCATACGAGGAGAGATTAGAGAGGCTGGGACTCTTCGGCTTGGAAGAGAGAAGACTAAGGGGGGACATGATAGAGGTATATAAAATCATGAGTGATGTTGAGAAAGTGGATAAGGAAAAGTTATTTACTTATTCCCATAATACAAGAACTAGGGGTCACCAAATGAAATTAATAGGCAGCAGGTTTAAAACAAATAAAAGGAAGTTCTTCTTCACGCAGCGCACAGTCAACTTGTGGAACTCCTTACCTGAGGAGGTTGTGAAGGCTAGGACTATAACAATGTTTAAAAGGGGACTGGATAAATTCATGGTGGCTAAGTCCATAAATGGCTATTAGCCAGGATGGGTAAGAATGGTGTCCCTAGCCTCTGTTCGTCAGAGGATGGAGATGGATGGCAGGAGAGAGAGCACTTGATCATTGCCTGTTAGGTTCACTCCCTCTGGGGCACCTGGTATTGGCCACTGTCGGTAGACAGATACTGGGCTAGATGGACCTTTGGTCTGACCCGGTACGGCCTTTCTTATGTTCTTATGTCTTTGCCGCAGAAGACCTCACGGAAGACACTAACTGGCCCAGTGTCATTGGAATACTAATTAACTACATTTTTTTGTTTCAACTGTAGCCCCTTTATAAAAGCATCATTGGACACTTTGCAGTCCCTAGGCACTATAATCCGTCTGGAGTAGCCAGCAGAGCAGATTTGGTGTATTCAGAAATTAAAGAGTGCTGATAGTGGGCTTTTTCCCCTTCCCTCTCTCCCTCCCTGCTCCCCCACCCACAGCTCAATATTTAATATAGTAAGCTTGGCGCGTCCACCAGTCATGCTGGCCATTAAACTTCCTTGTCCTAAACTCAGCGGTGGCCCATCGTGGTGTCTGGAAAAATAAAGTTGAATGCTTTTTTAAAAATAGAATTGGCTACCCATCTCCTCTGGGAGGTGGGTTCGGCTCAGTGACACTTGTGAATCATTACAGGCTTCCTAAAGCAAATTAATTTAAGGGAGGCCGTACTCCAGAGAAACTAAGTTAAGCTACGCTCGAGGGACCAAGCCAAATCAGCTGTGTTATCTGAGTCTGTCTCGCCTGCGTTTGTGTTTGTTGCCACTAACGGCAACCAAAATAGACAGATAACCTCGATTCACTTTCCCTCTCTGCTTGTCATGCTGGTAGATTACACTGATTTCAAGTAGTAGATGATTTACTCTGCTTCGCATCCCTCTAATGATGAGGGATTTGGAGACAGCCTTGAGATTTAGGGTTGTATATCTATTTTATGTTGTTTTCTGCCTCCCTCTCTCACATCGCTATAGGATCTGACCAGCTCACAATCTTAGGTTACGTCTACACTTGAAGCTGGGGGGTGTGATTCCCAGCTTGAGCAGACCTGCTCACGCTAGTTGTCATCGAAGTAGCACGCTAAAAACAGTAGCATAGCCATGCTAGTGTGGGCTGTGGCAAGCGGTGGCACCTAACCGTGTCGAGTACAAACCCACCTGGAACCTGTGGGGAAGAACCTGACTTCTGCTTTCAGCCTGTCTCTTGCTAACTTTGCTTTATATTAGCAAGGCTTGACCGCTACTTTAGTTCAGGCCTCAGGCCTCACACCAGGCCACTGATACAGGGCCTTATGTCTTAGGCTCTCTTTCTAGTACAGTGCTCTTACTCCCATTTTCCCTGTTGGCCACTGGGCATTGTGCTGGTTTTATCCCAGCGTAGGTGAGAGGAGAACAGAGTCCTGTATTTACAAAGTTTGCCCAAGTGCGTAGCAATGGTCCTGTGATGCTTCAGGGGCGTCTTTCCATTCTGTCCCTCTGTGATCACTCAGTCTCTCCTATTTACACTTCAAAATCCTTCCTTCAAAAAAGCCCTGCTTTGAAACCGGTCCCCTGGGTTTTGAATTACTCGGCATGGAGATGGAGGGACTCTCCTGCGGTCACACAGCAAGGCAGCAGAAGAGTCAGGAACGGCATCTGGTCTCCTGCTCTAACTAAGACCATGCGGCCTCCAGCCTTAAAAACGGCATCGCTATCTGCTCTGTGTGGACTCGGAAGATCTCGTAACTCTCTGTATGAGCTATTTGTGTCACAGGCCACAGTTCCCCAACTACCTTGTGCAACTTGCTCTGGCTAGTTGCCTCATCCTCCACCACAGAGCTGCTTGCATTTTAGCTGGTTGAAGGGGTCCCTGGATGTCAGATTCATTCCTGAGGGGGTAATTTTCACCCCCTCCACCCAAAGGGATAGCTGTGTTGAGAGGGGGATTCACTCATGGCGGGTGGGCACTGGCAGTATGGCCGTCACTCTTCCTTGAGAGCAGTTTTTCAGCTTCAAGTTCCATTCAGGGCTGTCTCAGCGGGGTCTAACCAGGAGAGATGCTCACTTAGCCCTTTTCCTGACCTTGCCTTATTTCTGCGGTGGAGCTGGCTGGCTGTGTCTGCCCGAGCAGGGATTGCAGGACGATGACACTAAACGGGGAGATTTCAGCAAACCAGTAAAGTGCCTGAAACCACTATTGCTTATTGTTAAAAGCAGCCTAGCACCGCTGCCAGCGGGAGCATATCTGGCCCATGTAAATCGGCCATAGCTCCATTTTAAAGGTGTGTGTGTGTGAATAAGACAGAGGCTTCTAACACGATATTCTTCTCTCTTTGCGCCTGCAGAGAATGGAGACTTCTTGGCCTTGGATCTTGGCGGCACGAACTTCCGCGTGCTGAGAGTGAAGGTGTCTGATAATGGCCTGCGGAAGGTAGAAATGGAGAATCAGATCTATGCCATTCCAGAGGATCTCATGCGTGGGAGCGGGGTACAGGTAGGTTTAATATCCCCCCCCCCCCCCCCCCCCCCCCCCCCACACCCTTTTGTTCCCGAGCGCACATTCTCGCTGGCTCACCCAGCCTGCTGTGTCTTCCCGACGTGATTCTCCTGGGTATTCGAGAAGGAAACAACCCCTGCTCAGATGCGACGGCCATCGGGGCTGTGTAAAGGCAGAAGGTCAAGGCTTTTAAAAGCGACTAATAATTTCAGGTACCTTGGGCCTTGCCTTCACTAGTAAAGGTGGGTTTTTAACACACATTACCCTAGTGTAGACAGGCCAGTTTGTATTTTAACATGTGGTAGCTGGCAGGTATCCACGCTAGGGTTCACAACTAACGTGTTCGGACTACAACTTGCTCTCTCTCCACTAGGGATTTCTAATACGTGTTAAATGCACCTTTTTTTCCTAGTGTCAACATGTCCACCATTCTCCTGGATGCCAATTTGAGTCCCCTTAACGGGGCTTTGTTTTCAGAAGGCGGGTCCTCAGCCCTCTGAAAATTAGGCCCCTTAAAGGGTATCTCATGTTGAGCATTCAAAACTGCCAGTCGCTAAAAAATCTTGGCCCTAGAGAGTGGTACTCTGGGCTGCCCTGAGTAGCTGCCGGCATTGAAAGGACAGAAGTAAAGCAGAGCACGTGTAGCTCTAATTCCCCTCTGATTCCATCCTCCCCCAACTGTGCCTAATCCCAGTTTAAATCTTACATAAAAGGCTCACCCCCCCCCTGCCACCGCCCATCAGTTCACATGTCGTCTCGCAGCATCATATCTGCCCTAGGGAGATGCAGGAACCATGCAGTGGAAAGATGCTCCTCTGCTTGGTCAGAAGTAATAATCAATAGCCACTTCCTTGTCCAGGGAAATCTCTCTCGCTGTCCACGTGAGGGGGGTGACACCCAGCGGGTGCTGTGATGACGTGCTCAGAGTTCATCCTCTGCAGCTTTGTATGAGGCGTGTGCGCTCTGGATAGAGGGGGGCGGGAGTGGAGCAAGGAGATTGTAGAATCATTGCAAGATGCTGATGTGGGGGAATTAAAGATGTTAGGAGTCAGCACAGCTGGGTTCTATTGTCACCTCTCCCACCAACCTGCTAGTCCCTTCCCTGCTCTGTGCCTCAGTTTCTCCCTTTGACTTGTGAGTGTAATGATGCCCACCATTAATAAAGTGCTTTGAGATGGAGAGATAGAGCTACGTACGTGTAAAGTATAGAGACAGGCAGGTGACGAAACACGTCTCCTAACCCTTTCCTTGTGCTGTTGATTTTGGCTCAGAATAAATACAAATGGAATAAAATAACAGTGCGCATTGTATGGGAGAAAATAGAGTTTGACACAAAATAAATGCAAATAGAATAAGATAATAGTAAATGACTGTTAAGGGGGATGACTGTTGTGTGTAAGTCCTAGGGGATATAGTTTTTAAACGGTAATCCAGTCCTTTTCCCCTCTCTTTGCTTTATACCACTTGAAGACAAACTGGTGTAATCTGTCCAGGTATCTTTGCTTTTCTCATTAAAGCCTTGTGCATAGAAGGCACTTTAAAGTCCCTTGCAGAGAGATGTTAATGCTTTAAATGAGATTCGTCACTACCTAGGGTTTACAGTCTGGCAAGAAGGTGGGGCGGGACACCTTGGAATAAACAGCCGAGGGAACTGGAGTTTAGTGCTCTGTTCTCTGCTGAAAACTTAGAAGAAGGAAACTAACAGATATTGAGGATTGATCCACGGTTCAATTGCCTTGTCTATGTTGGGAATTTATCTCTATTCCAGCCACCCACTGGGCCCCAGGTGCAGATAGACAAATTTGCGCCCTGCCCCTGACCCCGGCTTGACACCTGAGTTCAATGCAAATCGCTGCTTATCGCAGTTTACCTTGTCTACGCTAGGGGTTTGCACTGGGGGCAGCGACTGCTTAAAAGAGCTACCCTGCAAATTTTTGGTTTGGTGAGGACATAACTAAATCTCAGTTGCATTTATTGTGTTAACATATCTCTGTGAAAATTCATTTCAAATCCTCAGTGCAGGCAAGGTCTAAAGAACCAAGTAAGAGAGGTTTTCTCTTTATCAAAGGACTGGACCATCCTGAACTGTCAAGGGAATCATCATAATTTGCTCTAATACCCTATGTTCCAAGACCTCAAAGCTCATGATAAAAAATTAGCTAGTTCCTTCTACCCCCGCTGTAACAGAGGGCAAACTGAAATGCAGAGAGGTGAAGTGACTTGTCAAAACTTGCAGAGAGTCACCAGAAGAACTAAGAACAGAACCCAGGAGTCCTGAATCCCAGAACTCCTGCTTTAACCACGAGATATCAAATTCCTTTCCCCAAAAAGTTGTTTCCATCTCTGAAAATCTCCCAGACTGATACACAGAAGACCTGCTTAAGGAGTTATTTTAAACTAAGCAAACTACACCTAGACACTATGGTAATGAGCAACTGATAAGTGAGTCTTAATAACTGTTTGGATTTGTATTACAATGTGTTCTAGAAAGTCCCAGAATACCAAACCAGTAACAATCAGGAATACAGATGCAGTACAGGGAATGCTTAACATGCCTGTGAAAGTTTCCGCCAGTGTTACAGATAGGCTTACAGGTAGTGGCCATAAGTTTCCTTACTTGGGGGAGGGTTATTCTCTAATAGCTGAATTGCTTGAGTAAAGGAGAGTGACGTGGGCAAGTGAAACACAGTCAATGGCACCCAGTGGATTGTAGGATCCAGCGCGTTCAGTTGTGAAATGATCCTGACCTGACTTTGTGCTGACCCATTCCAATGGGTGCCGGATTGGGCCCTTACGCTGAATAGACAGATTAGGGCGACTCAAGGTCTCAGCAGTCTAATGGGTGGTGATCTCTGTTCTGCAGCTGTTTGATCATATTGCCGAATGCCTGGCTAACTTCATGGAAAAGCTGAACATGAAGGACAAGAAGCTGCCCCTCGGATTCACCTTCTCTTTTCCTTGCCACCAAACCAAACTGGATGAGGTAAGTGACACTTTTACCTCCTCTGGCTTGTAAGCCATAATGGATTGACCTGCAGGCTGAGGCTTGGGCTGCTGCCAGCGACCAGGAGAGGCGAAAGGGACAGGTGGCTAGGTTTTAATCATACCCAATGGTTTTAGTCTTGTCTGCACATGGAAGTTGCGCCAATTTGACTTAAATTGATTTTTTTTTAAACCGATTTAGTTAAACTGGTGCCAATTTTGGCTTGCTTCGGTTTAGTTTACATCTGTTCCGTTAAACCGGTAAAGACCGTAAGCACGTCTTCATGCACTCTGGCTGCATCTTCACTAGGAAAAAAGGTGCGTTAGGTACCATACAGTAACTAATATGAAGTAAAATTCTGAACAAACTGCCTTGTCTTCATGAGGGTTGTACCTCTTGCTAGTTACCATGTGTTAGCTAACATGAGGTAAGGAAATGCCTCTTTTGCATGCTGACACATAGAACTTCAACTCTTTGGTGCTTATTACTGATCTGTTTCTACAGCACCATTAATGTGCAAGACATTTTCCTGACAAGTAACCAAGAAGATTGCTGCCCTGAGGCATTTACGCTCCAAATTAGGGAAATAAGATAATGAGAGATGACAAGAAGCCAATCGGGGGAAGGTGGGGAAAGGACAAGAAACAAAGGGGGAGGGTAAAATTGCTCTTGAGGGCAGCCTGGCTTGCAAAGGGTGTGTTATTTACAAGGCTCCTAGCTGATTATATTTTGGGATTGTTTTTGTGAATAACACCAGCTGTGAAGAGGATTTTAGAGGAAGGATTGGATGGCTGATGAAGGCAGCTGTTTATCACACAAGTCGAGGGAGGTTGTTAGTGGCAGAGGGGGCAGGGTAGAGACAGATCTGGAGCCCCAGGTGCAGAAAGGAGAGACAAAGGTAGGACTGAGATGGGAGCAGGGCAGGTGCAAAATGAACTGAATGCAGGCACTGGCTGGGGAGGGTGTGCAGAGTAAGGAAAAGCAGATCCAAATGCCTCAGACATGTGTCCCCTCGCTACATGCAAACAGACATGTCAAGCACCGCATCGTTCATGGTGTACCATGCCACACTGGATGTAACATAGCAGGCATGCGCCTCTTCCCACTGAAGTCATCAGCAATGCTTCTACCAGGGAGCGGGGGCAGGCACTCCTGCAGGGATTGATGTGCTGTCAGCCGTGCTTAGCAATTGACTTGTTACATGGAGGAACTCCGGTGACCTCAGTCGCCTGATGGACTCTCGGTGACGTCGGGAGCCCAAGGTGAAATTTGCTTGTTTCGCGCCCTCCAGATGCATGTGTGTCATTTTGCTTGTCATGTACCCTCTCCTCTGGCACCTGGCATCTTTGTGTGTGTGTGTGTGTCTCGTTTTCTACCCGTTCGCCGCCATTATAACTGGAATGCTAAAAACCCTATTCATCTCTCAGAAATGTAGCCAGCTAGGTATTTCTCTGTCCCTTTGGCACATCCTCCATGTGCAGCGAATACTCCACCGTAAAGGTGCCCACGTGCTGCGTGACAAGTTGTTAACCTCCCTGCGTTAGAGCACAAGGAACAATAAGTTTCTATTCACTTTTCTTTCCTTATACCACTCTCTTGGGAAAGCAGGGTGGTCTAGTGGAAAGCTGTGGGGTTTGGAGCCAAGAGATCTTGGTTCTATTCCTGGTTTGGAAACTGACTCATTGGGTGGCCTGGGGCAAGGTACTGCTCTGTCTTTTATCTGTGAAATGGAGACTTGGTGAGTATCTTGGCAGGGGGTTAGACTAGATGACCCTGGTGGTCCCATCTAACCCTATGATTCTAAAGCGCCTTGGGACCTAGGGAAGAAAAGCTCAGTATAAGAGAGAACAGAAGATGTCACTGAAGCCCTTTCAGAGTGGGAGCTAATCAGATTCCACAGCTGTGTGGCCATGATATTCCTGCTATTATCGATATCTCTTAAACCTACTAATCATAGTAGAAGTCCCAGTCGCAAAGTGCCGCCTGCTGCTCATGGCAGATGATAAGATTTGTATGGAAAACCTCAAGCACTGAAGACTTTTTAATCAGACGCCGTCTGACACCCTGAGCTCTTTGGGAAGCAGCCTCGTAAACTCGACTCTGTAGAATCTGGTCAGCCTCACCCTGGGCTTTGCATTTCTAATGCGGGTGGAAGTAAATGACTAACTCCCCATCCCACCCGTATTTTGATGGCATTTCCAGAAACCTGGGCCTTGTTGAGACTCAGGGCGGGTCAACACGTAAAACGCTGCAGCGAAGATGCTGCTACGTCCACAGGATTGCCTGTTATGTCTGTCATTAATCCATTTCCCGTCGACATAACGCTGTCTACACCGGGTCTGTATAACTTGCGTCGCTCTGAGGTGTAGATTTTTCATATCCCTGAGCAATGTAGTTGTACCGATGTAAGTTTATAGTGTAGACTCCTTGCCAGTGTAATCACATTGACATAACATACACACACACGACAGTGCCGCAACCCATCCCAGGAACTTACTGCAGTAAGTTCCATCAGTGGAAGCCCTTGTCTTATACCAGTGCAGCTGATTGACAGTGGAGAAGGATTTTTTTGCAAAAATCCCCAGGGTAGCAATAGGGCCTTAGAAAAAGATGGCTGAAAACTCTGGTTTGATAATATGGTGGTTCTTATTTCTTCTCATAGAGTATCCTCGTTACATGGACTAAAGGGTTCAAATCCAGTGGCGTGGAGGGGAAAGACGTGGTTGCCATGATACGTGAAGCCATCAAGAAACGAGGGGTAAGCATTACCCGTGCGCTGAACTCCCAGGCTGTTGGGAAGCAGCTGCTCCGCCCAGGGCATTCTATTCGGCTTTGGAACAGAACAAAGAGAAGGTGTCTAAATCCTGGTCTTGATCTAGCGTACAGCTCCACACGCAGGAGGGAAGGTGTTTGTATTTCAAGGTGTTCGCCTAGACTGGGTTCCTCCAGGATGGGAAAAGCACTATCTAAATGCCAGCAGTGGCTGTACTTGGCTTCAGACCCGAGACACTCAAGAGTTGTCAGTCAGATTGATGCACTCTTCATCTGGAAACAAATGCAAGACCGCTGTACTCTTTAAAAAAAAACAAAAAACAAACAAACCCCAAACAAAGTTCCTCTTCCTTTTTTTTTTAATCAGGTTAGATCCTGTTGGTCGAGGATTACAGCAAACATTGTGCTTTCTCATGCTCATGCCCTGCTCTTTTCTTACGTTGTTCTCCTGCAGGCTGCATTATCAGCTGTGAAAGTGGGTGTACGCAAAGAACTGCTTTAGCGCTGAATTCACCCCTGCTCTGAATTGCATATTGTTGGTGTACCTTCTGATATCACAGTTATTCTGGCATCCAGAACGACTGGAGATAGGGAGAAAAACAAATGTAGTAACCTCTGCCTCCATTTCCCCATCTTTCCCTGTAAAGCCTTAAACGGCTTGAGATCTGGCTATGCCTCTCTTCCTTGTACAACTCCTCAGCTGACTGCTTGAGCTGATAGCCCTGTGACTAAAACAGGAAGTAGGGATGTTGGCCAGGAGTCTTTCAGGAGGGGTCAATTCCTCCAGAATTGCTCCCGCTGCAAGAGCCTGAATTTCTTAGTCTGGATCTGCCAGAGCCTAGATTTATTAACGCAGCACCAATTAACACTGATTCCTCCTACATTTTGGGGCAGGAGAGGCCTGTGGACTGGATAGATGTGAAGTTACTTCCGTGAGCGTGATGACATTGTCTGTACGGTTTATTGCATCTGTTGCAAGTTTTCCTTCCTGTATCATAACTTTTAGTCTTCTAAAAACACCAAGAGTCAGGGACAGATGGTTAATAGAAGTCTAGATAAATCCATCTGTAACATGGCTACTTAGCTACCCTTCTCAAGGGGGTGTTGAGATTCTTAATGAATGTTTGTGCAGTGCTTTGACATTGAATAGCTATAAAAGGAACAATTTTTACTAAAGATAGGCAGCCTATTAATGTTCTTCCGTCACTGAATCTGTGCTGATCGTTCAGCCCCCACTTGAGCCATGGTTTTCAAAAGGAGCTAGTGATTTTGAGTGCTGACCTTGAGATGCGTTAAGAAGGGAGCTGATAAGAAGTGCTGAGCCACCTGCCCTGTGAACATCTGCCCCTTCACGGTGTCTCCAGCTGAGCACGAGAAATCGAGCGAGCCAAAATAATTAGTCACAGCTGATAATCCTGGCCCAAATGAGGCTGAATATTTGTGGGCACGGATCCCAAATCTTGGCCTTGGAGCCGTGCTCTTTCTATCCGCTAAAGTAATGATTCCCCAACCCCCACAATCAATCCTAGGAATGGGAAGTTTGGGTCAAACTTGACTTCATGGATTTGATGTCTCTCCCCTTTGCCTGTTTCAGGACTTCGACATCGACCTGGTCGCCGTGGTGAACGACACCGTAGGGACGATGATGACCTGCGGCTATGACGATCACAACTGCGAAGTTGGGCTCATTGTTGGTAAGACACAATGTAACCTTGACGGGAAATAGATCCTGTCCAACTCATTTGATGTCTCTTTGATGAGATTACAAGTTTGACCGAGGAAAGTAAGAGCAATGATGTAATATTCAAAGGCTTCTATAAGTTGTTTGACTTAGTACCATGCAACATTTTGATTAAGAAGCTAGAACGATACACAATGAACGTAGCATGCATGAAAAATTGGCTTAACTGACAGATCTCCAAATAGAACTGTAAATGGGGACTCATCACTGAGTGTTTCTACTGGGGGGTCCCACAGGGATCAGTGCTTGGTCCTACGCTATGGAACATTTTTATGAATGACCTGGAAGAAAACATAATATTACTGACAAAGTTTGCAAACAACCCAAAGAATGGGGGAGTGGTAAATAACGAAGAGGAGAGGGCTCTGATACAGAGCAATCTGGATCACATGGTAAGCTGGGCTCAGGTGAACAAGATACATTTCAGTATGGCCAAGTGTAAATGTGTGCATCCTAGAACAAACAATTTAGGCCATACTCATGGGATGGGTAGGAACTCTACACTGGAAGCAGTGATGAAGACCCCACCATTCCCTCTCCCAGGTGACTAACTCGTGATCGGTTTGGCACAGGTACTGGTACCAACGCGTGCTACATGGAGGAGATGCGGCACATTGACTTGGTGGAAGGGGACGAAGGACGGATGTGCATAAACATGGAATGGGGAGCCTTTGGAGACGACGGCGTGCTGAACGACATCAGGACAGAGTTCGACCGTGAGATCGACATGGGTTCGCTCAATCCAGGGAAACAACTGTAAGCAGATTCCTGGCTGTGGCTCAGATGTGGGGGGTGGTTTATTTTGTATTGTCTGTCCTTCTATTGTGATTGTTTTGGTGTGAGGAAGAGGTCATGTAGGGTTACAGGACCCTAGGATGCAGGCTAGACCAATGCAAACTGGGGCTGTACCACAAATTGGGGATGGTATTTCTGAATGAACCGCCAAGAGCGACCCCCCCCTCCCCATATCCCCCTGCTTTGCTTCATCTTCTAATGAATGGAATAACAGCTACTTCTGGATTTCCCATTCAGTGTAGTGATCATCACCCGAAGGCAAACAGCGTCACCTAGTGTTCATACCATCAGTGCAACCAACAGATATCAAACTCGGTGACTGCGAGATTTATTTTAAAATTAGAGATGGACCCAGTCCATAAAACTTGGATCCGAGCTTCCTCCAAGATGCAGAAATAGTTTAGTTCTGGTTCAGGTTTACTTCTAATCACAATGGACGGGAGAGGAAGTCACCTGAAGGCTTGATTTTTTTTCCCCCCTCTCTCTATGTACTGTATATATTAAGCATTTGATCCTTTAGTTGCATTTCTTTCTGTGCACACAGTTCAGTCCACCTATTATCAAGGCAGCTCAAACCTTGCCCACAGAAGAAGTTCTAGCACGTACGTTAGCAATTTCCCCAGGATTCTGCAGACCATACAAATTCACCCACTGCAAGATAAGATGGGAGATGTGGGGTATATTTCCAAAGGGCAGGTAGGCACTCAACTCCCATGTGCATCTTGGAAAATCTTCTGCAGTGTTTCTAGTTTTAATTTGAAGGCCAGAATCCTCCAACAAGCATGTGCTCATTGTTACATTGGAGCCTTGATGTTACTCTGGTTTAACCAAAACTCTGGGATACGTGACGATTGGCCATGTCCCCGGGATTGTAGGGTGATGGTTTGAAAAGTGGACCAGGCCTTAGACACACTTAAAACTTAGACTGACCTAGCAACGTCACTCAGGGAGATGAAAAATCCACACCCCCAAGTGCCAGCCTATGCCAGCTTAACTCCCAGTGAATTCATGGCTAGGTCAATGGAAGACTGAGATTTTGTGAGCTCATGTGCTACCTGTGTAGAATGCAGCGTTGCACGGGCAATTCAAGTGCATCTTTTTGCATGTGTAGCCCTAGACATTGGCCTCTTAAAGCGACAGTGTAGAATGACTTGCACAGTGGACTGAACCTTGTGCTTAACTTCTCTGCAGGTTTGAAAAGATGATCAGCGGCATGTACATGGGAGAGCTGGTCAGGCTCATCCTGGTGAAGATGGCCAAGGAGGAGCTGCTGTTCGGTGGAAGGCTCACCCCAAGCTTGCTCACCACAGGACACTTCGAGACCGGATATGTGTCTGCTATTGAAAAGTAAGTAAGAGCCTGAGCAAATGGTTCTATCCTCAATGAGCCCCCCACAGTGGATGGGAGGCCACCCTCATCTCTTCAAGACGTGTGCCCTTGGGAAGGGAAAGGTCTGTCGAGCCAATGGTGAGCGATCTAGTGTGTAGACATCAAGTAGAAAGTGAGCAGGTTACCCCCCCTCCTGCTCTGTGTGATGTGAAGGGATAAAATTGTAGAAATGTGGGGCTGGACGGGACCTTGAGAGCTCATTGAGTCCAGTCCTCTGCACTGAGGCAGGACCAAGTAAACCTAGATCATCCTGGACGGGTTTTTGTCCAAGTTGTTCTTAAAAACCTCCAGTGATGGGGATTCCACAGCCTCCCTTGGAAGCCTGTTCCAGAGCTTAACTACCCTTAGAGTTATCAAGTTTTTCATACTATCTAACCTAAAGCTCCCTTGCTGTAGATTAAGCCAATTATTTCTTGTCCTACCTTCAGTGGACATGGAGAACCACTGATCGTTGTCTTCTTTTATAACAGCCCTTAATATATTTCAAGTCTGTTATCATGCCCCCACCCACCCCCTCTCAAGTCTTCCTTTCTTAAGACTAAACATGCCCAGCTTTTTAACCTCTCCTCCTGGGTCAGGTCTTCAAAACTTTGATCATTTTTAGGGCCCTACTAAATTCACGGTCCATTTTGGTCAATTTCACAGATTGATCTGAAATCCATGAGATGAAATTCAGTAAAGTCACCTGGAATTCATTTAATAGGATTTTAAAAATTGTAAATTTCGTGATTTCAGCTATTTTAAATGTAAAATTTCTCAGTGTTGTAATTGTAGGGATCCTGACCCAAAAAGGAGTTGTGGGGGTGTCACAAGGTTAGTGTGTGTGTGTGTGTGTGTGTGTGTGTGTGGTGGCGGGGATGGGGAGGGGGCGTTGCAGTACTTCTACCCTTGCTTCTGCGCTGTTGCTGTCAGCAGCCCTGCTTTCAGAGATGGGAAGCTGTTGGCCGGCAGCCCAGCTCTGAAGGCAGAGCTGCCGCCAGCAGCAGCGCAGAAGGAAGGATGGCATGGTATGGTATTGCCACCCTTACTTCTGTGCTGCTGCTGGTGGGGCGCTGCCTTCAGAGCTGGGCTCCCGGCCAACAGCCGCCACTCTCCAGCCGCCCAGCTCTGAAGGCAGCGCAGAAGTAAGGGTGGAAACACCATGACCCCCCTAAAATAACCTTGTGGACCCCCCTGCAACTCCCTTTTGGGTCAGGACCTCCAATTTGAGAAACGCTGGTCTCCCCCGTGAAATCTGTATAGTATAGCATAAAAGCACACAAAAGACCAGATTTCACGGGGGAGACCAGATTTCACGGTCCGTGACGCATTTTTCATGGCCATTAATTTGGTAGGGCCCTAATCATTTTTGTTGATGTCCTCTGGACTCTCTCCATTTATCCACATCTTTCCTAAAGTGTGGCACCCAGTCTCTTATAGTTGACTCTCCTGTTAATACACCCCAGAGTGATAATAGCCTTTTCCACAACGGCATCCGGTTGCTGACTCGTATTCAATTTGTGATGCACTATAATTGCCAGATCCTTTTCTGCAGTACTACACTTGTTTGGGTTGGTTTTTTTTTTTTTATTACTTCATTTGATTTTTCCTTTCTAAGTGTAGTACTTTGCACTCGTCTTTATTGAATTTCATCTCATGGATTTCAGAGCAATTCTCCAATGTGTCAAAGTCATATGGTATTCTAATCCTTTCCCCCAAAGTGATGACACCAAGTATCTACAAACTTTATAAGCATACTCTCCACTCCATTGAAAAGCCCGGAGCTCCTGGGGGAGCCCACTAAATCAGTGGTTCTCAAAGCCGGTCCATCGCTTGTTCAGGGAAAGCCCCTGGTGGGCCGGGCCGGTTTGTTTACCTGCCGCGTCTGCAGGTTCGGCCGATCGCGGCTCCCACTGGCCGCGGTTCGCCGCTGCAGGCCAATGGGGGGCGGCAGGAAGCAGCACAGGCCGAGGGATGTGCTGGCTGCCGCTTCCCGCCACCCCCGTTGGCCTGCAGCGGCGAACCGCGGCCAGTGGGAGCCGCAATCAGCCAAACCTGCGGACCCGGCAGGTAAACAAACCGGCCCGGCCCGCCAGGGGCTTTCCCTGAACAAGCGACGGACCGGCTTTCAGAGCCACTGTACTAGATACATCTTCCCAGTCTGATAGCCCACCATTGATAACTGCTCTTTGAGTATGGTTTTTTCAGCCGGTTGTGCACTCACCTTACAGTAACTTCATCAAGATCTCATTTCCCCAGTTTATGAGACTGTCATGTGGGACTGTTTCGAAAGCCTTGCTCAAATCAAGATCTATCACACCTACTGCTTCCATTCGTCCATTAGGCCAGTCATACTGTCAAAGAAGGAAATTAGGTTGGTTCGGCATGATTTGTTCTGACAAATCCATGTTGGCTGTCACTTATCACCCTCTTAAGAGTAGTTAAGCACTGGAACAAATTGACCAAGGGAGGTTGTGGAATCTCCAACACCGGAGGTTTTTAAGAAGAGGTTAGACAAATACCTGTCGGGGATGGTCTAGATAATACTTAGTCCTGCCTTATTGCTGGGGACTGGACTAGATGACCTATCGAGGTCCCTTCCAGTCCTACATTTCTATGATTTCATTAACCTCTAGGATAAGAGGTGGGACTGGCAGAAATCTTGGGCCTGTAATATTTTGAGTTACCTCAGCAGTATCTCAGGCTACTCCACTGAACTCCTTTTTTTTGTTCCCTGACCTTCAGGGAGAAGGAAGGCCTACAAAAAGCCCACGAGATGTTGACCAAGCTCGGGCTGGACCCATCTGCAGAAGACTGCATAGCCACCCAGCATATCTGCCAGATCGTCTCCACCCGCTCGGCGAACCTCTGTGGTGCTACCCTGGCCGCAGTGCTGCGCCGGATCAAGGAGAACAAAGGAGTCGACAGGCTACGCTCCACCGTCGGCGTGGATGGCTCGGTGTACAAGAAGCACCCCCAGTAAGTGAGGCTAGCGATGAGTTTGCGAGGAAATGGCCGTGGGGGTCATTCTGCCGCTTGATGGAGTTGAAAGCAACCCAATCCCAGAGCACTTAAAGGAAAGGGCTGTGACTCCCAGTAAAGTCAGTGAGAGTCCGGTATGCTGCTCGCAGCCCAAATCAGTAGTGTTATCAGTTAAGGCACAAGCCAAGTAGCTTTTAATAGATTGCATGGCCTGGGGATTGGACCCTCGTAGATTGCAATCGGAGAGGCAGTGTGGTCCAGTGAATAGGGCACAAGCCTACAAAGGGGGGAGGGATAGCTCAGTGGTTTGAGCATTGGCCTGCTAAACCCAGGGTTGTGAGTTCAATCCTTGAGGGGGCCACTTAGGGGTCTGGGGCAAAATTGGTCCTGCTAGTGAAGGCAGCGGGCTGGACTCAATGACCCTTCGGGGTCCCTTCCAGCTCTATGAGATAGGTATAGCTCCATATATTATTTTATTATTATTATTTATTAACAAGTTCTAATCCCAGCTGTGCCAGGCCTCTGGGACTCCATTCTCCCAGCTTTCCTGCCAGTCTGAGGTGCCACCAGTGTTAAATGCATTGAGTGAAAGGGCTTTACAGGCGGGCATGGAAGAAGTTAAAGAGATGCAGGAAAAGGCCTTCAGAAGCTTGTCCATCAGTGGATAAGATCTTGCAAGGCTACAGACCTAAATGAGGTCTAGCTTTGCGTAAGGCTGGGTGGGGGTGGGCCACAGGGATTGAACCTGGGCCCTCTGGATCTAAAAGCATGAGCCTCCCTGAGCTGTCGGTGTCTATATATGGGCCAGCCACCAGTAGAGGGGCCTGGAGCACCACGCTGAGTGGGTGACACTCACTCCCGCCTCCGTCCTGTGCAGTTTTGCTCGACGCCTTCAGAAGACGGTGCGGAAGCTGCTGCCAGACTGCGACATCCGATTCGTGCGGTCGGAAGACGGGAGCGGCAAAGGGGCCGCCATGGTCACGGCGGTGGCCTACAGGCTAGCAGCCCAGCATAAGGCAAGGCAGAAGACCCTGGAAGCCCTGAAGCTGAGCCGTGAGCAGCTGCTGGAGGTGAAGACTAGGATGCGGATAGAGATGGAGGGGGGACTGAGCAAAGCATCGCACCCAGACGCCACTGTGAAAATGCTGCCCACTTACGTGTGCGCCACTCCAGATGGAACAGGTAACATTGTGTGTGTGTGTGTGTGTGTGTGTGAACACTCCTGTCCCCTGCTGGATAGAACATCAGACTGTAAAGGGGCCAGAACCTTCAATCTGAGCTCCTTTGTATTTCAAGGTTTGGATCTGCTACCTCATAGGCACTGACTTCCCCTCTGCCCAGTGGGTGCTCGACACCCTGCCCCGCCCCTGCCCCACCTCTTCCCGCCCCTGCACCGCCCTTGCCCTGCCCCCATTCCAGTCCTTCCCCCAAGTCCCCACCCCTGCCCCACCTCTTCTCTGCCTTCTCCCCCTCCCTCCCGGAAAATCCTAAGCACTGCCAAACAGCTGTTAGGTGGGGGGGTTGGGAAGTGCTGGGAGGGAGGGGGAGGAGCGGTGCTGGAAGGAGGCGAGGACGGGGAAGCTTGGCTGCTGGTGGGTGCGGAGCACCCGTTTAATTTTCCCCCGTGGGTGCTCCAGCCCTGGAGCACCCACGGAGTGGGTGCCTATGTGCTGCCTAATCCACTCGGGCGCCATCTCAGAGTGGACTCTCATGCTGGCGCTAGGCATTAACAAACATGAGTCACCGAGGAACAGGGTGACCCTCTGGGGACTTGTAGCCCTGTATTTGTGGACTTCAGATTTGCGCCTGCAGTTGGGTTTCCAATGCACACTTTGAAGCAAAGAAAGTTCCTGAACAGCTTTCGAGGCAACGTGGCCCAGGGGCTAGAGCACTGGAGTAGGACTTGGTTCACCTGGGTTCTACTCCTGACGCCCCCACTGACCTTGCTGCGTGACCATAAGCAGGTCACTTCCACGCTCTATGTCCCTGCTTCCCCTCCCACACCTTCTCTGTCTTGTCCATTTAGCACAGTGAAGCCCTCTCCTCTCAGTTGAGGTCTCTATGCGTTGTCGTGGTACAAAGCATAATGGGGACGGAGAACTGGTCGTCCATGGTTCATTCCGATTCTCCAGAAGAGTTCAGAGGGAGGATTCTGATCTCTCACTGGTTTAACTCCCATGACTTCAGTTTCCATGGGTCTCTGTGAGGTTGGAATTAACCCCCTCCATTTCAAGGCCCATTGTCTTGCCTACTCCCCTTTACTTTGCGTTCCTTGGTTGCTCCATTGCCTGTCGATGAGAGGTTGGGGCTGGCTGGGTCTTTGGGGTGATCTGGGGACATCGTTCGCTGGCAGCCGCTGTGGATAGTGTTGTAACTGCCTTCGTTTGGGTTTCAGAAAAAGGAGACTTCCTGGCCTTGGATCTTGGGGGAACGAATTTCCGTGTGCTGCTGGTGCGTGTGCGGAACGGGATTAGGCGTGGCGTTGAGATGCACAATAAGATCTACTCAATCCCGCAGGAGATCATGCAGGGGACAGGAGAGGAGGTGAGCAAGGGCCAGCTTGAAAGAAGAGGTGGCGTCTCACCTGAATTGTCTTGGTGGTTAGGGTACGGGGTAGGAGCTGGGGGACTTGGCTTCTAGCCGTGACTTTTGCCACAGCCTGTTTGTTACCTTGGACAAGCCCCTTACGTGCCTCGGTCTTTAAAATGGGGCGGTGATACCGCTCCACCTTTGTGAAGTGCTTTGACATCTATGGGTGAGAAGTTCTACAGAAATGCTATTATTATAGTGTAGTTTGGGATCTGAAATTACACAGTCCAGCAGACCTACATGCTTGGACACCAAAAATGGATGCACTCGTAATGCCTATCTGTAGAAACAGTCAAAACCATTTCAAGTAACTCGTACCGCTGCGATAGTGCTCTCCATCCATAGAACGCAGACCCTTCGCAAAGGCGTGCAAAGATCATGTTTTACGGGTAGGGAAACTGAGGTACAGAAGTTGAGTGACTTCCCAGAGTCACACAGTGAATTAAGCATAATTCTGCAAAGTATTTCAGGCTCTTTTGGGTGTAGTAGTATTCCTCAGTAGTTGCACTGGAGCAAATTCTGGGCACTGTGTTGCCATTTGCCCCAATATAAAATGAGTGTAAAGATGCAGCTGTTCTGTGCCCCACTTGTCACTGTTATAATGATAATAAGGGACCAAGGCAAGAGGGCTTGGTGAGGAGAGCGGGAGCAGGGTGTAGGTGTGATGTATTAATGCCATGTGACTATTCAAACACATGAAAGAAGATGAGATTTTGGGTGTCAGTTCAGCTGGTAGCTTAGCTGGCTTTGTTCCTGTTAAAAGACAGAAGAAATAAGCCTCGCTAATATTTCACAGCCAGTGGCAGAGTAAGATCAAAACCATGGGCCCAGGTCCATTGTTCTAGAATAGCCCCCTGCATTCAGCATTTCCATCTTGCATTGACTATATGACGCCCATGTGGTTCTGTTAATCCGTCCTTGCCCATATCTCCTGTCACAAGGCCTTCTTCCAAGGAATCCAGCTGTTCTAGCAGCCAGCCTGACCGCTCAAGCTCTTGCTTTGTCCCTGAAACTTAATAGACCCATCACCTGAATCTGAAAAACAAGCAAAACAAGGCTCTAAGAAAAGGAGATTCTCCCCTAACCCTCCCCGCCCCAATGCGTTGAAATGACTCACCTGAAGTATTCCCCTCCATACCCCTCACTAGAGAGTAAATCACAGAAGTTCTAAAATAGAGCAGCAAATGTTGGGAAATCAGCATGATCCAAATTCCTTGCT
Source organism: Platysternon megacephalum (assembly GCA_003942145.1). NCBI lineage: Eukaryota > Metazoa > Chordata > Testudines > Platysternidae > Platysternon > Platysternon megacephalum. Next base: position 947,944 of record QXTE01000292.1, on the reverse strand, counting down.
GTTGTAAACCCACTGCCCTTGGTAGAATCCAGGCAGCAGAGAATTTAGCCTGGCACTGAGCAAATGAAGAGGGTACTGAAGAAGAATTTTCGCACTGCTTATAATTTCCCCCTGCAATTTCAGTTAGGCCTGGCGTACACTTAAAATTGAGGCTGAAAAATCCACACCCCTGAGGGCCATAGTTATGTCAACCTAACCCAGGGGGTAGAAGTAGCTAGGGTGATGGAAGGATGCTTCAGTTGACCTACCTTACAGTCAGTCGGGGAGGTGAAGTTCCTACAGCATGCCGTAGCTGTGCTGCTGTAGACGCATCGTGTAGAGAAGCCCTTTAGATAAGGATAACTGAGCGAACACAACCTTAATTCTAGTGTAGCTCTGTGCTGGTGGAACAGCTGTGGGCTTCCATCCCAGAGGTGGCTGCATTTCAGTGTTGGGCAAAAAATGATGCCCCCTCTCGTGAGGTGCGAAACACCTCTTTGGAGAGAGTGAGCCGCCTCAACACCCACTGCATCAGCGAGAGTGGAGCGTGATCTCGGCATTGCCGATCAGCCCCCAGATTCACAGGCTGATCGATTTCAAGGCCAGATGGGACTGTTGTGATCATCTGGTCTGACCTCCTGCGTAACAGGGGCCGAAGAACCTTGCCTAATAACTTCTGCATCAAGCCCATAACTTCTGTTTGCGCTATAGCATAGCTTTTTAAAAAGAGACCAGGTCTTGATTTAAAGGCTTCAAATGCACCACGTCCCTGGGTCAGTTGCTCCAATGGTGAGCTAACCTCACTGTTCAGAAATAAAGAGCACTTTGTTTAAGTCTGAATTTGTTTTAGCTTCAGCTTCCAACCCTTAGATCATGTTCTGCCTTTTTCTGCTCGAGTAGAACTGGCTGCTCTCTGAAATCTCTTCCCCGGGTATAGGTATTTACAGACCATAATCAAGTCACTTCTTGACCACCTCTTGGATAAACCAAATAGATTGAGTTCCTGTAACCTGTCACTATAAGGCAGGTGTGTCTCAAGTTTGTAAAGTGCTTCTGCATTCCTCTGGGTGAAGAACACTGTATTAATGTTGAATTTTGTTTTGTTTTTTAACCTGTGCATGAAATGCAGAGAAAAATCTTTTAAATAAAGAAAAGGGGGCTGAAGGAGAAAAGCCTGAAACTTCAGGTGATAACTTTGGGGCTGAGAGGGGGTGGGGTTTGTATCCCATTGCAGATGGGGTGACGGGTAACCCAGCCCCAAACTCTGGATTCAGGCATCTCCTAAATTTTGACTATATATATATATATCACTGTATAATTAGCTACAGGAGGCAGACCTCCATGGAGATGGATTTTTCACCACTTGGTTATGCAGCTGAGTTGAAGTGGTAGCCCATTGGCCTTTGCTAGTACCAGCAGACACACTCTTACTTAGCTGGTAGCCTGGTACTTAATCAAGTTTTCTGCAGTTATTAAAGCAACTGCCTCTGGTTGTCTGTCTACAGCTGTTCGATCACATCGTCCACTGCATTTCGGACTTCCTGGAATACATGGGAATGAAGGGCGTGTCACTTCCTCTGGGATTCACCTTCTCTTTCCCTTGCCAACAGAATAACCTTGATGAGGTAACCTATATCCAGCTACCTGGTATCCGTACCTACTAACTAGCCTGTATTTGCTACACTGTTCAGAAACACAGGGAAGGATTAGACATCCTTGTTTTCAAACTTCCTTTTCCTGTCTCACTTGTGAGTCTGTTGCCACCTCTAGACGTTTCTCCTTATCTTGACCCTACCTGACCTGAAATCTTGCTCATATCCTAACCCTTTTCCATCCTATTGTAGTTCCCTCTTCCATAGTCTTCCAGAACACCGTTGGCACAGCAATTCTGCTCCAAGATGGACCATCATCAACCTCCTCCTTAGTTACCTTCCTATCTATTAAAATTCTCTTTGCACCTCTCTGACCACTCTAATCTCATCTTCATTGTGCCAGGGGCTAAATCCTACCAGAGGATAGCTGCCCATGGATGTCTTTCACAAAGTGTACTCTCTTGGTCGGCATCTCTGTCCCTTCCAGGTTGCTCTCCATGGAGGGATGTCCTGTGACTTGTCATATCCTCGTCTGTGATAGTTTTTAAATGTCATTGTATTACTACGTATGTTTTTATTAATTCCACCCACAAATAATGCTGGGCACATCAAAGGAGAGGTCCCTGCCCCAAAGAGCTTATGATCTAAATAGCTCAAATGTAGATAAAGAGGGTGCAACACAACATTATTCCCTGGTTCTCCTTAGTTTCCTGGCGTGGACCGGGATGCAAGCGGTCAGACCTAGTTGTCAGAGCAGTGATGGTCAGGCCTAGTGGTTAGAGCAGGAATTGGAGGTGAGGAGCCGGGGGTCAGTCAGGAGTCAAGGGTTGGAGCCGGAGTCAGTAGCTTTCTGGGATGCAGAAGCAGGGAACTGGAACAAAGCAGGAAGACAGGGCCTCTGGCGTAGCAGCCAGACAGGTCACCTAGTTGCTCGGACAACTTCCTGTGCCTCCTCTGGCTTAAATAATGAGTCTGAGCCAATCAGAGGGGCGAGATGTCTCCTCCAATCAGGAGTTGCGTAGGTGGTGCCTCTGGTGAGCTAGGGTACACCAGCTCATGCTCCCCGCTGGTGCCAGCAGGCTGCCCAGTGGTGGCTGCAGTTTGAGGAATCTCCAGGGGCCCAGATTCCAGACTTGCAATCCCTCATTTTTGTTCTTATTAACACTTTTCCTTCTGACCGTCCACTTTGTCGCTTTAGTTAATTTTTAACCCTTTCCCTACCAAGAACTTGCCCTCCCACCCCCCCCCCCGCCCTCCTACGTCCAGAGTCCTTTCCTTTTTAAACCTCACCTTCAACCTTCCTTTTCTTTCTAGCATCTTAATTCTCCCTGTAAAGCCTATTGCAATGCCATGTGTGAAGAGCTTGGTATGTTAAAAAAAAAAGAAGAAGAAAAAGAAAGAAATAGAATTAGTTTAAGATGTCATGTCGCGGAGCTATTTAATGCAAATATTTCGGTGAACATCCGCCAGGACTGATGGGAACATTATGGGGAAGCTTTTCCCCCAGGAATGGGAGCTAGGCATCCATTGGTGCCTTAAAAAAACCACCTCCTGGGTTAATAACCTGCATCATTGCAACAAAGAAGAGGACACAGCACTAGTTAATATTGACGAAAACAATATCTAGGCTCCGCCCTCTCTGTGTAGTAATATCTGTTGAAAAACATGTACCGTTCAGGTCAGCTGGTGTCCTCCTATAGCAAAACGTGATTTAAAGCTCTCCCATAAATAGGTTCTGAATAGGCTGGCCAAGACTTCTAACACTTTGCCCAACCTGATGCCTTAAAGGGGCCTGATTTTAAGGAATTCTTGAGCCTTCTCTCATAAGAACGGCCATACTGGGTCAGAACAATGGTCCATCTAGCCCGACAGTGGCCAGTGCCAGACTTTTAGCGGGGAGAGGGGTTGTACAGAACAGGACAGTTGGGGTGATCCACCCCTGTCTTCTCTTCCTGGCCTCTGGCAGTCAGAGGTTTAGGGTCACCCCGAGCATGAGCTTGCGTCCCTGACCATCTTGGCCTACTCTCAAAATCAGACCCTTGACGTTACCACCAGTTGGGTACCTAAAATTACGAGTCGATCTTAAATCTTGACCACAGTCCCCTTTAGCCGTGTACGTGAACTGATGTAGCTATAAAGAGCGCTCTTACCGGAACAGATCTTAAGTGACTGTAAGTCTTTGCTTGCTGCTAACTATTCTGCACTCTCTTCCCCTCTGGTTTATTGTCTCTTTTTAAGGGGATACTCCTGAAATGGACTAAAGGGTTCAAAGCTACTGGCTGTGAAGGAGAAGATGTGGTGAACCTGCTGAAAGAAGCTATTCATAGGAGAGAGGTGAATGTCCATGGGACCACTGATCCTAGCGATCAGTGCGCGAATGAAAGGGAGAATTTGCGACTAGTCACTCCGATAATCCAGATCTGTTTGGAATTCTCACTGCAGCTAGAAAGGAAATTTACTTGGCTGAGCGTAAGGTCAGAAAATGGCTAAATGACTGTCGTATCTTACTCCTCACCAAGGGTTGGACACGGGGCCTTCAGAACTAAGAGCAAAGGTCTCTGCAGCTTGAGCGATTGGACTAAGTCCTCTAGCTGGCAGCAGTAGCAGATTTAGGTGTGCTGTGCTGCTGTGAATTCGGGGGGACACATAACATGCTCTGAAAAAGGGCATTAGGGGAAATTCTTACAGCTGCAGGTTCTAACCGTAGCAAGGTCATCCCGGCTCTTCAACCTGCCAGTGTAAATGAGCCAAGTTACAGGCAGTTTTACCTTGTTTGGGGTATTTTGGATGAGGCCCAGTTTCCTAAAGCGCTTGGCTCTGTAGATGAACAGTCCTAAGTACTAAATATCGCCATCTAAGGTAAGTCTACACTGGTGGGGGAGGAGACAGGTCTGCGAGTCTGAGTCCATGTCCTGTGGCACGAGGCTAAAAATAGCAGTGAGATGTTCCGAATCAGGCTGGAGCCCAAGGTCTGGGATCCTCCCAACCTATAAAGTCGGAGGGTCCCATAGTCCGGGCTCCTGCCCGAGCCCAAGCGTCTGCACCACAGTTAAACAGCCCCTTAGCCTGAGCTCAAGTCATCTGGCACGGGTCAGCCGCATGTGTCTAATTGCAGTGTAGACATACCCTTAGTTGCTTTTGATTCCAGTAATGGGAGCTGTATTAAACCTACATAGGGAGACTTCAAAAAGTCAGGTCCTGTCTGCTCTGCTTTATTCATGTTGAGGGTGTTGCTCTGAACACAACAGTGAAAGGGAGCATAAAAGGTGCTGGTTCTTCCAGAATAATGCATGGTAGCCCTTTCTTCCCCAGGAGTTTGATCTGGATGTGGTAGCAGTGGTGAATGACACAGTAGGCACCATGATGACCTGTGGTTATGAAGATCCTTATTGTGAAGTCGGGCTCATCATTGGTAAGAACCGAAGCTTTACATAACAAACCAATCTCTCCCCCCGTACCCAGTTCCTATTCTGTACTCCCCTCATGTCCTGTATCTTTTAGCTATTCCCCGGAGATCTAGTGCACATCAGAATTTTCCACCAATGGTTGGAAAAATGTTAAAATATTTGAAATTTCAGTGAAAAATGGCAAAGTCAGTGGAAATCTTTTGCCTTCCTCACCCTCAACCAGCTTCATTTCCTTGAGTATTTGGGACCAACTTCAGATGTGGTACAAGTAGATGTGACTTTATTACCTTCCATGGTGAAAGACTATAAAGGATGCTGGTAATGATAAAGAATTCCTCCTGGTGAATACTTTAGGTTTCGTGGGTGGCGTGTTTTGACAGGCCTAAGCCATCAGGGTGATCTTCTCGCTTCGTTCTTGAGAGGCTCACGTAACGCTCATTGCTTTTCCCCAAGCTGTTTAAGCTCAAGAGAACGGCCGTTGTGTAGGCCATGCTGCAGAGATAGTAGACACAGGTGTCACACAAGACTGGGAAATTTGCATTGACAGGGTTGCACAGAGTAATGGTAAAACCCCTAAACCCTATTGCCCGCTTTCTAACAAAGAAACTTCTTAATTTAGCACGTCCGAACTCATACCGGGCAATGATCTACCGGGTTAACTCCATTGATTTCAGTGGCATTGTCAGCAGAATATTTGGCCTTCAGCAGAGCATGAACTGGAATTTTCTGTGATTTCAAAATTTGGTTTTGGAACAAAACATCGAATTTCAAAATTTCCACGGAACAAAAATTTTGGAGAAAAATTGCTTTGGTGTCAATTTAAATGGCTTTTTCTTTCAATGTCAACTTGTTTTCAATTTTTGGACGATATAAAATCAGTTTAGAAAAGAAAAACCAAAATGTTCTGTTCCAAAAATGTCAAAATGGAAATCGTGTCCATTATCTCCTTGGCAAAATTTTCTTGTTGAAAACGATATGGTCCCATGGAAAATTTAGATTCTGCCAAAGTGACTTTTAGCAGCTTTAGCACAGGGGTGGGGAACCTACAGCCCGTGGGCTGGATCCGGCCCGCTGCTTAATTTCATCCAGCCTGTGGCAAGTTCAGGTGCATTCCTGCAGGGCTGGTGCCATGAGCGCCGGCTCGCCCCGCTGCGGGGGGAAGCCCTGAGNCCCCCCCCCCCCCCCCCCCGTTTTATATTTCTATCTCTAAAAAAAAACCCACTAAATTTAAGTTGCTTTTTACTTGGTGGGATCATGCTACAACTTGACAGAGATGGTGTCAGGTTTAACTTACTGGGCCCGATACTCCTCTCACTCGCCCCAGGTGCGAATCAGGAGTAACTCTGCTGAAGTCTGTGGCGTTTACACTGATTTGCACCCTTGTTAAGTGGCAGGAAAATCCAGCCCATTGTTTTGTGATCCTCTTGAGCAGGGGGTTGGACTAGATGACCTCCTGAGGTCCCTTCCAACCCTGATATTCTATGAATCTATGATACTTGTGTGTGGCCAGCGATTGATTTTTTTTTTTTTCCCCCTGTGGGTCAATGGCCCATCATAGAAAAACGGTTCCCCACTCCTGCCCCAGCATTTAGCAGGTAAGATCATAGCAACAGATCATATATAGTAATAGATGGGTGACTGCACACTATAGACATCACGGCTGTATGCTACTCTAGGCACTGACAGCATCTGAGATAGGTCTCTCCCCTGCTTGAGCTGAAAGAGGCTCCCTTAACTACCAGTAATAGTACAGCTCTTATCTCCCAACCGTTTTTTGCTTTCCCTTGTATTCCCCTCAAAGCAAGAGATGTTTCACGAGCCTTTAGACCTTTCTGTGCTCTTNCCCCCCCCCCCCTTATAAATTAAAAACACTTTTTTGTATATTTAACACCATTTTAAATGCTGGAGGCAAAGCGGGGTTTGGGGTGGAGGCTGACAGTTCGCTACCCCCTGAGGGGTCCCGACCCCCAGTTTGAGAACCCCTGGCCTAGCACAGCCTGGGCTGCAGGGCAGGGGCTAGGATTTGTACCTGAGCATTATGAAGATTCCTCCCTGTTTTTCTGACCATCACCTCGGCAGAATTTAAAATAAACCAAGGCTAGAACTTGGGATGGAAATTTGGAGACTTAGCACTAAACTAGCTGACCCTTTCCTAAGGGCCTGACCATGTTCTCACTGACATCGGGGGGGGTCAGACCAAGCCCCGTGAGCATCATGGTTTCTTTTTCATCTCTCTGTGCCTCTGTTTTCCACTCACAGCATGGTGGGCTCATGCTACAACTTGCCAGGGATGGTGTCAGGTTTAACTCACTGGGCCGGATATGCCTCTCACTCGCCCCCAGGTGCGAATCGGGAGTAACTCTGCTGAAGTCGGTGGCGTTGACACTGATTTGCACCTTTGTTAAGTGGCAGGAAAATCCAGCCCATTGTTTTGCGATCCTTGGAAAGAAAGTGCCGTGAGAGGCGCAAAGTATTTAAAGGGCAGCCTAGAATTCCTCTACCAACCCCATCCTAGAGCCAGGTGGTCCTCGCCCCACTGCAGCTGAGCATTTCATGTTCTTAATGCTGAGCAGGGCTCCTCCCACTAAGCAACCTCTAAGTGCACATCAGACGATGCAGATGCCAGAGTCCAGCCCATGTGATGACACCTCCAAATCACCCCATTTGAAGCTCTTTGTACTTAGCTACTACAGCAACGAAGGGCAGGCGAGTGCTTCACAATCGTAAATGGGTTTTGTCCTCCCAGCGAGGTAGGGCAGGATTGTTATCTTCATTGTTCAGGTGGGGAACTGAGGCACTGGGGGGAAGATTCAGTGACTTGCCTGAGATTACACAGGGAATCTGTGGCAGAGCTGAGCATGGAACCAAGATCCCAGAGTCCCAGTCCTTTGCCTTACCCCCAGCCTGTCCTTCCTACCCCACGCTTAGCTGGGCCTTTTCAACTCCAGGTTTGAGAAAATGATCAGCGGGATGTACCTGGGCGAGATTGTCCGAAACATCCTGATCGACTTCACCAAGCGGGGGCTGCTGTTCCGGGGGCGGATCTCCGAAAGGCTGAAGACCAGGGGGATATTTGAGACGAAGTTCCTGTCTCAGATTGAGAGGTGAGATTCCAGATGTAGAAGGGAGGGGTTGGGAAGGTGGATGAATGAAGACGCTTGCCCCTTGCCTACAGATGGGATGTAATCGAGTTGGGGAAAGTATATCCAATGAAATTTAGCAAGGTCTTGAGTACAGCTGGCAAATGGAAAAATTGAAAAAGAAATTGCTATGGGGTTCATTGACCGAAGTTTCATTTTACCTGAAACTGAACAGTTTGTTTTGATTTCAAGCCTTTTTATAACGTTTTTGAGTTTTTAATAAAATTAAAGGACATTTTGAAACAAAACACTGATACACCTCTACCCCGATATAACGCTGTCCTCGGGAGCCAAAAAATCTTACCGCATTATAGGTGAAACCGCGTTATAAAGAACTTGCTTTGATCCCCTGGACTGGGCAGCGCCGCCCTCCCCCCCCCCCCGAGCACTGCTTTACCGCGTTATATCCGAATTCGTGTTATATTGGGTCGCGTTATATCGGGGTAGAGGTGTATTTTTCAGATTATTTTTTTTATTGGAATGATTGACGAAATGTTTGGGTGTTGCCAAATCTGTATTATTTTTGCCCCCACCCCTTCCCTCCCCCCCCAGTGTCAGACAAAACATTTTGCCCAGTTGTGGTTTTCAGCGTTCAGCAGCTTGCTGGATTCTAGCTCCCACTTACCCCACTCAGTCCCTTGTAGGATCTGCTTCTTGCAAAACAATGTCATGCCGAGGGTTTTCATGCTGCATTAAAACCAGTCCCCCGTACAGCAGTGACTGTTAATCTCTGTTTTTTTGTAATATCACTGACCCAATGTTTCCTTCCTGAAATAATTTCCCTTTTTGCGCACACTCGCTCCAGTTTGTTGTGTTGGTTGCTCATGGATGTTGCCTTGCATGCCCTGCTCGGCTGCGGTGTTGATCTTTAATTGTTGCCATTTTTAAAAAATGTCCTCCATTAAAGCACTGGGGGGAAGGTGGGGAGGGGTAGGAAGAGGCTCTGATTCCTGATTGACTCGCACGGTAAAACTCCATAAGAGATTCCAAACATCTGCAGCGCAAGCAGCAACCAGGAGTGATAACAGAGTCAAATGAGCCTCTAATGTAGTTCTAAGGAAGTCAGTGGAATTTCATCCAAGTCACATTAGATCCAGAATCCTTCCAAATTCTTAGGTGTACATGTAAATAACTAGATAGAATCCCAGGGCTCTGGCTGGGACACTGTCAATGGCGTGGGTTTTTTGGGTGGTGGAGGATGAACCAAAGCTGTGAGTGCAGAGTTCTCTCTATTCCCGCTGGACTAGATATTAACAAGCTATCGTTAACTGGAGGAGCTACTTCTGCGCTCGTAATCGGGGGCTTTATGATGAAATCACCACTGTGATTATGATGTAAACTTAGTTCACACTAGTGAGGTCTGCTGAGTGGAAAAACAGGGATTTTCAAAGGTGCCTAAGGGATTTAGGTACCCAGATCTCATTAAAATCCAGTGGGAGTGGGGCGTCTACTTTCCTTAGATCTCTTTGGCACTCCCAGTGTACAGGAAATGCTGTCCCTTTACTACTCAACAGATCTGCCTCCTGGGTATTCAGTCAGCTCTGCTGATCTGAGTGACAAATAGAAGCATTAAGTTTGAAAGGCACTTTAAGTGACTTAGGTGCTCTTGAAAATGAGACTGGCTCCTAAGTCACTTAGGCGTTGCAACACGGAGTGGAGCATCACCTAAATACCTTTTCAAAATCTAAATGAGACAAGGCAGGTGAGGTCCTATCTTTTATTGGACAAACTTGAATGGGCGGAAGGGACAAGCTTCACGGAGCTCTTCCTCAGGTCTGGAGGTGGTAACCAGAGTGTCCAAGCTAAATACAAGGTGGGACAGATTGTTAAGCATAAGGCTTTAAAAATCTAGACCTTGTTGCTTATCGCTCTCTTAGCCCCGCGGAGACAGCTCAGCTGCAGGAGAGTGAGTTGGAAAATCTCTTCTTCCTTGTGCATCATCAACAGGATTCTTTGCCAAGATCCGATCAGTTACGCCCAGTGCAAGCGGTGGGGTTGCACTGAAGGCAGAACCTGGCCCGCGGAAGCTGTTATTACAGGTGATGCTGCACGAGAAGGAATAAGAATTGACGTCATTCTTTAGATTTAGAACTATACTTCCTGAATTCAGACTCTCCCTGCATTCTGATGTTGACAGCAGTCTTTCTTTAGGCCTCTAATGCCTCTGTCCTGCCCTGTCTGCCTTCCTCCAGCGATTGCCTAGCCCTGCTCCAGGTCCGCTCCATCCTCCAGCACCTGGGCCTGGAGAGCACGTGTGATGACAGCATCATTGTGAAGGAGGTGTGCACCGTGGTAGCCAGGCGTGCTGCTCAGCTCTGTGGCGCTGGTATGGCAGCGGTGGTGGATAAAATCCGGGAGAACCGCAAGCTGGACTTCCTTAAGGTCACAGTTGGTGTGGACGGGACACTCTACAAACTGCATCCTCAGTAAGTTACCCTGGGTGAGAGTCCCCTTAGGTCAGAGGTTGTTCCAAGGGGATGTTATGATATGACCGTCACAAGCAGGCTACAATGGCAGACATAAGAACCAGGGCTGGTTGAAAACTTTTCATCCACCTTTTTTTGGATAATCCAAAAATATTCATATCGTTCGATATGTTTTTTTTCCCCCATGGAAACCAAACCTTTGCTTCACATTGAAATGAAAAAATGTTCACTTTGGGGGTATTGGTTTTTCCCCCTTTCTCTTTCCCAAGGGACTGAAAAAGGGCAGGAATGAAAGGGGAAAATGTGTATCTAAACAAATTACTTTATTGAGATGAAAAAAATTAAAAAATCCATGCAAAATTGAGATTTTTTTGGTTCTAAATCTTTCGCCAAAAATATGCGACCATTTCTCAACCAGTCCTAGAACAGTGGGATGAAATTAATAGGCCAAACCTGGGGTGGGTTGGGGGGTGTGTGAAGTTGTGATCCATTAGATCAGTGGTCTCCAAAGTGGGGTGCATGCACAAGAGGATCCTTGGGGGTGCGCGGCAGGAGGAGGGTGGGAGTCCGAGCGGCTTTTTTGTTGTTGTTGTTGCTTCGGCAAAAATGGTAGAGCTGGCGCGGCAGGGGGTGCATGCTCAAAATTTTTTTACTGATAGGGGTGCGCAATCAAAAAAGTTTGGAGACCACTGCATTAGATGATGGAATATGTTCTGCATGGAAGGGGTGGAAGCACCCTTGTCTCGGTCATTTAGCAAAGGGCTGGGAGACCTACTTTTGAGACCATGAGACATGCTTTAAAGACTGTATCCAGCCGGTCTTGGATTTCTTTGACTGACATTCGTTTGTGAATAGCTGTGTTGCTGTGTCTACATTTTCATTGCTAATTGGGTCAGTGCAGGGCTCAAGAAGCATTCTTCCTGCCCTGGGATGGCTTGTGCAGTCAGTGCAGTGCATTATGGGCTAGATCAGCTTTGAGGATGCCATTTTGGAAAGTTCAGCTTTTCGAAAGTCAGGGACGAAAGGCGCTTTACCCCCTTGGCCTTGGGTCCATCATGCTGGAGACTCACTGAGCTAAACCCGGCCTCCTCAGCTACCAACCCAGGGGAAGTGGTAGAAGGAGCGTGGAGGCCAGTGAAGCTGCTGCTATATGGACCCGCTAGGTTGTTCTCATTCACAAATCGCAGGTACCAACTGCTATAGCCCTGAGGCTGTTCTAGTGGCATGGAATGGCGCTCTGCAGGACTGGGAAGTGGTGTCCCTCACTGCGTCCCAGAGGATCTCCCTAGTCCACAGCCTGACTGCTCAGGTCCAAGTTTGTACTGTTGGATGGTGCCTAATGTAACCCACCTCAATACAGAGTGGGTCCCTGTTTCCATCTATTGGCTGGCCCACGTAGAGAGGTTTATGGGTGCCTTACTCCTTTAGCTTACACAGTAGAGACCATCCAGAGGTCTCAGGTTCATTCCCCACAGCTGATTCATCCAGATGGTCATTGTGGGAGTTCTGGGGGAAAGTTTTGTTCTTCTGACCATCTCTTAGCTGAGATTAAAATGAACTGAGGCCAAAATCTAGGGTCGAGATGGGGAGCATCATAGATATACTCACTCCTGTCCTCCTCCACCCGCTGCAGCTTCTCCTCCATCATGCACGAAACGGTGAAGCAGCTGACCCCGAAGTGCGAAGTGACCTTCCTCCAGTCAGAAGATGGCAGCGGCAAGGGGGCGGCGCTCATCACGGCGGTGGCGTGCCGGATCCGGGAGGCCGGGCAGCGATAAGAGGGGTCGTTCGGAAGGCTTGGATTTAACAGAGCAAAACCAGCGGACCCCTTCCCACCCTCCAACACACACTCCTTCTCCTGCTCCTCAACACGCAGATTTTTAGCTTTACTTGTTCTATCGAGATACCACCACTGAGACCCGAGATGCTGTGTGTTCAAAGTTATTTTCTTAGGAGTTCTATTGCATGCCATCAGACTACCTATTGAGTAAAGCTAAAAGTGTCGTCAGGGCGTGTAGCTACATGTCCAGTCAAAGCCCTTTTTGTTTCACCGCAGCCTATTTAAAATACTAAACCTCTCTCCCCAGCCACAATGGCGTTTGTTCTGTAGCAGTAGAAGGATAATTCCAGAGCAATTAAGACACTGCATTGTCACTTCGATAGTAAACAATACCTATTTGTAGATGTCCAAGTCTTAACATAAGCACACTAGAAAGCAAAACCTCTTTTAAGATTGGGTTAAAGACATCCACTAGTCTTTTACCCTGATCAAGGCTGTGTTATTTCCATGAAAGTCATGGTAACGCTCTTAAAAGCACAGGGTGCAGCATTTAAACCAATGCGTTTGAATCTGTGCCGAAGGATACAAAGTGTCCGTATGGAGTGGTGAGTAATATTAAAGTACCTGCTGGATCGAGTTAAAGGTGCTTCTTTAATTCGACCAGCAGAGCATGTGCCTGGAAATACTTGGGGACTCAGGGTGTAGTCCCATTTCCCAGCTTCTCCTCTATTAATTAAATGTAGTACTTGACATGTGTAGCCAATGGCGACCCCTACTGGCACATGCGTGCATAGAAAAAACCATCGCTGAAATGAATGGTTTCTCTTCCACAACCGTTTCAACACTGTGCCCTCAATTGATGTGGTGAGTTTGGTTTTATTTTTGTCTGTGAACTAGCTCTGTATCTTTATTTGTAAAAACCCCATAGGTCACGTCTGGATTTATGCACTGTATTTATGTTTGGAGAGATCTTACGTCTTTTATGTATATAGTCATGAACGGGGGATTGTTATTGACTAGTTTTAATGTGGTTTGAGAGACTAGTGCAGAATGCTCTTTTATTATTATTTAAAATAACTGTCTGGGAGCAGGGTGGAAGGACTGACATTTCTGAGGATAGATGTATGGGAGGGGTGCAGTCATTTCAGGTCTTGTATCATCAGGGGAAATGGAAGTGTGAAGGCCATGTATTCAGTGCACTAAAAGAAATAGCGGCAGCCAGGGAACAAATTAATTGGTTAGTTCAGAGTCTGATCCTGCTCGTTCTGACTCACGAGTAATCATTGCTCATGGGAGCAGGCCCCTATTGAGGCACGATCCTAATTCTGCTTACACTGAAGTCAATGACAAAATTCCCATTGGCTTTAGCAGTGCAGGAGCAGGTCCTTGCTTTACTCACTGAAATAAACCAGGATTAGGCTCTAGCTGTTTCTAATCTAAAGAGTTAAACATTTTATTCTGCAAATATACGTTATTCTTCGCCACCACCTCCAGCTCCCATTGAAAGCAACTGGAGTTTTACCGTTGACTTCAACAGGAGTTGGGCTTCAGGCCTGAATTTCTTACAAGATTCGGTCCCAGTCCTGCAAACAGGCACCGTGTTTTGCTTGAAGCACGTGAGTAACCCACTGCCGTTGATGGCAGGACTCACCTGCTTATAGTTAAACACGTGTGTGTGGGTGCCGGAGCTCAGTGGCAAAGAAATAAGGGTAATGTTGTGACCCCCAAATGTCATCCTTCTGGTTTTCCAAATTGGCATCCCCAAAGCTAACAACAGGTTTGCTCTGCGCAGCAGAACTCTCCCCACCACTTCGCTTTTTATGATAAAGAGTTAATAATTTTGCCAACAGAAAACTGTGCAGACTGATTAAATTCTGCAATTTCTTGTTTCCAAAACCAGCAAATTCTCACACACAATTGTGCGGGGGTGGGTGAGGAATCGCATAAACTTTTTTGTAAATATTTAACACAAGGTAACACGTGTCTGGTGATGTACACACAAAAACCTCAAACTGATCATCAGTTTGGAGGGATATAGAATTTTTGTGTGGGGGTGTTTTGTGTGTGTGTGTGTGTGTGTATTTTTATACTGCTTGGAGTAACTTCTTTACCAAAAGAATCTCTCTGTGGCTGTCAATTCCAAAAGCGCCATTTTAAAGCACGCCACACGTGTCTCTTGGCATTTTAAATGCTTATATTTTTTATAAGCCACAAGATTACAATATAAAATAAATGGAAAAATCAAAAATGATGTGTACAGAAATAATGTAAGAGAAGCATCCAGTTTAGAAACTTTAGATGAATTTAAATAAATTATCTTTTTTTAAAAAAAAAATAACAGAAAACCATCTAATCCAATACCAAGCAGTTGTGTGTGATTCTTTTACTGGGATTACTAGTGTTTGCCGACTGATCAAGGCATTTTTTGCTTTGATTAGATCTACTGTACAGTGGAGAGGGTTACAGTCGGGGGGGGATATTTATAAACTTGAAGACAAGGGATTATCCAGCGGTGTACCTCTTTTTTTGAAATACACTATCTTTCACCAGTAGTGAATGAGTTCACTTTTAACCATAGATGCTTTCTTTGCAATCAATGACATAGTGGGCGCCAGGGCAATCCCTTTTTGTAGCTGATTCGGGGTCTGGTTCAGCAAAGCACTTGGGCATGTGACTTAAGGGGTTATAAGCACACGCTTAAACTTAAGTGTATGTTTAAGTGCTCTGCTGATTCCGGGGCGTGGCAATGTTGGCTTCTCCCTTTCCTTGCAGTAGAGTGGGTTACGACTGTGCAAATGGTTTCATTCTCACCTGAGGAGTCGCATTGACGCGAGTGGATTGACTTGTATGAATAAGGGGTTGCAAGATGGAACCAGCCCCTGACCATCACCCCTTGCTTATGGGCCCATCCCAATGCCGACTGAAGCGAATGGGAATCCTTTCATTGATTTTTTTTTTTTTTTAAATGGGCACTAGATTAAGTGCTTTGCAGAGCTCGGCCCTGAAGTGCCCCCTGAAGTAGGTGCATCAGAGCAATCTCATGACGTCAATGGGACCACTCATGCANAAAAAAAAATAACAGAAAACCATCTAATCCAATACCAAGCAGTTGTGTGTGATTCTTTTACTGGGATTACTAGTGTTTGCCGACTGATCAAGGCATTTTTTGCTTTGATTAGATCTACTGTACAGTGGAGAGGGTTACAGTCGGGGGGGGATATTTATAAACTTGAAGACAAGGGATTATCCAGCGGTGTACCTCTTTTTTTGAAATACACTATCTTTCACCAGTAGTGAATGAGTTCACTTTTAACCATAGATGCTTTCTTTGCAATCAATGACATAGTGGGCGCCAGGGCAATCCCTTTTTGTAGCTGATTCGGGGTCTGGTTCAGCAAAGCACTTGGGCATGTGACTTAAGGGGTTATAAGCACACGCTTAAACTTAAGTGTATGTTTAAGTGCTCTGCTGATTCCGGGGCGTGGCAATGTTGGCTTCTCCCTTTCCTTGCAGTAGAGTGGGTTACGACTGTGCAAATGGTTTCATTCTCACCTGAGGAGTCGCATTGACGCGAGTGGATTGACTTGTATGAATAAGGGGTTGCAAGATGGAACCAGCCCCTGACCATCACCCCTTGCTTATGGGCCCATCCCAATGCCGACTGAAGCGAATGGGAATCCTTTCATTGATTTTTTTTTTTTTTTAAATGGGCACTAGATTAAGTGCTTTGCAGAGCTCGGCCCTGAAGTGCCCCCTGAAGTAGGTGCATCAGAGCAATCTCATGACGTCAATGGGACCACTCATGCACTTCAAGCTAAGTAGGTGCTAGTGTTTTGCTGGATCTGGGCCTTGGTGAGTAGTCCCATTGGAGTCAATGGCACTTAATTGGGTGAGCAAGGAAGGAGGGGAGGGATAGCTCAGTGGTTTGAGCATTGGCCTGCTAAACCCAGCGTTGTGAGTTCAATCCTTGAGGGGGCCATTTAGGGGCCTGGGGCAAAAATTGGGGATTGGTGCTGCTTTGAGCAGGGGGTAGGACTAGATACCTCCTGAGGTCCCTTCCAACCCTGATATTCCATGATTCTATGAAAGCTACATTAGGCTCTCTGAATGAGGGTCAGATCCAGAATTGCTGAGCACCCTTCATTCCCATTGACTTTGGGAGTGGAAGGCTTCTCGGCACATTTTAGAGGGTGCTCAGCACCAACTACCTGCTCTCTTGCAAATGGAACAGGCTTAATGGCGGCAGGATAAGTTCCCAGGAGCTCACAACTATCTTTGAGCTTTCTTGTCCTGACAAGTGTGTAGTTACGTGGCTCCTGGAATTTCTCCCCAACGTAGGCTCAAATGAGATCTGCAAAGAGGTGGGAGCTCTTGAGTGCGAAAGGAAAGGCTTTTCACGTGGGAAGTATTGTTTTAAAATATCTATGCTACCAAGTTCTGGGAGCTAGATCCAAACTTTCTCAAAGTTCGGAGGGAATTCCCATCTGAGTTTTGGGTTTGCCCAGTTACAGAGCAATGGGCTAGTTGCGAAGGCTGTCTCCAAGCTTCCCCAAAATTTCGATCTGGGGTGGATAGTTCAGGGCCCATCTCTCTTAAAAACACTGCCTGTTGTACCTCCTTGTACAGCTTCTTAGGGATGCACTGGGTACACTTGACTTAAGCTGCAGCAGAGGCTCCTGCCCTCTTTTCATGCCCACTTTGACTCAGATGCAAACCAGAATCCAATGTGTTCCCAGTTCACCTGAAACAAAAATTATACTTGAAACATACAGATCATCTCCAGACCATATAACTGAAAATACGTCTTCGGCATATGGCTCAGTTGTGTCTATGCAGAATATTTCCTCTGTTCGCTTTAAGAGTACAGTTTGTGCACTTTTCTGTATCAAAAGAGAAAGCATCAGTACACGTAGAAAGCTGCTGCTGTCTTACCATTCCTTCCAGCTTAGGAGCTAGGAGAACTTATATTAAGAATTTATAGCTGATGGCAGGTTGTGAATGCAGCTTTTTCAGGAGGACGTTGTTCTTGGTTCAGAAGCTGGCCAATGTGAAATGGAACGGAGACGCATAACAAAGCCGGATTGTAACTTCTAAACCAGAAATTACAATGGGATGTTATATTAATGTGTGTCAAAATGAGAAAGGAAGATCAGATCATGTAGACAGGCGTTGATTCTCAACACTGGTCTGTCTTTCCTCCACTCAGAAAATTTTGCAACACTTTTCAGGATGGCTTATTTTTTGTTCCCATTAAGATGCATTTTCTTTGTTCTCTTTGATGTAAGGTTTATTTCTTCTCCAGAAAGGCAGGGATTCATCTTTTAGCAAGCCGGCACCTATTTTTCTTCCTGATGTTAGTTGCCAGGTGTAAGAGAGAGAATCATTCTTTCTACCTTACAAATTATTCACTTTGCTGTTACCTTGGATGGGATTTTTTATTTGACAAACTGTAAAATATTGTGCATGGTAGGAAGAACCTTAACATGCAGATCTCAGAGCAGAATGAGTTAGGCCAGGTGCACATTATAGTGAAATCTGCCTTTAAGCAACACACATGATCTAATAAGTCTCTAAATTGCAGTAGAATATTTCAGAGGCAACATAGTCCAGTGGATAATAGGACTCAGAAAACCTGGGTTCTGGTCCCAACTCTGACACTGATTCTCTGCATAACCTTTTCTCAGATATATTGAATATCTCCACAACCCCAACTGAACTCAGCTGGCTTTGTGGATGTTCAGTCCCACTGAAAATTAGGGCCTTTAAAAAAAAAAATCTCCGTGCCTCGGTTTCCCCATCTGTAAAATGGGGATAATAATGCATATCCTTGTGCAAAGCACTTTGAGATCTATGGGAGGAGAGTGCTATGAAAGAGAAGAATTCTTATTCCTTATTGCTTTAAAGCCGTTATTAAAGATGGAGCGTTACCTTCTGGAGGTGGACCTGTGTTGCAAGATTCATAGTATATTTCAGATAGAGAGAGGTTATTTCACAGACTTCCTGTAAAATGTGAGCTAGTCCCAGAGACCGTCTGAAACAAAGAAAAGTGCATCTTAACGAGATCTTCAGAATGGGCTCCTTAGGGGGCCAGAGGAGATTTGATTTAAAGCCAAAGATCGTTCAGCTATTAGCAGCAATGATTGACTGTAGATTTCAGCTGTTCTGTTATTTTTGTGTTTATAATATTTATTTTTAGTAATTTACTGCCGTACATAGGATTCCTTATTTTTGTACTTTTCATACCATTTTTCTTAGTGTGGTATTGTACTTCCAGCTTCCCCATGGCACGATGATTATTCCTACAAATAAAAACTGTTCCCCAAGGCACGACTTTATCTGGTTGGGCTTGTGTGGTTCTTTTCAAATAATTTCAGAACGTCTTAATCTCATCTCGCAGAGAACCATGTGGACAGAAACTTAATTAAGGCCCAGCCTTCACAGGATCCACACAGACCATCCCCTTCTGCCTACATGGTGTCTTGCTGAGGTGATGGTGCCTGAGACCCCCCTGTGAGCAGACAGGCCCTTCGGTGCAGACTCATTTAGTTGTATTGGAGCCACAGTGGGACCCTCCTGACATACCACGGACCATTAAGCTCTGGTGCTGGCGTTTGTACATTTCAAGCTGTATGAAGGGAAACTACATACTGTGACAGGGCAAGGCCAGATGGCTACAGTAAAGTAGTGAGGAACAAGGATGTTAGCCCCAGGCTAAACAAATCCCTGGTACCATGGTAACCAAATGGCAGTTGCTCCAGGTTAATCAAGACACCTGGGGCCAATTAAGATCCTTCTAGAAGGCAGTGGAAATAGCTAGATCGATTGGGACACCTGAAGCCAATCAAGGGCTGGCTGGAACTAGTTAAAAGCCTCCCAGTTAGCGAGGCGTGGGTGTCAGGAGCTATAGGAGGGATTTGTGCTGTTGGAGGAATGAAACAGTACAAATCCATATCAGGCGCAAGGAAGGAGGCCCTGAGGTAACGGTGAAGGAGATATTGAGTGGGGGCTGCTGTGGGGAAGTGGCCCAGGGAATTGTACACGTCCTATTTCCAAAAAGTCAGCTACCATAGCTGCTAATTTTAGGGTCCCTGGGCTGGAGCCCGGAGTCGAGGGTGGGCCTGGGCTCCCCCCTCCCCTCCCTGATTAATCACTGAGACTGGGAGACAAGAGACTGTGCGAGGGAGGGTTGCTTCTCCTCATCTCCCTTGTTGGCTTATGATGAAAATGGCTCCGTAAGCTGTGACCCTTGCCTCTAGAGAGAGAGAAGGGCTCCGGGGAGGGTCACAGTGAGCCTCTGAGTCTAGCAAAATCTGCCAGGAAATGCAGGACTCACGGAGTCAAGGACAGAGTTTTGTCACAGTACAAACTCGTCTAGCACCTCTCATTCAAGGATTACTTAATCCTCTATAAACCACGTTAATGTTTCTAAAGGAAACCAAGACAAGAAGTAGGGTGTTTGCCCTGTTTTTTATTCTGTATGATGCAGAAATGTGATTTCACACACACACCCCGTTTCAGTCAATGCTTTCTTAACACTAGAAAGCCAGGGGCCTCCCAGTCCTGGAAGAGGCTTTAGGGAGGCAGTGCTGTCTAGTGGCTGGAGCACTAGATGGGGAGTTAGGAGACCTGGGTTCTATTCCCAAATCCTCCACTAGTTCTCCCCCTCACGTATCTACCTAATACACTAACGAACATGCTTCGCGTGCCAGTGCTATTTCTCACTCCACTATGGCTGCGCAAGTCATTGTCCCTCTGTGCCTCAGTTTCACCTCCCACATTTTGTCTTGTTTTAAATCGTAAGTTCTTTGCATCAAGGACAGTCTCTTGCTACATGTCTATATGGTGCCCAGCACAATGGGGCCCTGATCTTGGCTGGGGCCTCTGGTGCTATCGGGTAATACAATAAGTTTGACGTCAGCAATAGCAACAAAGTGAAACCTGATTATCTGAAAATGGAAGTGGTCCTCTTCAGAGTGTTTACAGTTTTATTAATAGTGCTTTAGAGAAGGGTTTTAAGGCTGAAGGGCCCTTCCCTATCATTTAAGGCTAAGAAAACTGCCAGTTTCTTTGAGTAATGCAAAAAGTTCTCCCACAAGATGAGGCAAGTGAAGACAGGATATTCCGGATATATCTAAGGTGGAAAATAAAGCAGCAAAAAAAAAAAAAAACACAAAACAAAAAAAACCCTTTACAATCTCCCAGAATGAGCATTATTCAGCCTTATATGCATCATAGCCAAGCCCCAAAAGGCCCAGATCCAACTTTCTTTCCTTTCACATCCCCTTTAGTTGAACAGCTATAAACTATAGACACAAAGTGCTTTCCACACAGCTTGCATTCCAGTTGTACTAAATGCTTTTTTTGCCTCTGTCTTCACAGACAAGGTCAGCTCCCAGACAGCTGCACTCTGCAGCACGGTATGGGGAGGAGGTGACCAGCTCTCTGTGGAGAAAGTAGTAGTTCGGGACTATTTAGGAAAGCTGGACGAGCACAAGTCCATGGGGCCGGATGCGCTGCATCCGAGGGTGCTAAAGGAGTTGGCCGATGAGATTGCGGAGCCATTGGCCATTATCTTTGAAAAATCATGGCGATCGGGGGAGGTCCCGGACGACTGGAAAAAAGCTAATGTAGTGCCCATCTTTAAGAAAGGGAAGAAGGAAGATCCAGGGAACTACAGGCCAGTTAGTCTCACCTCAGTCCCTGGAAAAATCATGGAACAGGTCCTCAAGGAATCAATCCTGAACCACTTAAAGGAGGGGAAAGTGATCAGGAACAGTCAGCATGGATTCACCAAGGGCAAGTCATGCCTGACTAACCTAATTGCCTTCTATGATAAGATAACCGGCTCTGTGGATGAGGGGAAAGCAGTGGATGTGCTATTTCTGGACTTTAGCAAAGCTTTTGATACAGTCTCCCACAGTATTCTTGCCAGCAAGTTAAAGAAGTATGGGCTGGATGAATGGACGGTAAGGTGGATAGAAAACTGGCTAGATGGTCGGGCTCAACGGGTAGTGATCAATGGTTCCTTGTCTAGTTGGCAGCCGGTATCAAGTGGAGTGCCCCAAGGGTCGGTGCTGGGGCCGGTTTTATTCAATATCTTCATTAACGATCTGGAAGATGGTGTGGACTGCACCCTTAGCAAGTTTGCAGATGACACTAAACTGGGAGGAGTGGTTGATACGCTGGAGGGTAGGGATAGGATACAGAGGGACCTAGACAAATTAGAGGATTGGGCCAAAAGAAATATGATGAGGTTCAACAAGGACAAGTGCAGAGTCCTGCATTTAGGACGAAAGAATCCCATGCACTGCTATAGACTAGGGACCGAATGGCTGGGCAGCAGTTCTGCAGAAAAGGACCTAGGGGTTACGGTGGACGAAAAGCTGAATATGAGTCAACAGTGTGCCCTTGTTGCCAAGAAGGCTAATGGCATTTTGGGTTGTATAAGTAGGGGCATTTCCAGCAGATCGAGGGATGTGATCATTCCCCTCTACTCAGCACTGGTGAGGCCTCATTTGGAGTACTGTGTCCAGTTTTGGGCCCCACACTACAAGAAGGATGTGGATAAATTGGAGAGAGTCCAGCGGAGGGCAACAAAAATGATTAGGGGGCTGGAGCACATGACTTACGAGGAGAGGCTGAGGGAACTGGGATTGTTTAGTCTGCAGAAGAGAAGAATGAGGGGCGATTTGATAGCTGCTTTCAACTACCTGAAAGGGGGTTCCAAAGAGGATGGATCTAGACTGTTCTCAGTGATAGAAGATGACAGAACAAGGAGTAATGGTCTCAAGTTGCAGAGGGGGAGGTTTAGGTTGGACATTAGGAAAAACTTTTTCACTAGTAGGGTGGTGAAGAACTGGAATGGGTTACCTAGGGAGGTAGTGGAATCTCCTTCCTTAGAGGTTTTTAAGGTCAGGCTTGACAAAGCCCTGGCTGGGCTGATTTAGTTGGGTTTGGTCCTGCTTTGAGCAGGGGGTTGGACTAGATGACCTCCTGAGGTCCCTTCCAACCCTGAGATTCTATGATTCTATGATGATTTGTCTCATTTGTTTACCAGCGAGCACACCACAGAGACATCTAGTGGCTGACTAATACATTGTGTGTATTATTCTTGGCTGTTTTACCGATGGGGAACCAGAGACCCAGCTGGTGTGAGCAATGCCTTGGTCACCCAGCATGCCATGGGCAGAGCAAGGGATAGGATCCACCATTCCTGACATCAACCCCAGCATGCAGCCTCTGACGGGACTTAGTAAAATGAGGAGCATGATCTTGTACCTCTCTTGGGAGCCGTGTTGTCTGACGTGTGACTGCCTTGAAGTCTGCAGTGTTGAGCTTTGCTGGGCATAGCCTCGTTTGGCCTGGAAGGAAACTGAAAAGGGCTGGCTGTTTAAATTGCCAAGTTCAACGAGGCATAAGTAATGTTCATTTGGGGCCAAAGAGCCACCCTTGAAGGGAAAGAGAGACTAAGACCTGAGAGCGTGTCTGAATACACAGGCTGTACATTTTAACACTACTGCTGTAGTTAAAGCAATAAACTATACTGGTACAGTTAAGTCCCTTAGGCCAGGTTGACACTACAGAGCTATGTCAGAATACCTATGTTGTTCAGGGGTGTGAAAAATCCACATTCCTGAGCGATGTAGTTACACCGACCTTAACCCCCATGTCAACGGGAGAGCTTTTCCCATAGATACAGCTCCCGCCTCTCGTGGATAGAGGTTAAGTGTCTTCACTGAAGTACTCCAGCTGCATCGGTGCTGCTGCGTTTTAAGTGTGGATTTGCACTTAGTGTGGATGCGGTTCTACCAGCACGCAGGTGTTTATACTGGCATCGCTTATTCTTGCACAGGAACGGGAATAATCTAGCCTGCTATTAAGGCATTTTTATACTGGTGTAGAGGGGTTGTACTGCTAAAACTGCTTGGGTAGAAACACACACACAACCCACAACCGACACAGCTATTCCAGGACAAAAGCTGTGTAGAAAGCCGGTGATATGATTTTTCAAAAGAGTTGATCACCTGTAGCTCTCGTTGACTACAATGGAAGTGATAGGTACTCATTGTGTCTGACAGTCAAGCCACAGTGAATCATGGCCTATTAGCAATTTCTTGTCTGGAGCTCTGGGTTGGGACACAGGAGCCTTTGGTTCTATTCCCACCTCTACCACTGGCCTGATGGGTGACTTTGGACAAGACACATTCCCCTCTCCGTGCCTCAGCTTTTCCATCTGTAAAATTGGGATAATGATACTGATCTCCTTTGTAAAGAGGTTGAAGATCTCTGGATGAAAATGCTATATAAGAGCTAGGTATTTATTATTATTATTTAACTTTGTGCAGAGGTTTTTCTTTTTCTAACACAGACCTTTTTCTAGTTTGACTTTTCTCTCGCATTTGTTTAAGTGTTTTTAACCCAGCTTTAGTTTCAAAAGAAATATTTAATGGGGATGTGCCCACCCCTCCCTTTCCCCCAAATACATAAAAAGAAAATAAGAACCTGGTGTAAATCAAAAGTTACTCTGTAAAACCCCAGTGTTAGTCAGAGTAGGATCATTTTCTGCTGACCTCCGGTACTTCAGCTACCAGACTCAGTGCTTAATTTGTAATGAAAGAGGTGCCGGGTCTCAAGCAGTTTTTTTACATTCATAACGGACGCAGCAAGCCTAGAGGTGCCGGGGCTACGAACTGCCAGGCCCAGAGGTGCTGGGCTGATGCAAATTAAGTACTGATCACGCTGGAAAAACTGTGGGTCAAACACAAAACAGACAAACATTAGGTATTCATTTGGCCACCAGAGGGAGCGCCTGCACTGCCATGAATGAAGTTAGCAACACAATGCAGCAACCTGTTGGTATTCATGCAAAATCTCTTTCCTAGTGGTTGCCAAACTGTCTTCATGCAACCCTGCCTGGGAAGCCAGGCTCGCTTTTCTATGTGCTGTTGCTTCAGCGCTGCCCATAGTAAGAATGTTTCCATATTCCATATTCCCATATTCCCATATCCCATATCCATTTCCATATTCATCCATTTAAATGAGTCTGGCGTCAACTGGTGTTTTCAAGACGTGGCCAGTGCCCACAGCTGTCATGATAAAGCTTCTCATGTGGTTGTGGTGGGACCGTGCGGCTAGGGGCACTGTGGTCGACGGTCGTTCCTCAACGCCCTTTGAAGCTGCCGTTCCTAGCCACTGCTATAGACCGGCCCTGGTCTTCATGGCCCATTGGTTTCTTCCACTGCAGCAAGTCCTCTGTATGAGCGTGACAATCGCGTCACTTCTCGCTGTCAATCAGCTTATACCATCGGGGCCACATTTTGCGGGGAGGGGAAACCTTTAAAGTTCAAATGTAAGGAAAATGTTTGTTCTTCAGTAAATGAATTTTGCTCTTCATGAGAAAGGCAAGGGAAGAGATCTGCAGCCCAAGCACCTCCAGGTGTGACAGAGCCACATCTCCTGAGCCTCCCAGGCTGTCTCCACTGCCAAAAGAGATGTGTTTTAAAATCCTGTTGGAGGGAAGGCACACAGAATTTTTACCTCAATGTAGGTAAAATCCCAGGTTTGGAGTTATAGGGTTGACATCAGCTAGTTCCAGCAAGAAAAAAACAACCCGTGTCTTGTCTCCACTATAGTTTCACATCAAGAGAGCTACCGCAGTGTAAAAAAAAATTTATTTTTTTTTTGCACTGAAAACAAAGCCTTTTCCCCTGGAAATTGCAGGCGTCTGCAGGACGTGGTGTGAGGGGGGTGGCAGGTGTGTGTGTGTGTGTGTGTTCCTCATCATAACTACTCTAGCCCTGAGCAGAAACAAGCAGGGCTGCATTTGGTATTCTCCCACCTGCCAAACTTACAAAGCTGCCCAGTTTTCTAAGCTATAAGGACCTGTTGTGGGTAGCTGTTTCAGAGTATATAACCCCTTATAACAAGGGAACAGGCCTCTGATGTAAGAAAAGATCTTTGGCAAACTCTTGAGCCAGCCCCACTGCTTTTCCATGCCTGGTCACAACGAAAGCTCTTAATTCCAATCGAAACCCAGGGGCTTAGATTTCATCCCTGGTGGAATTCCATTGACATCAAGCCAGTGAGGCAGGCACCAGGTACAAGATTGGTGTTGGCAGGTCAGCTCTTGAGCGCTTGAGGTTAGCAATGGACCGTGAAATTCTGCTACGAGCTCGTCAGACATGGATTTACTCACGCCCAACACTATCCAAACAGGCAGCTGTTAACACTGCAGCCGGGTCAAGATTGGCGGGGACTCCCTGGAAGAGTTTGTTACTGTATCAGACAAGTGTAGCTGAGCTCAGAGCAGGGCAGAGGATCAGAGCTGACCTCTGGATCCTTTTCCCCATTCCAACACTCACCTGTGATTTAACCCACCCTCCCTCGCATCCCAGTGCCACAAAATGTGTCTGACTTTGCTGACTAAATCATGCCCAAACAGCCTGCAAATACTTGCTCGGCCATGCACTGGTTACATTTTCTTCACTAAATTACTTTAAAGTTAGCAAGGCTCAAACTGGAAATGAGCTGCACATTTTTAACAGGGGAGGGTAATTAACCATTGGAACAGCTTGTCCAAGGGATGTGGCGGATTCTCCATCCGTTGCAGCCTTTAGATCAGCCGCTAAAAGCCATGCCCTAGTTCAAGCACAAGTTCCCGGGCTCCACGCAGGAATTGCTGGGCAAAAATTCTCTGGCCTATGTTCTGTAGCACGTCAGACCGGACACCTAGCTCTTATAGAGCGCTTTTGCATCAATTGATCGCATAGTGCTTTACAAAGGAGGTAAGTAGCACTATCCCTGGGATACCAGGGGGAAACTGAGGCACAGAGCGGTGAAATGACTTGCCCAAGGTCACGCAGCAGCCCAGTGGCAGAGCTGGGAAACAGAACCCAGGGCTCCTGTGCGCTATCCAGTGCTCTATCCACTAGGCATCTCTCCCTAGCTGATTATCATAACGGTCCCTTCTGACCTGAAGTTCTATGGCAAATTTCTCAGGAAGGAAACCCAATGCTAAAATTCCTAAAAGCCCTTGAACACAGCTCATGTTTCCTTCCTCCTAAACTGGTGAACAATGCGCAATAATAACGCTCACATGTAATACAGCAGCTACCCACTCATCTGTTTACTTTAGATTGCCCCAGCAAGTGCAGGTAAATATGTTCCTGATGCTACCAGGGCTAATACCAAAGAGAAAGTAAGTAAGCCGCTGCAAGTCCAATCAGTATAAAAAGCAAGATACTGAGCAAATCCACCCCCTGGCATATAACAGGGCTTGAGGGGCTAAGGGGGGGGTGGTATTCACAAAGGTATTTAGGTGCCTAACTCCCATTGGAATCCCATCCCAAGGGATGGATAATGAGTTTTTGAGCCTTTACAACCAATGTCTCAGCTGCCGTGCTTTTCTGGGTGGTTTGCTGATCGTAACGTTCCCGTCTGGACTTGAAAGCTATGAATCTACGGGAACTATTTAAAATTCACGCTTTGGCTTCTCTCCCAGATTCTCTTTCAAACGAGTTAAGGCTTGATCCTGCTCCAATTTTTCCAATTAGGAAAAATCATCTAATTCTAAGCCTAGCTAAGCTCTGGACTAGCTTCCAAGGAAGGTGGTGGCATCCCCATCACGGGAGGTTTTGAAGAACAGGCTGGACAAACACCTGTCAGGGATGGTCTAGATTTATGTGGCCCTACCTCAGCGCAGGGAGCCGGACTTGATGACTTCCTGAGTTCCCTTCCAGCCCTACATTTCTATGATTCCAATAAGATCAGTGGGAATTTTTCAGTTGATAGGGCACTAAGATCAAGCCCTAAGTGCAGAGTAGCTAAAATGAGTGGGGGCAGGGCAAAAAACCCTGCAGCGCTGAGACAGCCAGAGATAAAAATATGGTCTTCTATCTGCCTAAGGATCTCAAAGCACTTGAGCTACTTTAACTTGTTGCAAACCCTCTGAGCTAGGTAATTATTCCTATCCCCATTTCACAGGTAACTAAACAGGAGCAGGACATAAGGGGTGCAGAAGGTCAGAACCACAGCCACACGCTCCTCCCCTCTCCATGGGCACTGCTGTGCACCCTCAGGGAGTAGGTTGTGAGCAGTCTGTGCTTTCCCTTTACAAGCGCCATGCAAGAAGGGGAGAACGCTCCTTAAGGCCTCCGCTACTGCTGTATATTGTGGGCAACTTGCCCAACACCTGGTTAAATCAGTGGACGACTCAGGACTTGAACCCACAAGCCAGACCCCTGCTTCAGCATTAGCTAATTCTCCTCTGACTGCCACGGGTGCAAATCTGGAGCAATTCCACTGAAGTCAATGAAATGTCTCCAGTGCCAGTGAGAGGAGAATCAGATCTGCTGGAGAGAGTGTTTAAAAAGCCAGTTCCTTCCTGAACGTCCAGCTGTTAGAATGTCACATGCATCTTATTTACTCCATGTATAAACTAATTTTGATGGCATTTATCTAGTGCTGGCAGGGGCTGCATAACAGAGAGCAAACAGTTATTAAGAAGGGGCTGAACATTTGGATTGGGTTATTTGGGCCTGTACTGAATCTTTGTTTGGGAGCCACCCCATGGATGCAAAGAACTTCTTGGAAACTGTAAAAGCAGCAAAGAATCCTGTGGCACCTTATAGACTAACAGACGTTTTGCAGCATGAGCTTTCGTGGGTGAATACCCACTTCTTCGGATTCACCCACGAAAGCTCATGCTGCAAAACGTCTGTTAGTCTATAAGGTGCCACAGGATTCTTTGCTGCTTTTACAGTTTCCAAGAAGTTCTTTGCATCCATGGGGTGGCTCCCAAACAAAGATTCAGTACAGGCCCAAATAACCCAATCCAAATGTTCAGCCCCTTCTTAATAACTGTTTGCTCTCTGTTATGCAGCCCCTGCCAGCACTAGATAAATGCCATCAAAATTAGTTTATACATGGAGTAAATAAGATGCATGTGACATTCTAACAGCTGGACGTTCAGGAAGGAACTGGCTTTTTAAACACTCTCTCCAGCAGATCTGATTCTCCTCTCACTGGCACTGGAGACATTTCATTGACTTCAGTGGAATTGCTCCAGATTTGCACCCGTGGCAGTCAGAGGAGAATTAGCTAATGCTGAAGCAGGGGTCTGGCTTGTGGGTTCAAGTCCTGAGTCGTCCACNAGTATCAGAGGGGTAGCCGTGTTAGTCTGGATCTGTAAAAGCAGCAAAGAATCCTGTGGCACCTTATAGACTAACAGACGTTTTGCAGCATGAGCTTTCGTGGGTGAATACCCACTTCTTCGGATTCACCCACGAAAGCTCATGCTGCAAAACGTCTGTTAGTCTATAAGGTGCCACAGGATTCTTTGCTGCTTTTACAGATCCAGACTAACACGGCTACCCCTCTGATTCTTGGAAACTGTGGCTGATGCATCAGGTGATAAACATTGTGGCTAGTTAGAACCCTTGGCAGTCTACTTAGAATATCAGGCAAAGCTCTCTAGGAAACTGGAGTTCTGGAATATGACAGGATAAACGTCGCTTCTCAGCTTGCAGATTACTGGATGGAGGGAATGAAATGTAACCAGAAATGGTGAGCCAAATTCTCGGCTGGTGTAATGTCGTTGGCTTCAGAGGAGTTACACCAACAGAGAATTTCACCCTGTGTCTTATACCTGAGCTGTGTTTACCGAGTCACCCGGCTCAAACTGAGTAACTGGTTAGAAATCCACAAAGACTTCCTTGTGGGAGAGATTGGGAAGACTGGGGCTGTTTAGTACAGAGAGGAGACAAAGCGGAAGATTCATGACAGCGGTACACTGAATAATGAATAAGATAGAGAAG
This sequence comes from Platysternon megacephalum, assembly GCA_003942145.1. Classification (NCBI taxonomy): domain Eukaryota; kingdom Metazoa; phylum Chordata; order Testudines; family Platysternidae; genus Platysternon; species Platysternon megacephalum. The sequence goes on along the minus strand of QXTE01000292.1, from coordinate 918,806 downwards.
GTGGATTGGGTGTTCCTATTTTCCCTGTCTCATTGCAAGAGAGGACACTCAAAGAAACTGACAGGCCATGAGTTTGAAACAGATGCAATCATATATACTTGTTTTTATAATGCATGTGGAACTCCCTGCTACTAGATAATAATATTGATATCAAAGCTTAGTAGGATTCAAAAAAGGATTAGGCATTTACAGAGAGGAGAACATTGTGGTATGTCAGGCAGCATAAAAAGTAGGGATATAAATCCTCCTGCTTCAGGGGATAAGGGGGCCCTGGACTGAGGGGGTTAGGAAGAAATACCCCCAAGGGGCTGGTTAGTCCCTAATTATCCATTGTGGGGATCCCCACATCTTCCTCTGAAGGGTGGGTTTGTGGCTAAGGGCTTGTCTAGGCTTGGAAGTTGGTTCTGATTCACCTGAATTTTTTTCGTGGTGAACTGCCTTGCGTCCACACACAAAAGATGTTTCCTCAAATTGTCTGGCATCCCGGCCCCTTGCTGGGGCACCTCTGGGGACTGAACCCAGGATCTTTGGAGCTAAAAAGTCTCACCCACTTGAGCTAAAGGACCAAAGTCCAGATTTACAAAGGTAAAGGGGCGTGTAGTGGGACTTTCAAAAGTGTCTAAGCGAGTTGGGTGCCTAAATCCCTGTGACTTTCAATGGGAATTAGGTGCCTAAATTAAGTATCTGGGGCCGTTATCTTGCAGACACATAAAACCTACAGGCGGTGTAGCCGCCGGAGGGAGCCGCAGAGCTACATGACAGTGTGGGGTGGTTGCATTTGGACTCTGTCTAATGGTTGGCAAGGAGAGGGTTAATGCAAGGGCCCCTGATTAGGGAACCGGCAGCAGCTGGGAACAGTGCTCAGCAACCCAAGCCCTGGGCAGAGGATGGGGCTGAGCTCAGGTGAGGAGCCCTGTTCAAGGGGAAAGGCAGTTGGGGGAGAGAACTAGCCCAGCCAACAGGAGCGCTGAGGGCAAAGCGGATGGCAGGAACCTCCCGCTGGCAGCAGGTGGGGTTACTTCGTTTACTGACTATGGGAGATGGGGCAGGCCTGGTTCTGAGGAGCCCTGTTGACGCAGTGCTAGATTCTGCCTCAGGGCTGGAAGCCTGTGGGTGGCAGTGGGGCAGGATAGAACTGACTTTTGGCGGGAAAGTTTCCTGTAACCCTGTGTCCAGGGGCACAAGCCTGTGGTGTATTTTCAAGGGACTCTAGTTTCTCTCTGTGATTCAGGCAGTGGGGCTTCTTTCCTTCTGCAATGTTCCAACCCAAAGGGAATATTTCCGTTGGGGAAATATTCCACACCCCTGGCCCCAAGAGCCTCAATCTTCCTTGTCTTTCATCTCATTCCATTCTCCTTTACTGCCCTCTTTTTGTTGAAGTCCTCTCTAAAGAAGGATCAAGTGGCCAAGGTTAAATCTGGTTGCTCTGTGGGTTGGCTTTAGCTTTGTAGCTAGCAACAGCTAATCCCCCTCCTTCCCTACAGATGAAGGGCTTGTCTACCCTTGAAATGCGCTTGCAATCCAAGGTCAGAACTTCCCAGTTGGAGTGCCTGAGGTGTGACGACATGAGAATGGTTTGTAATATTTTTTTTTATGCCTCAGTTTCCCTCTCTACTTTGCATTGCTACCCAGGGGGTGAAAAAGGATTAAATCTGCTCTTGGGGGCAGAACCGGGTGGCTTGAGGAGTTTGTGTCACTAACTGTCTGGTCTGGGGTAGTTAGGGAACGTGCTCAAACTGTCCCATATCCATGGAGAATCCAAGAAGACAGCGGGAGCCCCAATGGCCAGGGCACTCCCACCTACCAGCCAAGAAGAAGGAGACCCCCCCCACACACATACCCCTCTCTTGGCTGGGAAGCAGAGCACAGGCCCCAGCTTAATAACAAAGGGGGTGTCAGATGGCTGGAGTAAAGATGGCCCTTTTGAGCAGGGGTGAAAGTAACTTAAAGGACTTACTGGTACGCCGGAGTCCTGAGCGGGGGCGTGGCCTCAACTGGAAGAGGCGGGGCATTTCAAGATTAAAAGGCCCTGGGGCTCCAGCTGTGGCTGGGATCCCCAGAGCCTTTAAATCACCCCGGAGCTACCAGCTGCAGAGGCGGCTGGGAGCCCCAGGGCTCAGGGGTGAATTAAAGGGCCCGGGGCTCCGGCCACTGCGGAGCTCCGGGCCCTTTAAATCACCGCGGGAGCCCTGCTGCCGGAGCTCCGGCAGGGATTTAAAGGGCCCAGGGCTCCCCGCAGTGGCAGGAGAACCGGGCCCTTTAAATACCCACCCGAACCTGGCTGCTGGAGCTCCGGTGGCGCTTTAAAGGGCCCGGGGCTCCCCGCAGTGGCTGGAGCCCTGGCCCCTTTAAATCACCGCCGCAGAAGCCGTCCCAGTCCTGCACAGCGTACTGGCTCTTGCCGGTACGCTGTACCGTACCGTACCGGCTTACTTTCACCTCTGCTTTTGAGAGACATAGAGTTCTTTCCTGGGACTGACCCAGACAGGAATCCATAGCAGCTTGGCTGGCTGATTGCATTGGCTTGGCCAGGCTGAACTCTGTCTTAAGTTGCATTTCTCTGTGCTGACCTTAGGACTTCCCAATGATGAGTCCCAGCTGACGAACAAACCCTCCTTCTTTGAAAAGGTGCCCTGGTGTCATTGCAAAGCCGTGCTGGGGCGCATTGCTCCCAGAAGAGCATAAAAGACTCCTGGTCAGAGACCATCTAGTTGGACTTGCTGCCTGGGCAGAGCACATGGTGTGAAGGAGTCCTGGTGGCCTGCCCGTAAGGATATGTGGGGACCCCTTAAGGGTGTCTGCCACACAGTAGGGTCTCATCCAAGGGACTGTTACAAATATCTTGTGGATCTCTGACATAAGTTTAGGCACATTCAGAAGTTCTGAGCACCTACAGCTCCCATTGATTTCCATGGTACAATCTAGCTGTCTTGCTATGTCGCCTGGCCTGCAAGAGATCCCTTACCCTGTCGTGAGGGATTCCATTGAATGACCTGAGTTCAAGGATGCTCCCATCCCTGCATGTAGGAAGACTAGCGCGGGTCCAGGGCTGTGCTTTGCCTCTTTGCCCAGCCCTCCAGGCTTACAGCCATTTCCTCCAGGCTGGATTCTGGGAAGTGTTAGGTATGGAGTTACAGTCTCCCTTAGACCACGTGTAGCATCAAACTGAAGCGGCATATTCCGCCTCGATGCTGTGAGTAAACTGAGTCAAGCTGCAATGTACTGGGCGGGTCTTTCTGGTCAGAGACAGAAAAACATCCTCAGCTCAAGCAACCCCTCCTCCCCCGTGCATCTCCTGAGCACTGGGGTCTATGCGTCTCTTCACAATCAATAGTCACTTGCATCCAAGTCCCCTGTTTTCCAAATGCTGTTGCCTTCCACCCCAGAGGTGGCTGCATTTCTTCAGTGTTCTATATGGCTTGCAAAGTATTCTGGGCCCTTGGTTGTCAAATAAACATAAGCAGTATATGTGAGGCACTTTACTTCTGAGCTCCACTCTCTGTCTTCCCGGTGATGCTATGTTAAAGCTTGTACTGAGTTTAGAGAGACAAGGTGGGTGAGGGAGAGAGAGACAAGCTTTTGAGCCACTCAGACCTGAAGAGGAACTCTGTGTGGCTTGAAAGTTTGTCTCTCTCTCTCTCTCTCTCTCTCTCCAACAGAAGTTGGTCCAATAAAAGAGATTCCCTCACATACCTTGTCTCTCTCATACCCTGGGGCTAGGGTGATCAGACAGCAAGTGTGAAAAATCGGGACGGGGGGGGGGGGGGGAATAGGAGCCCATATAAAAAAGCCCCAAATATCGGGACTGTCCCTATAAAATCGGGCAGGGTACGCAGATCCCATGGTGAGTGAGCTTACGGGGCAACAGATACAAATGCAGAGGCAGGAAGGTCACTTGTTAGCCTATAAACACGTTAGTGAATGTCCAGAGCGAGCCAAGGAAAAGGAGTTTCTGGGCTCAAAGGATTCTGAGGTTTTGTAGGCTTTGGGGAGAGGGGGTTACAGCAACAGACCAGACTCTTACTGATATTTGGGGAGTGCCTGCAGGCCCCAGTTGAGACTGGGACTCTCTTGTGCTGGATATTGGACAAACACACGTCAGAGATGGGCCCTGCCCTCAACAGCTTACATTTGAAATTGACAAGGCCCAAAGATGGGAGGAAGGCATTATCGTGATCTCTTATGTTGTGTGTGCCATGAACACCTCCCAACATCTGAAGTGGCTAAATGGGGATGGGTGCTGCACCGGGGGAGGGGTTTGCAGGGCGAGTCTGTCCCACGCTTACCCCACAGCAGTGGCTCCTGTCCTACAGGGCTGTCTGGGCTCAGCTCAGGGCCAGCTCCAGGCACCAGCTGAACAAGCAGGTGCTTGGGGCANGCCATGAACACCTCCCAACATCTGAAGTGGCTAAATGGGGATGGGTGCTGCACCGGGGGAGAGGTTTGCAGGGCGAGTCTGTCCCACGCTTACCCCACAGCAGTGGCTCCTGTCCTGCAGGGCTGTCTGGGCTCAGCTCCCTGCTCCAGGCATTGTGACTTGGCCCTGGGCACCCCTCTAGAACAGCCAGAGTCGGAGGCCTTGCTTCAGCTCTGCTTGGGTCCTGACTCTGCCCCTCAGCCCTGTTCCTGGCTGCTGGCTCCTGCTCCAATCAATAGGCCTAACTCCTGGTCTGACTGCACATGCCCTAGTCTTGACACACTCCACCTCTTGAGGTGCAAACCTCTGGTTCCTACTGTCCCCCCCCCCCATGCAGTGAACTTGGACTTCGGGAGAGTGAGGTGGTTTCTAGTCTGGCTGGCGCATCATCAAAAGAACTACCGACCTGGGTTCTGATTGCAGAATCGTTGTCAGTGATGCATGTGCCAGACAGAACTTCGCTTTAGTCTGCCAAGTGGGTGGAAAAGACACTTAACTTGTAAGCAAGGTAGAGATGATCTGGTGGCATGAATAGACAAACATGGAAATGCCCTCAAGCCAGTTCTCAGAGTGGGGCTTGTCTACATGCAGCGAATGCACAACTGGTACAAATTTTGCAGCTAGACAACTCCTTGCTCCTAAGGAATAGGACTGCACCTTCAGTACAATGGATGACTCCAACACATCCACCCATCATGTGCAATGGCTCGGGACAATGAACTACAGCATGGAGTCAGTCTTTTGAACCCAACTTACAGCCGATGCTAAACCTTGCCCCTGGGAGAAGATGCTTTGCGCTGTGGGCGACTTCCTTTGTGCGCCGCTTGCAACTCTTGTAAAACAAGCCAAATCCTTGCTGAATCAAATCTTTACGCTGGCAAAACTCTCACGGTTTCAAAGAGGTTTGCCCACGCACTGAGCAAGGATTCCCGGATCCAGACGAGTGCATTTAAGCCAGAATATTTAAAACAGCTTTGTCTGCTTGTCCAGGCATCTAATGCAGTTGGGCTTCAGTATGCAAATGGTAAGTACCGGAATCTTTTAGGCAGGGAAAGGTCTCATTTTTTTTTGCAAGCGCTCGTTAAGGTGCATTAACAAGAGTGGTGCTTGGTATTGATCAAGCCACAGGCAGCTGCATTATTGTAAAGGCCTAGTTTTAACCTCCACAAGAGCCAAATAGATTCCAAGTGCAGCCTACCATGTCTCCAGATAATCGTAATCCTTTTAAAAATAGATGTGAAATGGCAGCATGTGGCTCTTCAAAGAGCCAAGGACACTTCTTGCAATGGTAGAGTAGGACGTAGGAGTTAGTCCTGCTGTTCCAGTGAAGTTCCGTTCTGACTCATTAAGTTCTCTTCCATGCTCACTTTTGGATATGGTGTTTGTTCGTCACTTCCTCCCCTGAAACTATTTGCTGTCCCTGCGTGCTGTTAAAGAGCTGTTGTGGTCAGCCCTAGAGGTGGCTGCATTTCAGGGGAGGGTGGTGGAATAATTCCTGCAAATAGCTTGTGCATAAGCTTTTAAAATACTTAGGGCCTACTTAGGAAGAAAAGCACCGTGTAAACGTGAATTATGGCTTACAGTATAAACAGTGGTGTCGGGCTACTAGGGAGGGTGTCCCTAACCTCTGTTTGCCAGAAGCTGGGAATGGGTGACAGAGGATGGATCACTTGATGATTCCCTGTTCTGTTCATTCCCTCTGGGGCACCTGGCATTGGCCACTGTTGGAAGACAGGATACTGGGCTAGATGGACCTTTGGTCTGACCCAGTGTGGGCATTCTTATCCTGTTTTAACGTGTTTTTTGTTTTTAAAGCATAATTATTGACCCTTTGAATTTCTAAAGCACCTTCCACCTGAGGATCCGACTGCTTCCCTAACATTAATTAAATAGGCCCCTCAATATCCATATGAGTCTGGGAAGTGTTCTTCTTAGCGTATGCGCAGCGTGGTGATACGTGACCAGGATTCATCACTGAATTTGCTCCGCTGGTTGAATCATGAGCTTCCCGGCTCTGGCTGGGTACTGACAGGGAGTGTGACATTAACGCTGATCAATGCCCCCCCCCCGGGGAAGTGTTTATCACACTTTGCAAACAGGGTAAAAGAGACATAGATGGGGAAACCGAGGCACCAATTAAGCCCCAGTCCTTCATAAGGCACCTAACCTCTACTGATTTAAATGGAATTTAGGAGAATAAATACCATTGAGGGTCTGGGCCTTAATCTGTGCCTCAGTTTCCCCATCTATGCCTCTTTTACCCTAAGTGGCTTGCTCAAGGTTATACAGTAAGTCAGCAGCAGGGCTGGGACTGGAGCCAGGGCTGGTTGCGAGAGCTAAGAAAAGAACTCACTCCGCCACTCTTGGTTTGTGTGGGCTAGACCAGATCTCATAATTGAACTTTTTTCTTTTTGCTGAAGAGGGAAAATATTCGCTCTTCTGAGTGGGATTCTTGGTACAACATTGGTAATGACTCAGTTTAAACAAAACCCTGGGATTCTATAACTGCTTGAATAGCTTCTGATGTGTTACTCTCTGGCTGCCTGTAACGACTGTTTCAAAGGAAACCTGGTTCCGATGTAGCTCCTTGAGAAAAGATCTCGGGACCAGCTGCTAAGCTCAAGCGCCTCATCTCCCCAATTCTAGAGACTTCAGTGTTTGTTCCAAGTGGATTTTGAAATCTTTGTCTCTGAGAGCCTGCATGACAACTTCAGATGCTGTAGCCCTGGCTGTTTCTCCTCGCTNGGGGGGGGGGGGGGGGGGGGGGGGGGGGGGGGGGGGGGGGGGGGGGTGGCAGGGAGGTAAAGGAGATGGCCATCAGGATTATAACTTTTCTGAAGAGCCACTCCTGTCCCGCTTTGAAGCGTTCACTCGGTGACCTGGCACATGTATGGAGGACAGGCTACTGTGATTATCCATAGGCCAGTCCTGATCCACCTTTCTTCAGCTGCAAGGGTCTCCTACCTGACCTCCACTTCCAGAAATGAGCCCTGCTTCCTCCTGGTTTTCCACGCTTCCGTTTGTTCAGCGATATGGGCACGTGCCCTCCAGTGTATCGCAGCCAGTTATGGCACACTCCAGCATAACGTGCTCCTGATAAGCAGACTATGCTCCTTTACGTTGATCCACCAAGGCCCTGGGTCTCCTGGGTTTGGTTCCCAATGGTAGAGCTTTGAGCAAGTCCAGCTGTGCCTTGGTTGTGTGAGCAGTCAAATGGTTCTAGGACTCCCCTGGGATGCTGAGACTTTTAAGGCCCTTTGATGGATGTGGCTATAGAAAAGGCAAAGTATAATTAGTGCAGTGGCTACTGAGCTGCATTTTGCATGGGCAGGAGCCTGCAGTACTTGCATTGCGTTAACTTCTAGGGGCCCAGATCCTGCTCCACTACAAAGCAAAGGCCACTGAAGTTACTCTGGTTGGCAGGACTATTAAGAGTAAATACATGGCCCGGTAAAGGAGGGGATCAGATACCCCATAAGGAGGGCCATGTAAGAAGTGACATAGTCTTGCTGTAGCTAAGGAGGGGGAGCGATAGCTCAGTGGTTTGAGCATTGGCCTGCTAAATTCAGGGTTGTGAGTTCAATCTTTGAGGGGGCCACTTAGGGATCTGGGGCAAAAATCAGTACTTGGTCCTGCTAGTGAAGGCAGGGGGCTGGACTCGATGACCTTGCGGGGTCCCTTCCAGTTCTAGGAGATAGGTATATCTCCATATATTATTATTATATTAACTATGTAAAAACTTTTACAAACCCACCCATACTGTAGTTTCCCTTCTTGCCACAAGATGGTGCATCAAAGAGTCCTGTGGCACCTTAAAGACTAACAGGTGTATTGGAGCATTAGTCTTTAAGGTGCCACAGGACTCTTAGTCTGGATCTGTAAAAAGCAACAAACATGGCTACCCCTCTGATACTTAAGATGGTGCATGTTAGACAAATGAAAAGATGCTTTGAGATAATTTAGCCTGGTGGGTAAAAAGCAAACCAATGACAGGGAAAGTAAATAGAGCACAGTTCAGATATGGGAAGAGGCAACACAACCAGCTGAATAGAAGCCCAAGGTTTTAGCATGGGCATAGTTGTGTGTGTGTGGGGGGGGTGTTCCCCCCTGAACTGCAAATCCTCCGACAGGCACAGAATTTGCCCCCCATGTGTGGCCCTGTTGGCNCCCCCCCCCCCCCCCCCCGCAAATATAGAAGTCAAACTACCCCTATTGGTTTTAGTTTGAATCCATGTGCCTGCTGGCACTTGAATTGCAGTACATACCACATGTTGCAGGGCTCTGCTTTCATCCTCTTGCCACTTCATCAGCTGGCTCTGCAGGAAGCAAAGGCTAGTTTTGGAGACCCGGGTGTGTGAGTAGCGCTGTGACTCTGCTTACCTGCACTGCGTCTTTAAAGATTATACAGACTCTGCTGGCAAAGACCAGCCGCTATTCTGTATTCAGGTTAATACAGACCATCAGCAGACACGCGCACGCTGCTCTGTCTGGAGAATGTAGCTCTTAATCTTGTAATCTATACCAAACAGACTTGTTTTCACCACACTGATAATTCCAGTTAAAAAGACTTTTAATTTTAGCAATTGCCTGCAATTTGATGGGGGTGAATTCCTGTGGACTCCTCATTATTCCCAGACCTGTTCTTTGCACATTTCTCTGAGCACCCTGCCATTCACAGACCCTGTAACTAACTAACTCACTGTGCCCTAGTTACTAATCTTATTATCAATGGCTTTTCCTGCTGTAATGTGATGAGTGGAACTGGAGAAAGAGGATCTGGTTGGTATCTGGTGCCATAAATATCAGATCCTCTGCAAGTAACGCGCTGATGGGCCACTCAGCATGCCGAATAAAACCTTGTATTTTTACAGATCTGCCTGCTTGTGGCATCACTCCTTGCTAACAGAACACCCATATTCCTAGTCTAACTAGCCAGGGAGCTTACATAAAAAGCTGCTTCACAAAGGTCCACCACTTCTTTCAGAATTCACTGCTCTCCAAGCTTTGGAGAGCAGCAGAGAGAAGCTTCAAACTTCTCTGCTTTCCAGGAGGTTAAATTCTTTAGGGAGAGAGCATAGTGTGTCTGCTCTGATGGTTGGCATTGACCCCAGTGCAAAATGGCTGCTGCTGTTCTTTGCCAGCAGCAGAGTCCCTTCTGTTTTTAAGACCTGGTGCATGCAAACAGAGTCAACAGTCGCATAATTCTTCAATGGCTGTTACATTCTGCAGTGCTGTGTGTGACCAGCAGTTGATCTGGGTAACGTTGCCTCAACAATATCGGAGGTGGAGCAGGGACTGGGCGGTTAGACTCCCAGGGTCTAGTCCCAGTTCTGAGAAGGGAGTGATGCCATTTGATGGATCTTTGGATAAATGGAAAGTTAAGTTTCAAGGGTTAACTTGGTGGCCGCAAAACCGTGAGTCTCTAAATGTACCTAGGGCTAAGAGTCACCTTCCCAGAGCCCTGCTTCATGGAAAGTGGCTTGTGACTCTTTCCTTGTATTGAATCTTAAATTATCCTCCACAAAGTTGTTAGTGAGAAGAAGAGTCAAAATGTGTCAAGCCCTTGATCATGCAAGCAAGGACACTTGAGCTTAGCCCAGTGTACAAGTAGCCCCACTTGAAGGAACTGTGGCCCACTGACTATAGCTTTAGGTTCTTAACCATAATTGTCTAGTTATACAACAGGGAAATTAAACTACAAAAACTTCTGTTAAGGCTAAGAATATAACCCCTCCAAAGCCAGGTAGTTAGAAATTCAAGGTTGCCTTGGTAACACTAACATGGCCAAGTGGGAACATATATTCTATTTTCTATTCCTTAAAGAGACATGTCTTTGACATATGGTGTGCGTTTAATTTACTAAAATAAGAAGTCATTGTAAGTTATTGTGTTTCTATAGAATTATGCTTCACAAATCAGCACTTGGATGGTTTCAGGGGCTGAGGGGTGCCCACGCATAGCAACCTTGATGCTTTGTTTTGGCCCAAGTTGTCGTCATGTCATACGGCGCCTTTCTATTGCTTGTATTCTGTAAGGCAAAGTGTTTCACAAAAATAAACGACACACTGGCTCAGGAAATAAATGAATTAGTAGTGAATAGAATGCTATCCTGACTGGTTACATCCCTAGTCCTTTTAAGGCATGATGTATTCAGTCTGACTTGCATCCTTGAGCATTGAGACTGTGCCCAGGGATAATCCAAAGGTTCCATTAATTTACAGGTCAAGAGGAAAATGAAGGACATTACTGGAGAAGTAAATGACGCATTTTGTGAGCTGGCCTACAGTTTCCAGAGCAACCATCCATTCCCCTGGTATCACAATAGACAATGCAAGACCTGAAGATTGTTTGTTGCTTGTAGCAATGGTTAGTGTTGTATTCAGAGTCTGTTTAGCATTGTTGTTACACTGCAATCTGGAAACCAACTCAGCACCATGGAAAGGGTGCAACAAACCAGTTAGGAAGAAGAAACACTCTCTATAGGGGACTGTTAAATATTGATCAATTGTTCCCCAGGTCAACTCTTCTACAGCCCTGAAGTCGCTCACAATAAGACACTCTGTTTAGTAGAGCTGGCTGGGAACCACATTTTCTGTTTTTTTTTCTGGGAAATTGCCTGAGTTGAAAATATTTGTGTGTTCTGGAAGAAAGCAAAAAAAGTTTCAACATTCCTCCCCACAATTATATTCTAGGGGGAAAAAAACTTGGCTTGGGTCAATCAAAGCACATTGTTTTGATAAAAATCAGAATGTTTCATTCTGATTTGACTGCTTTGAAACTTCTTTTATATAATAAATTTTTTTTTAGAAACGGTCATTCCAAAAAATCAAAATGTTGAAACAGAACATGGTGATGACATCACTTGTGTCGCTTTTCTTCTACATGACAATTGGTTCAAATTGACAGGCTTTGCTCTCGACGCGTTGGCATTTTTCCGACAGCGAAGCGTTCTGATGGAACATTCCCGTCCAGCTGCGGCGGTCGGGGCAATTAATAGAATATCAGTGTTGGAAGGGACCTCAGGAGGTCATCTAGTCCAACCCCCTGCTCAAAGCAGGACCAACACCAACTAAATCATCCCAGCCAGGGCTTTGTCAAGCCTGACATTAAAAACCTCTAAGGAAGGAGATTCCACCACCTCCCTAGGTAACCCATTCCAGTGCTTCACCACCCTCCTAGTGAAAAAGTTTTTCCTAATATCCAACCTAAACCTCCCCCACTGCAACTTGAGACCATTACTCCTTGTTCTATCCTCTGGTACCACTGTGAACAGTCTAGATCCATCCTCTTTGGAACCTCGTTTCAGGTAGTTGAAAGCAGCTATCAAATCCCCCCTCATTCTTCTCTTCTGCAGACTGAATAATCCCAGTTCCCTCAGCCTCTCCTCATAAGTCATGTGCTCCAGCCCCCTAATCATTTTTGTTGCCCTCCGCTGGACTCTTTCCAATTTTTCCACATCCTTCTTGGGGTGTGGGGCCCAAAACTGTTTCCTAATATCCAAACTAGACCTCCCCCACTGCAACTTGAGACCATTACTCCTTGTTCTGCAATGACTAAGGTGAAGAGCCACATTCTACTCTGAGATGAACATGTCATTAACTTCAGTATGGGTACTTCCACCTTTTCATGTTCTCTGTATGTATAAATATCTTCTTACGGTATGTTCCATTTTATGCATCCGATGAAGTGGGCTGTAGCCCACAAAAGCTTATGCTCAAATACATCTGTTAGTCTCTAAGGTGCCACAAGTACTCCTGTTCTTTTTGCGGATACAGACTAACACGGCTGCTACTCTGAAACATGCAGGGCTGTAGTTTCAAAACTCCAAACCCAGGCACTCACAAGTGCACTGCTTTGCTTTCTTCTTGTCCTTCAAACTGCTGCAAAGTTCTTTCTGATGCCTTCAGTGCCTGGTATTGTGAAGGAATGATGTCTTGTTCCTCGTCAACATCACTTTAATTATCGTTTCCCCTACTTCCCCTCCCACTCCCGGTTGGGGGAAAACGGCCTGTATAAGTGGTCGTTTGTAAGACTGGTGTCCGTAAAGTCAGGATTCTAGTATACTAACAGAATTAATGCCCAACATGCTGTAAAATCGCTTGTTTCCTCAAATATTTCTTTCAAGTAATCTGCCATTTTTTGGAAGTAGAACAAGAATTTAAGGGGGCAAACCTAATTTTATAGAATTCTACAAATGTAGGGCTTGAGAAGTCAAGTCCAACCCCTTGCACTGAGGCAGGACCAAGTAAGCCTAGGTATCTTTGTAAACCTTTTCAATATCTCCTCTACTTTTCCTTCCTATAACTGTTCCTATGCACATAATCCAAACTAACAATATATATTTTGCTCTAACTTTTCTGTTATCTTAAAGATAATAAGATTGAACAAAAGTAGGTCTCCAGGAGAGGGCATAGCTTGTGTTTCTCTGGTCAAATGGGCTGTTGTCTCTGCACAGAGGAAGTTATTAGAAATGTAAAGGTGCAGAAAACAGAGGCATCAGTCTCCTAGCTACACAAAATGGAGTAATTCAGTCACACAGGCAGTTTAAAGATCTAGAATTATTCTAACAGCTAGGAGTAAAAGGCAACAGAGGAAAGAAGGGAGGTGATGAGCTATGTACTGTCAGTGGAACTCGAAAGCACTTGTGTGGATTATCCCTGTTTTACATATAGGGAAACTGAGGCACAGAGGTGACGTGCCAGGCCCAAGGTCACCCAGCAGACCAGTGGTGGAGCCAGGAATAGAACTGAGGTTTCCCGAGCCCCCGTCCTATACTCTATACACTAAGCCAAGCTCCTTGTACAGAACCTTTTAATGCTGGTGACAACAAGGAAATGGTTGACAGCTGTAACACATTTATTTCCTTCCTTGGCTAATGAATCCATTGATAAGTAACCCAAGGGCATCTGCTCTTTTCCTATTTACTGGGACTGCTTACAATCAGTTGGCTTTAATTAAGTTTTTGGGCTTTTTTCTTGTACCAACCACTCAGTCTGTTTCCCTGGGATTTTATTGCTCCAAGGAGCTGGCTAAATAACCGCTGTCTTGCTAAGTGTTCCCTCTAGTGGGCGAATGTTCCACTGGGCACTGAAGTTCTGCACCCAATGCTCTTGTGAAGTCACTTTATTCCACCACCACCACCCCCTTTAGCGTCTGTCTCGTCTCAGCATCTTTCTCTTCACTGTCTCCAAATGCTCCATGACAGCGTCTCCTCTGGTCATGAGGTAGAAGCTGCTCTGCTCTGCATAGCTAACGAGCTGCGTGCTGTTGCTGAAGGCTTTCTGATCGACTGTTTTTCTCCTTAGCCTTGGTGCGGCTTCAAAGAAGCATCAATTGATGATCAAAGTGATGCTGTGAGGCTTAGGCTACATAGAATCATAGAATAGAATATCAGGGTTGGAAGGGACCTCAGGAGGTATCTAGTCCCACCCCCTGCTCAAAGCAGGACCAACACCCACTAAATCATCTCAGCCAGGGCTTATTTTACAATTGAAGAAACTGAGTCATGTGAGTTCAGTGACTTCTGTCAATATAAATGACTTCACTGTAGTATCTTAGAACATGCCCAGGGTCACATAGTCAGTGATGGACTCAGGAGTTCTGATTCATCCTCCTCCTGCTCTACCCACGCTAGGTCAGGAAGGAAAAGGTTTAACATGAATAAAACATGGCCCATGCAAAATGAGGTACTGTAAAATGCCGAGATCAATAGATCTTTGTTTGGCCTAAAAAGGAGCTGTAAGTATCACAGATGTTAATTTCATTTGGTTTTATTCATGCAGTGCAGCCCTCAACATTTAACTTGTGTTTATTGTATAGCAGCCGGCAAGGTGTGGATCCGGAGAGCGAATATAAATCACTGATGAACAAAACTCAACTCTTCTAATTTAAAAGTGCCCAAAACAGACAGGCACACTGTGAAGGGTGTTAGGCAAAGCAATCTTGGCCCATACTGTAAAGCCGCACGCTGTAGACTGGGAGCAATGCAGGCACACACATCAGCTTGCACGTAAGATCAATCAAACACACATGCCCTTGTGCGTGCATTAATGGTTCAGTTCATTGGGGTTCAATGCCCCCCCCCCCCCGCGTGCACACACACACACTTCCTCCAATAATACGGTAAGTGCTGATGTGTCCTCTCCCTCTCTGAAAACCAGGCCCTAAAATACTTGCAGCAGTTTTTGTTTTTGTTTTAATGGTGATCATAGGTGAGGTGGGGCGGGGGTGAATGGATGAGAATGGACAGCAAGGACAAAAATAAACTTGGGGGGGGACCAAGAGTCTCTTTCGTAGTTATGCTACTGTAAATGCAGGGTAACTCGGTGGGGCTGGACTGGATTTACAGCAAACATAACGGAGATCGGAATCCAGGTGTTATGGAATCCGGGTGTTAGAGAGTTTAAAAACACGTAGGCAAGAAATGGAAAATGACTGATCTTAGAGAATGCAGCTCACCCATGCGTAGAACTGTAGGATGAGATTTTCAGAGCTGATTAAATAGTCCCCTATCTGGCCTTGGAAATTACAGCTAGAATTGTTAGTGAGATGCTGTGTAGTGGGGCGGCTGCCCCACCCCCATGTTAGAGGGGGCTGCAGCAGGCCAGTGGGCCTGTGCAGCCCGGCAGCCAATTAGAGAAGGGCTTATTGGGAGCCAATCAGGGCCCAGATTGGAGACAGCCAATCAGGGCCAGGCTCAGCCCTATAAGAAGGCTGCTCAGGAAGCGAGCAGGCAGTCTGTCCCAGGCCTTTGAGAGGGGAAGGTCTGTCTCCAGAACAGGAGACCAGCACCTTGGACAGGGCAGTGCTGGGCAGGCTCAGGAGCACAGTAGGGCTCCGGCCCAATACCTGCCAGACTGCAGGCCCTGAGAGAACGGGTCTAGAGGGTGTGAGGGGCCAGAGGGGAAGTGGCCCAGGGACAGTTGAACAAGGGGAGAGAAGGAGGGCAGGGAGGCTGCCACTAGAGGGTCCCTGGGTCGGGACCCAGAGTAGTGGGCGGGCCTGGGTCCCCCCCTTTGTACTACACCTGGCCATGTAGTAGGGTGGCCGAGACCAACTGCAACCGGCCCTCGAGACAAGGGGGTAGACTTTGGAGGTTGTGGCTGACCACTGAAGCCAGTGCAAAGACTGCTGAATGCACACCCCCGGAAGGGGGTGAGGATGGACTAGGGGGCACTGCCGGAGGGCAGTGGCCTGAGGAGGACGCTACTGAGCGGGGAGCAACGCGGGTCCGGACACCAGGGAGGAAGACATGACGGACGGGACACCACCGGCAGAGGGCGCTCCCCATGGACTGAGCTAATTCCCGGAACAACCAGTGGGAGGCGCTGCGGTGGTGAGTCCCAACCCTGTTACATACTGTAACTGGAAAGACATTTATATAGGAAAAAGACCTAGGGGTGGTGATGGGGATTGGCTTGCAGTGCAATCTGGTGTGGGGGAAAAACCAAGCCATTTAGATTTTGGGTAGGAAATGTAGAGGTGACATGGGGCAGGAGATGTACAAAGAGGGGGAAATCTTTAATATCTGTGGGAGCATTTAATGAGTTAAGACTCCAGGGTTTGGTCAGATATAACGCTGGTGAAAGATTTGAGGAGTTGCTCTCCTTTGTAATCATCCTTGGTTACTAAATATTGCATAGATTTTTCCCTCCTCCCCCCAAACACTTTCTGACTTTGCTCTTAAAATCTAAATTGCTATGAAGTTTTGGGGCAATCAAATGTAACAGAAGTTTGAGCTCTGGAACACTTCTGTTTCTAAAAACTAATTTCTCAGAGGCACCCTTGATTTAAGCTATTCCAGTCTCTATTCTGATCTGCCAAGGCTGTTTCAGTTCACTCTAACTCCTGATGTGTCTATTTGGAACTCTGCTAGAATACCTAGAAATCCAATCTTGTTTGGGTTTTTCAAAAGGGATACACACAATCTGCCCCCTCTAATGGCAGTGTCCTGCTCTGAAGCATTAACAGGCGTCACACACTGTGAAAGTGACACTTTAAAGCAGTGATGCTCGGACCTCAGTGGTTCAGGAGCCAAATCAGTGATTAACATTACCCAAAAGAGCCACAGTCATGTGAGTTCATTGTTTCATTGACTATATATAACTTATTTAAATTCTCACAGCAAAATGACTGACCAACTATTCTACAATTGGTTAATCACCTGGATCAGTCGGTCTTCAGCTGTTGTTAAGACTGTGCCGATCACAACACGTCCGCCATTCTTTCTCGCACTCTTGCCTTTCTTCTCCACGTTCGTCCGAAACGTTTAACAATGTCCTCTTTCCATCTTCTTGGAGGCCGACCAGGTGGTCTTTTCTGTTCTCGTGGGTACCACTCAGCAATGATTGCGGTCCACCTATTGTCCGTGAGCCGTGCTGTGTGGCCTGCCCATCGCTTCTTGTTATATCTGCTTTCCACGTCAATATCTTTCACACGGCTGCGTTCTCTGATCGTTTCATTTGGGATGCGATCCAGAAGGGAAATTCCCAACATAGCTCATTCCATTGCCCTTTCAGCTACCGACAGCCGCTGCTCTTCTCTCTTCGTCAGTGCCCACGTTTCACTGCCATACAGCATGGCTGGCAGCACTGTTGAATTGTACATGTAGTCTTGTCGTTTTTTTTTTTTTTTTTTTCCTTTGAGGACGTCCTTCATGGAATTAAACGCACACCATCCTGCCCGAATCCTTCGCGAGAGTTCTCCGTTTAGGTCTTGGCACATATTAACTTTTTGGCCCAAATATATGTACTGTTCTTCTACTTTGATTTCTTCTCCTGTTACCATTATTCGGGCTTTTCGTAAGACGTCTGATCACATGTATTTCGTTTTGCAGCAGTTAATCTTCAGGCCTACCCGACTGCTTTTCTTGTCGAGTCTTCGTAGCATGCTCGGCAGTTGGTTGGTGCTTTCGGCAATTAGTACGATGTTGTCTGCGAATCTGAGATGAGATAATCGTTCTCCATTTATGTTGACACCACTCCTCCAATTGATATTGTTCATAACCATTTCGAGGCAGGCGGTGAATAGTTTCGGTGTAATCGTATCTCCTTGCTTTACACCTTTCTCGACTGGGATGCGGAGGGGAGTTTCGAGGAGAGTAATGTCTGTTGTACATCCAGTATTTGCTTCCTTCAACAAACTGATGTATTGCGTGTTAATACCCTGCTCTGTGAGCGCCTTTAATATTGCGTTAAACTCGATGCTATCGAAGGCCTTTTCATAGTCGACAAAAGCAATGCACAGCGGGAGTTTGTATTCCCTCGCTCTTTCTAGGAGCTGGCTAAGGGTAAATATATGGTCGATCGTGCTAAAATTTCTTCAAAACCCTGCCTGCTCTCTCGGCTGTTGCTCATCCAGACTCTGCGAGAGTCAGTTCGTTATCACCTTTGTAGATGTGAGAGAGCAGGCATATAGGGCGGTAGTTCTTAAGATTTTCTGGTGAATAACCTTAGTGAAAGCATCCTGATTGGCTGTTAATTAAACCACACACAGCTTTAATATCATGTGCTGCAAACTGCCGCAGGAGACTCATCAAAGAGCCACTTGCAGCTCTGTCCCCAGGAAAGTCTACCAGATGCTTTACAACTGATAGACCCATAACAGCTGCAGGGCTGAATTCAGCCGTGTTGAGTTCAGTAGAGTCGCACCTGTTACCGCAGGGTTGAATTTAGTGCTGAGAACTAACTCTGTGTGCACATGATGAAACTCGCCCCTGGTAAAGATGATCAACCCAAGGCCTATGCCACTGCTTAAGTGCCAAGTAAATGGTGCATGGCTGTCTGCACGGGGTGAATTTCTTAAACCTATTTTAAATCTCTGTGTGTTTCCAGAGCAGTTATGTTTGTGATTCAGGGAGTTGGCAAAGATTGGCTCGCGCTTTCAGAGCATCACATCTCGAGGAGCCATCATCTTTTTAACTCTCATGGAATAACGTCATCTAGGGCATCGGCAGCTATTGATCTGTATCCTGTTGGCTAGGGGAAATATTGCTGCTGCTCTGAATTTAATGGATGGATTTGGACGTCCTAATCCCAGGGATTCTTCCGTTTTTATCTTTTGAAATGATTCTGATCTTCAGAGCATCCCATTCCAGCAAAGCTAAGTTCTGCTGTGACCTATGTATGAACCTTACCCTGCCGTGACAAGGACTTCTCTCTTGCAGTACATCAGGTGAGAAGCTGATCTGATTTCAAGTGACCTATGAAAGCAGATAAAAATGCTTATCATGGCAGGCAAATGTATGGGGAAGAACGTTCATTTAATTGACTCAAGGTTTTGTGAGACAGTAGCATTGGGGTGCGTGGTTTGTTTTTGTTTTTCTTCCCTTGATCATTGCTAAGTCAGCAATGAAATGCTTGGGGTCTGCCTCCTCCAACGTGTGTGATCTGACTGATAAGGGACAAACTAAGGAAATTACAAGAAACCTGCAGGAATGAGCCATTTTTCATTGAAATAGTCACTTAAGGCCTCTCCAGTGATTCCAGTTCGTTCTGCTGGACCTCACTGGGTTGTGTGTCCGCCATCATGACACCCTGGTGTATGCCTAGTTGGAGAGGAAGGGTGGCCTTGTGGTTAAGGCACTGGACTTGTAGATTTGGGTTTGATTCCTACCTCTGCCACATGCTTCCTGCCTGACCTTGGGCGAATCACTTATTTTCCTCATGCCTCATTTCTCTGTTTGCAAAATGGGGAGTTCCAGTGTCTCACCCAGCAAAAGACGGCTCGTGCCTGCAACGAGCTTACGGTCTATGTACAGCGCCTAGCACAATGGGGCCGTGAACTCAGTTGAGGCTCCATCACCATACAAAGGGAAGTGCGGCGGGTCCAAATGGCAGAGCAGAGCCATTTAACTCTCTGTGATCTGTAGGGGAGCAATTCCTGAATACCGTGGCTGCGTTTTCATTGGAAATGCGAGCAGTTGCATTCATTTCTGATTAAACCTTCCCTTTAGAACTGTCTGCATGTGTCCATATGATACCTCCGTATTCAGGCAGTGGCGTGGCCCTGTTCAGAGGGGTGGTTAATGATCCTGTGATTACTGCGTACTGCTGGCATATGGGACCCTGGGGCATGTGCAATTGAATATTTGAAACCTAAGCTCTCCGCTGCCTAATTTCCATAAAGATGAAACGATCCCTTTTCAGTGACGTTTCATTTCTTTGGCGCGTGTGTGCTCTGACTCACAATTGAGGCTGTTTTTTCGTGGCTACCTTTCCTGGGGAGCGATGCAGCGAACAGGCCCTGGACTGAAATAAGCAATCGGGATGAAATCTGATTTGCAAGAGGATGTGTCTGATCATATCCCTCACCATAGACTGCTGCCCCCTAATTGCATCTTACACAAAAGAGGATTGGTGTGTTTGTGGAAATAGCAGTTAATTGCCATGTCATTAGCTAACTAGATATTTTTCTACCTAGAACAACACAGCTTCCTTTGTAGACCCCGAGTCAGAGAGATCAGGCTTTCTGATAGTAAATTTAAACTTTTAAAAAACCCACACGTTCATCCCAAGGATAATACCACTGAGTTCAAAGAAATTATGATAGGAGTGAATTGGACTCATTGGATAGATACTATTATTCTGCGTTACAGAAGTGTCTAGGAGTGCCAACCAAGCTCAGGGCTCCATTGTGCAAGACACTGTGCATACCCATAGTAAGAGAACTCCTGCTCTAAAGAGCTCCCAAATTAAATAAACACTACAGGCTAAGAGTGGAAGGGGACCCAGACACAGAGAGGTGAAATGACTTTCTAAAGGCCACAGAGTAGTTCAGTGGCAGAGCCCAGGTCTCCTGAGTCCTAAAGGAGTAATGGTCTCAAGTTGCAGTGGGGGAGGTCTAGGTTGGATATTAGGAAAAACTTTTTCACTAGGAGTGTGGTGAAGCACTGGAATGGGTTACCTAGGGAGGTGGTGGAATGTCCTTCCTTAGAGGTTTTTAAGGTCAGGTTTGACAAAGCCCTGGCTGGGATCATTTAGTTGAGGATTGGTCCTGCTTTGAGCAGGGGGTTGGACTAGATGACCTCCTGAGGTCCCTTTCAACCCTGATATTCTATGATTCTAATCCAGTACTCTAGCCACTGGATCATATTGCCTCTGATTGCATTTGTGCTAATTATACTGTCACACAGCTCTAAAAGCATATTATACAGTGAGACCATTCAGCAAACCTTACAATTCCCCCCGCCCCATCCCCTAGTTGATCTCGCTCCACCATCCACTTGTAGGAGGCGTGCATGAGAAGGAGTGTGTGTAGTTTCTGACACTGATTTGCCCTTTTTGCATTGAATGGCAACAAAAATGGGGTCACGTCTCAACTGAACTTCGGTTGTAAACTTGGCTAGACAGGAGACCGATGTGCTCGGGGCTGATTTGTCAAAGTCAGCCCGGGAGACCTGCGTCTGTGCGCGTATGCATCTGCAATTGCCTTTCAGGAAATGTCCCTTAACCATTTGTGAATGATTCATGGTTGACTCTTGTTTTCTTGCTAGCTCAGAGAATGGAAATTGATTACTGTGAAGGGTTTTTTATGGTGCATGTATGAAAACAAAGCAATTCTGTAGGGTTTCCCCTTCAGAACTGGGCCCCTATTCCTTACTCAACAGTTCCCCTCCGTCTCACCTGGAAGAGGAGAGTTTCACATGCCCACAGCTTCCCAGCCCCTCCCTCTCCCCCAATCTGCAGTTTGGGTGTATGGGAGGCAAAGGTTTGGCAGGAAGAGGAACCTGTTTGTCTGTCCCTGAATCCTGGGAGCTCATTTTAATTCTAAGTGTAGAGAGAGAGAGAGATGATGCCAACTGCTGACTTTTTAAAATGCCCATCTCTGCTTTTCTGTTGCACATGCAGTGCCTAGTACACAGGTGGCCAAACTTACTGACCCTCTGAGCCGCATACGACAATCTTCAGAAGTTTGAGAGCCGGGGGCCGCCTGATGGGGCTCGGGGCTTCAGCCCTGTTCCTGCTGAAGGCCTGAGCCCCAGCAGGTGTGCCCTGCTGAGCAGAAGCCCTGAGACTCCCTCCTCCTCCCCTCCACCACACGCACTGGGCAGAAGCCCCTACCCCACCATCTCTCTGCAAGGCAGAGCTCCCCCCTCCAGTCTGATAGGTGGAGAATGGGGGCTTCTGCCCAGCATGGGGGGGGCTCTGCGAGCTGCAGTTTAACATGAAAAGAGCCGCATGTGGCTCGCGGGCCATGGCCTAGTAAAATGGGACACTGGGGCACACAGTGCGCGTGATAAAATGGAATATTCCCCTGTCCCAGTTGCTCCCACAGACAAAACTGTCGTGTCCTGTCCTGGGTGACTACAGAATTGCTTGAGCTAGGCTGCAAGCTGAGATCTTTTTCTCTTGAGTTTCCAGTGGGGTAGAACTGACGCTGATGCAAACAGAGAAAGCGTATTGTTGAACAGATACTTCAGAAGAAGCTTGACGTCACCGTGTAAAGCAAATAAACTAACCATGGACTGAGACCTTGAGCCTCAAAGAGCCAGGGGATATGTTCAATCAATGACAGACCTTCCAACCTGCTCCCAGTTCAGAAACTTGATCCACTAGTGCATTTAAGCCTAGGGCAGATGAGTCATGGACTGGAACTCGCCTGCCATATCGAAGTAACCCCTAGGGTGTCTGAAAGCAGAATTCAGCTTATGTCATGCCAAAGCTGTAGCAACTCTGCCTTCAAGTCCGAGCAGGCCCCTTTTATCCAAGGAGCTCACCATCTGAACTCAACTAGCTGGGGCATGTCCCTAATGCCAAGGCTCCGCTTGTGAATTCATATCAATCGGTCAACAGGCTTCCTTCAGTAAAGAAATGCCTAGCCTCTGCACCTGTAACTCTGTCTGCAAACCTGTGTGTCCAGTCTAGAACAAGGGTGGCAGAATTAGGCCCAAATTAAGGATGTCAGGATCTGGACCTTTTGTACCTTCTTCCTGACGACACATGCCCCAGGTGTCTCAGTTCATCAAAATGTTTGGGGCTTGTCTACACACAGTCCTTGCACTGCTATAATTTAAGGGCGAGACAACGGGGGGAGGGATAGCTCAGTGGTTTGCGCATTGGCCTGCTAAACCCAGGGTTGTGAGTTCAATGCTTGAGGGGGCCATTTAGGGATCTGGGGCAAAAATCTGTCAGGGATGGTACTTGGTCCTGCTGTGAAGGCAGGGGTCTGGACTCAATGACCCCTTCCAGTTCTAGGAGATAGGTATATCTCCATATTAAAAAAAGGTCCAGGAGGTAATATCTTGTATTGGACCAACTTCTGTAGATAGAGAGGCCCACTTTCAAGTCTACACAGAGCTCTTCTTCAGGTCTGGGTAAGCTCAAAAACTTGTCTCTCACCTACAGAAGTTGGTCCAATAAAAGATATTACCTCACCCACCTTGTCTCTCTAATATCTTGGGACTGACGTGGCTACAACGACACTGCATACAATAATTTAAGGGAGGAACCTAGACGGCACCTTTAAATCAGTATAACTGGGCCCCAGTCAGGAGTTGTACGACTTTATATCTAAATCAATATAATTATAATGTTCCAAAACTACGTGCAGATGCCCTTTGATGTAGCTCCGTTAGTAAAACAAGCTCCAGAAGTTGGTCTAAAAGCCAGGCTGCTGCTTGATAATACTCCTTGTTCCTTTTGTGAGCAGAAAGTCCTTGTGGTACAAATTCTAATGGATGCCATAAATAAATGGACACTTCCAGCTACAAACGTCAACGAAGGAGCTATGACGACTTTTAACAGCCAAATAAATTATTCCTGCTATGAAAGTTGCAACACGTAACGAGCTCAATTCTTCTCCGCCACTAAACGTTACTAGGGAGGACTGAAATATTCATGTCCTGTGTTTAACTGAAAATTACCCAAATACATCATTGGGTGACAGTGACTTGCGTGAAGGATGATTGCCCTTTAGATCCGTTACCAAACGGACCAATAGGCATGGCAGTGGCTCAGGAAACTTTTAAAGTCTATTGAAACCAGTGAATCAAGGATTGTGTCTGATTCAGAGGCTTTACCTTGCTATGCTCGTTTCCACTGAGTTAATACAGGATGATGGGGATTCTTGCAAGTTCTATTTCATAGGCCATCTCTAGGCCAGGTGTCACAGGAGTCTTGCTGATCTGAAGCCAGCCGTCCTCTTCTCATGATCAAGAGCCTCAGTTTGCCCCCACACTTCTGCAAGTGAAGCCCTGTTTGTTAAAGGCAGGTAGGTGTGTGTGTGGTATACTACAGCCCACCACTCTGAAAATTCACGCGTATGTTCAGCTTCAGCTACATGCTCTTGTTCTAAGTCCCGGGGCTGCTTCACAGCCAGCTCCCCTGCATCACAATTCCAACAGACTCAATATCTCTTGCATAGATGACAATCTGTTCTACCTCCCATGGCAACAACCAGCAAAAAATGGATTTTATTATTATTGTTATTATGGCAACAGCTAGCTAGAACAGGGCCCCATTGTGTGTGTGTGTGTACAGCCCCTAGCAGAAGATTTAGTGTAAATGGATGGCATATTGTCCCCATTTCATATGATCTACCCCCAGAATGCCTATGTGAACACGACCTCACTTGCTCTACTTTTCACAGAAAGCGAACTGAAATGGGTGTGAACTTGGCTGATCCAAACTTGATTTAGACTCTGAGCAATTGTTCTTGGTAAACATGTCATGCTCTCGCCCTACCCCATGGCTCTCCTTGAAGTCAGTCTTGACTCTGAGAGGCTGCTGCAGCTGAGAAATTGCTGCAATTACCTTGGAATGTAGACACCTTGTGGCAAAAGCCTAGAGCTGCCAATTTTGGCTTGCTGTATTCCTGGAGGTTTTGTCACATGACCGTCTTTAAAGATTAATCTCTAATTCCTGGAGACTCCAGGACCATCCTGGAGGGTGGGCAACCCTACAGAAGCCACGTCCCTTTGAGTCAGAGTTTCTCCCCCTCTTGCTGCAGGGGCCAGAAAGTTCCTGCAGTCCTTGGAAAAGGTGCCGTTTATTTTGACTCTTGCGTGTGGTTAGCTATTTTTGCTGGGGGGGAGGGGGGGGTGTAGGGAGGAGTGGAGCCACTGTCGTTGCCCACTGCTGGCAGGGAGTGTAAAGCTGTACTCCACACCAGACGCCGACTCAAGATTCAGGCAGGTCTGTCTTAGCCAAGCAGGGGAGTTGGGGGATAATTTTATTGCACTGATAGCTGGGTACAAGGGCATCCTCTAGCCCAGTAAGTGCAATGAACCTTGCAGGCTAACAGAGCAGCTGAATAAGCAAAGCAGAAATCATGATGGAAGACTCTATTCTTATGAACTATAGCAAGACAGCAGAGCACTCCTGTTTACGAATGCTCTGGCTGCAACAACCTGAATTAAAAAGGTGCATTCCCTGGACTTGTTCTGATCCTATCCATAAATCTCCTGTATGCTTCATAGCTGAACCAACGCATGCAAGATTATCCTGGTCACCCTAAACATATAATGCAGCTATCTTACCAGTGGGAATCTCCTCCGTTCTGTTTGTTTGAATGGTTCATGGCGCCCTGAACTGCTAGCCTTGCGACTTAAATGAGGATCGCACACTGGCCCCGGCATGTCAAATCTCAGATCTGTATTCGGTAAGCACCATTCAGCAGGCTTAATAGCACATGGCAGTCCTGTAATGCTTCCAGCATTCGTTATGAATGAAGTGGGGTTGCGGGGCTCGAGGTAGGATTCAAACACGCTGGCTCCCAGGTGTGTAACTGTAAGTGAGTCTGGGGGCTTCCCTTTATTTAACCGTGAAATATATGAAATGTCTCGTTCGGTTGTGAAGTGATTTATGGTTTCTGGGAATGAAGCCGTTAGGTGGCATGGTCTAGTGATTAAGACACTCAACTGGGACAAGACAATCTTGGGTTTATTTCCTGGCTATGCCACAGACTCTGTGTGACTGTGGGTAAGTGGTTTGCTTTCTGTGTCTGTTCCCTACGCTTTGGACGGCACATAGGCCCCCACCAGGATCAGGGCGTCTCGCCATTGGTGTAATACTGCTAATAATTTAGAGAAGCTCAGAGAGGACGTTTTATGGGACTCAAAAGCTGGATTTGCAAATTACTTAATCCCTTGAGTGAGTTGCCAGGCTATTCTTATGGAAACGACAGCAGCTGTTAATAATAATAATAATTATAAAAACTGAATTAATTCCTGACTCAGCTGCTCTCAGGATGGTAAGAGGAATGCTTTGTTTTAATTGAGGATATATTTCAAAGAGTAGTATTTTAAACCCATCTTATTACTTTTTTTGTAAAGCTATTGCTTTTCCCCCTCTTTTGGTCTGTGAATGCATTCACTACAGGGGCTAAGCTTTCTAGCAAGCCTGTATCCCAGAGCACAAGGAAACCTTTTTGAATTTCTGGAGAGCCAAGGGTAAGTTGTCCGATTTTAAAGTGGCGGACTCTGTGTGATGCTTCCTCGGTGTACCCAGGGCTGTGAATCATCTCGCTACCACCTGCCTTTAGCATCAGGAAGTCTTGTCTGTCTGGGGGAGGGAGGTCAGCTCCCCAACTCCACGGGCAACACAACTGCTTCCCTATAGGCCCCAGGCACGCCTGTTATTTCACATGTTGGCATCTCACCCCTCCGATCGTCTCACTAGAGTGTCCAGCCCTTAGTCCACTGGACACTTGCAGTATTCGCTGCTTCTGAAGAAACAGTACAGCCTATCTTACCATTTCCACCTCAGGTCCCCGCTCTGCTTCATTCACAGCACTGAGATAAGTTTATAGTGAAATCAAGCATATATTTAACACCGCCTCGAGATTCAAGTAGAAGTATTGGAAACAAATGGTTACATATAGAATAAAATCATAGCACCTGCTCTAGAGCCTAGGCTTAATTAACAAGATACTCTTCCGTCTTGTAGAGGGGTGGCGCATCCAAAATCCTTGCAGTACTTTACATCCAGGTTTGGCTGGAACCTTCCTTGCATGAGACAGACATGCTGTCAGCTTGCTTTGTAGGTGAAGGATTCACCGTGTTTCCTTACACTCCAAAGGATACCAGACCCATACTTTTGTCTTTAGTCATAAACAGGACATCCCATCTTGTCTGTTTCATCATGTAGATTTCACAATCTTTCATTTCACTGCTGGCGTAGTATGCCAAGAGCCATGCAGTATGAGGCATACAGTGCACAATGGCCAAAGAGGGGGAGAGGGGTCTTTTACCTCCTGCCTGGAAGGAACATCACCTGCCTTACTCCAAGACCTTAAGGATTGTAAAGTTCAGTAGAGATCCATAACTCCTTAAATGTTATCCATGCGTTCGTTGCACAATGATTGTCAACCAGTGAGCAGCTAGCTCGCACGCTGATCCAGGAGATCCCTGTAAGATCTTATGCCCTCTGCCACGAAGGGGTCCCTGGGTCACACGCTGAGCCAGAGGTAGACAGCATGGTCCTGTGGACCGAGATCTGGCCTGGGAGACCGTCCTAGCTTCTAGTCCCTGCTCTGCTGTTACTAAACTGTCACCTTGGGGAGATACTCTGGATTCTAAATCACTTGCAATAGCTCTTAAACAATAACTGGGGAAACCCATCCTGACAGTCGTATAGTCTCCAATATTTAGTGGCCTCTGGGATCAACGGTTCTGCTCTCAGGGGTATTGGCGGCGTCAGGGGCTGGTAATGCAATAGGAATATTTCACCTCCATATGGCTGGTCCGAATCCAGGCCAGGCTGGTAATAGCTTAAAACTGGTACCGTCCACTGCCTGATTAGCAGCCTAAGTGAAATGAGTTGCTGGATCCCTGTTCCGAATGGGCAGGTTGCCCATGTTACTAAAACCCTGTACTTGGCATTCGTTGTCAGTGGCCCTGTTTCAGGAAAGCACTTAAGTGCATGCTTGAATAGGGCGAACTCTCAGCAGAGATGGGGTGGAGACTGAACTACCTGCTTATCCCTGGAAGTGGGCTCTCTGGGTCCGGGGTGGGGCATGCCGATGGACAAGCTTGCACTCGTAAAGAGTATCAACAGAATTCTAGCACCTGTGAGGGGCCAAGTAGCACTGGCTTGACCTATGCAGTGGTGCGTAACCTTCCCCTGTCCTATCCCAGCTCTGTTCATTTATAACCAGCAAGGATGCTTCCACTGGGTATAAGTGTTAACTACTGTGTCTTTTGCTCATTACACAACAGGCATAATATGTAGGAACCACATGGGTATGGTGGGGGTCCAAATAACCATGTTTATTAAACATATAACATGCAGGGCCCAGCTAAACTTGCTGTTGCTCTGGCAGAGTTCTGGTGACTTCTGAAACACAGGCCACTAGGGGGCTCTCAAGCTATCCAAATGGATATTACCCGATTCCTATACGCTACCGTGACAGTGTTGGCTTGCTCCTTGAAAATATTAGTGTGAAACCTTCCTCTGGCTAAATTACTAATGTAGAGTGGAGTAATCTGGGATTGTCTAAGGAGTTCAGGCACCCAACTCCCAATTAATTATAATGGGCTTTTGATGCCTAATTCCCATAGTCTCTCTGGAAATTCCAGCCCTATGTATTATGTATGTATAATAAGTAAATCAGGGTTCTAAACCTTCACGCTTACAGGGATACACCAACTGCTTCCTCACAGTGGAAGTTTGGGCAATATATTTCGTGCAGAGTTCTTTGCCTCCTCTGAACCAGCTGTACACCAAACTAAACTGGACAGACAGGATACCAAACTAGAAAGCCATCAGTCTGAGCCAATATGTAACCTTTATGCTCCTAAAGAATACGTTATGCTCAGCCTGACGCAGGCTATGTCCTCTGTTATGGATAAACTTGCGTACTTTACCCATCGAGCAGTAAGTGATAGATTTCCAGTGGGGAAACACGTTGTTCATTTAAAAGACCCATCCTTTCGCAGCTAAACTTTCCTGATGACTCCCTTTTCCTTCTCCCCACCCCAGAGCCAAATGCTATATGCCCCCTCATGTACCTTTCAGTTCTTCAGCTGTAACTTCAATTCTTGCCATTGATTGTTCAATCAAAGGGATATTGAGTATGAAATGTTAATGGACTATAAACTGCCCTGCCAGCAATAAAGTGACAGACTAATTTACCACCTCAGCTGCTACTGTACAATAATCTGGCTCTATTTTTTTTTTTTTGCACACACACCATTATAACAAAGCTTGGGAACACAAGCAAAACGAATTGAAACTATATTCCTTTTTTTTTCT
The DNA here is from genome assembly GCA_003942145.1 of Platysternon megacephalum. Taxonomy (NCBI): domain Eukaryota; kingdom Metazoa; phylum Chordata; order Testudines; family Platysternidae; genus Platysternon; species Platysternon megacephalum. Next base: position 890,198 of record QXTE01000292.1, on the reverse strand, counting down.
GCATGTAAATGTTGCCAGATCACTCATGAAATTAAAAATACCTCATCATTGTAGCCGATTTTGCTGCCTTTCCCCACACGATTGTTCCATTAATCAGCAGATCTGTTCTGTGGCTCATTAGGAGCTCCTTGTTTGAAATATATCCCCCTTCTAGGCTTTGGAGGTTTTCCAGGGTTGAAATGTCTTACAAATATTGAAACCGTGAAATGCACCCAAAGAAGCAAGAATTCAACTTTGCAGAACATCTTTGGAGCAAAAACAGCCCACTGATTGCAATGGGATTTCTTCAGGTCTGTATGTATCTCAATTTCCCCATCTGTGAAATGGACACAATAGCAAGCTTTCTGGGCAGGAACTGTCTGTATTTGTAAAGTACCTAGCACAACGGGGCCCCAGTTTCAGTTAGGACCTTTTGGCGTTACCATCATGCCTAATAATTAGGGGTCAAATTATTATCTGTAACTGAGGCGCCTCCTTTTTCTCTGAAAATCAGGATAAAAGTTCTGAATTGTTCCTCATAGTTCAAAAGTTGAGGGGTATTCAATAATAATTATACATGTGGTCCCATCACCTGGCTTGACTACAATAGACTATTGCTGTGTAACACTTCCCCTCTTGCTCTTTACCCCATATTTCAGTTTGTTTTTAAGCCCAGGTGAGAAGTTTGCTATGACAATACAAAGTCTTCATTAAAACAGAGTCATAAAAACAAGTGCAAAACCTATAGATCACTTGTACTATGGGCACAATGCAGTCTGATGAACTACA